>RJWH01003052.1:0-181214 GCA_004363575.1 Solenodon paradoxus | reverse complement strand
ACACACACACACACACACACACACACACACACACACACACACACACACACACAGGAATGAAATACAGCTCAGAAAAACATGACATCCTATCAGTTGCAATAACATGGATGGAACTAGAAGGGGATTATGCTGAGTGAAATAAGTCAGAAGGAGAAAGACAAATACTGAATGATCTCAAGCATATGTGGAATATAAAGAAACAAAGCAAGGCAAGAGACAAAACAAAAACCAACCTTTGAACATTGAAAATAGAATTGAGGTTTCTAGTGGGGAAACGGGTGGAAGGTGGGAGAAAAGGGTGATAGGGTCCAACGGGTAGTGGTGAAGGACTTGGTAATTTGATGGTGGGTAGGGAATGTGGTCATATAGTTGATGAATGGTGAAACTATACATGTGGGCTTAAATTATTTTGTAAACCAAAGATACCTCAATAAATATTAAGTTTTTAAAAATCATATGTTCATGATATAGAGCAAGAATTTGACAAGATTCGCACCCATTTGTGGTAAAAATTCTCAGTAAAATGGGGATAGAAGGAATGTATTTCAACATAATAAAGGCCACAGATGATCAACCCATCGTTAACATCCTACTCAGTGATGAAAAGCTACATTCATTTCCTCTTAGATCAGGAACAAAGCAAGGGTGTCTGCTGTCACCACAGTATTCATAGTATTGGAAGTCTTAGAGCAATTAGGCAAGAAGAAAATATAAAAGGAATCCAAATTGGAAAAGTAAAACTATCACTATTTATAGATGGCATGATGATATATGTAGAAAATTCTAAAGACTCAACTGAAAGATATTAGAATTAATAAGCGAGTAAAGTGGCAGGCTAAAAAATTAACATTCAAAAATCAGTTGTATTTTCACATGCAAACAATGATAGAATAGGAAAGTAAGTAAACAATCTCATTTACAATAGAAACAAAAAAAATTGGCACTCAATAATTCTGAAATGGGAGATTTGCTTCCTGTTCAGATACACAAGAGTCCAATTTCCTTCCACAACTTACAAAGGGCTTTCTTTCCCTGAGTTCTGTGTTCCAGATTGGTGAGAATGTCTTTCTGCAAGTGGGTCACTGTCCCAGCAATGCCCTCATTTCACAGCAAGAATGGACTTCACCTCAAGTGCAGCTTTGCCTATACACTCTCACGTCAATCAGATAAACTCCTGTGATTTTGTTGGGCCATCAACATTTTCAAAATTATTTCAGGGACCAAATAAGGTGCCAAGTTTCGTTTTTCCATTAAGGGTTTTGTTTTATTTTTTCTTTTAGCTACCCATTCTCTATCATCATCCTTGCATTTTTGAACACGTTTTTAGTGCAATTTTAGGTCCACGAAACTGAGCAGACGGTACCAAACATTCTCATACATTCCGTGTCCCATTGCTTGATTACTGCATAGGTTCACCCACTATCAACATCCCCTGATCCCTGGTGGTATATTTCTTTAATCCATGAACCTACATGGACACACTATTATCAGCCAACATCCATAGTTTACATTAGGGTTCATTGTTGGTGTTATATATTGGGATATGGCAAATGTACAATGACATGTATTCACATTATTGTGTCCATCGACAGATGACTAGATAAAGCAGATGTGCTATGTAAACACAATGAAATACTACTCAGCTATAAAAAAGATTAAAAGAATTCCATTTGCAACAACTTTGATAGAACTAATGGGAATTATGCTTATGAGATCAGTCAAATGGAGAAAGACAAACACTGCATGAATTCATTCATATGTGGTAGAGAAGCCAAACACAACTCAGAAAAAAAAAAAAAAAGAATTTTCACCTATCAGACAAAATTAGTGGTTACCAGAGGGAAGGAGGAAAAAGGTAGGCATATTGTTCAAAAGGGACCAATACAATGTGAAGGGTAAAATCGAACTGGTGGTGGTAAATTATATCTATATTGATATATGATGACACACACCTTAAAACTGTATGTTATAATGCAATATTCCTTCAATAAAACACAAAATAATTGACTGAAAAAATAAAAAAAAATAGGAAAAACATAACTTCAAAATAGAAAACTGCTTTTCACCTTTGGACTCATGAAACCAGACTAGTCTGAGGGCAACCACAGCTGTATAACCACAATATCCATAGATGAGAATGGTGTGTTTAAAATAACCTGTGTGCCCACCTTATACATGAGGAAACGCAAGCTCAGAGAGGTAGAGACAGCTGCCAAGGATGGAAACCCAAGTACCCTAACTCTGAAGACCAGCTGCTCATCTACCTCCCTCCAGCTTCTTGAGAGAGCTCTAAAACTGGAGGCTTTGATGAAAGAGGGTCTCTCTCTAGTCCAGCCTCCGCTGACAGTCCTCTTTCAACTTGTCCCCGCTCCAACCACCCCGCCCCTCCTCACACACAGAGCAGCTTCTGTCATGTGCACATCATTATATTGTCTTCCCTTCAGACAAATTCTGAGAATGCTCGTGATTTTTTTTTTAAGTTTAGGAAAAAAGTTTTATAAATTCTGTCCTTTCACAGGAATAGTATTACAGAGTCATGTGCATTTATCTGTTATACAAGAACTGATGCTTAAGTCATGCCAGAAAATATTTTAAATTAGGAATCTACTCCAGAAGCCCCAAGTCCGTGCCCCCCACCCCCCGCAACACGTCTTCTCAGGACATGGCAAAGTTGACAAGGTCTCCAGAAACCTCCTCTGGGGAAGACCAGACACCATCCACCTGAGCAGCTCAGCAATGTGTACTTCCTACCATTGACTTCAGGCTCATTTGATAACTTGCAGGTTCCCAAAAGCCTTCACCCCTGATATTGAACAGAGAGTTTAAACAAGGCTGAGAGTTTGTAGCTTATGTCTTCATTCCACTTTAGCAAATGACTGTGTTAAATAATTGTGTGCTGGGGGTGGGGTTCCTCTTGAAATGCCATTAGGAGACCTAGAGACATTGAAACTACTTGAAGCTGGGATTCTGCTCCAAAATTGACTCACAAATGTCCTTTTGTCAATACTTCAATAACTAGGCTGGAAAGTGTGATGAAAATGGACTCTATCTTGTTAAGGGGACTTGAGTGAGTCCTTCCACTTTTCTGGATCTCCATCTCCTCTGCCAATAAAGAATATAGCAATCGAATGAAATGTGAACATGACAGAATGAGTGAGAGGGGCTTGCTTAGATGCTTAGACCTCCTCTGCTGGCTTTTTCTGGCAGTTGGAGAGATTTCTCATCCCCCTCTCCAAACCAACAAGGCCGTTCAAGAATTTTCATGGTTGGCATGGTCATTTATAAGTCCTTATATGGCCCAGGCTTAGACAGTGTTCTCCCCTCTCCACCTCCTTTGACCTACCTTTTGTCATGGAAGTCAACTCCTATGAACTGTAACCAGGCCACCGTCACCCTCAGGATTTGATAAGATTTGGCCAGTGAGACAGGGAGGCACTGGCAGGACATCAGAGGACTGGAGGGGAGAGAGGTGAAAAGGAGACTCTCCTGGTACTTCCCTACCCTTGTTTTCTGGGTTCCTGGCAGGGTGGCATTTGGTGGTGACAGCTCCACGTGGGTAGCCCTCTTCCTGACTCCAGTTCTCACTGGTTTTTATCACAGTTTCCTTCCCTCCCCTCCTCCAGTTGAGGGTAAAGACTCTTGTTGTCAGTTCCTGGTTCCCCCAACCCCTTTGTTAAAGGGGCCTTCTCTTTCCTGCCCTATTCACTGACACAAGCACAGATGCTTCTTGCCCAACTCTAAGATTAGGGTTCAAACTCACCCAGTTATGGGCACTTTCACTCGAAGACAGAGAGGCCAGCTTTGAAGGAACAAAGCAAAGGTCCCTTCTCTGTTGCTGGGCACTTGTCTTCCGGGTGCACACACCCTCTCTGATCCTCGGAACAAATGAGTAAGTGGCAGGTCATCCCATGCTCTGCTACCTGATGACATATTTTACCAAACACTATTCTGTTGCTCACCATAATTATCTTTATTTGTATATAAGTTACATTCTCTCCCCATCATTTTTGGGTGACAAGCTCCCAAATTCCCTCTTATTCATGCATAACATATGAATGATTCACAAATGGGAAATTCAACTGGGTGCCTTGTGCCTCAGTTTCCTCACCTGTAAAGATGGGGTAATGATACTGTTTACCTCTTAGAGGATTAAATGACTGATCTCTACAAGTGCTTAGAAGAGCAGGTACAAAGCATCATTTTAAGAATAGTGAACACAACTATTATTCTCATTAGATCCATCTTGGCTCACTCTCCTACAGCTTATATGTAGGAAAGGGGACCTGGGTAGGAATTCCTCCTAAGTTCCCCCACTTTCAGTGCTTTTCTCGGTATCCCTTCCCCTTCCACACTCCATTCTTAAGTGCATTTTTTTCTTTGCCAGCTTTCCATCCCAAGATACTCCTGAAAGGGCAAGCAGGCTGAGCTGTGATTCTTATGTTTCTGCTCTCAGTTCTAGACTAGTGGTTTTCAAATGACAGTCTGGGCAGCCCCGGGGTTCCCAGGAAGCCTGCAGACCACAGGAAGTGGGTCCTGATCCAGGTCACATCATTCCACCACTTCTGTCAACTTCAACTTTCTTCCAAGATTCTGTTTGAACAAAGACTTCAAGACTTAAAAATGTTGAAAATACATGTTGTGAGATAGTGAAATCCAAGATTTTAGAACTCTCAGTCCTAAACTCTGGCCCCATTAGAAGAAACATTCTCTATTCCATTCAAATCATTTGTATTCTTTTTCATTTCTGATGATTAGAAACAAATACTTGAACAAGCAAATCTTTGTGTGCTTATATTAGGATGGCTTTCCCAGGCACTGAACCAACTTTGTCTCCTTGATTCCCAGGCCCCAAGGGGAGATACCTACAACACTTTTAACAACAGCGAGACACCTGACTTTTACTGGCACCTGATTCAGCCGCTGGAGGACTTCCAACCCCTGGAATCCAAGGTTATTAGGGGCCATCTGTCTTGATGACTTGGGCCCATGCCTGTCCCAGTGGCTTCTAGGAGTGAGGGGAGTAGGGGAGCAGAAGCTGGTTGGGTCTGTCTCCTGGAGAAGAGCCCCCAGCAAATGGAATTGACTGGGGGAGCTTGGAATGCACTAACACTCCAGTTAGTCAGTCAGTAATTTCCTTATGAAGTTCAGAACTTTGGGCACAGAAAATATGAACAGATGAAGGGAGCAAAAGCCCCAGTCTCACATTTCCACCTGAAATGTTCTTATCCTGCACTGTCACAAGGCTCCCTCTTCATCTGGGTTTATACTATGCGGGCCTCCATTTGCACTGCTGACCCAGGCCCTGCAAATGTTAGGGAGGGGCCCATCCCTGAATAACCTGAGAGCACTTTCTCTGTTACACTGCTCTTAACCCCACTCTATATTTCTTCATAGCATTTATCACCATATATGCTTGTGTATCTCTCTCACCAGAATGTAAGTTCTGTGACCAGAACTTAACACATCTTATTTTTAGTACCTAGAGTAGTAATCGGTACCACATAAAGGCACACTAAGAATTGAAAGATAAGGAAACCAGTCTCAGATGGCTTACAGGGGAGGTGGGCTAGCGTAGCACACACAAAAGAAGCATATCACTTGTGACCACCCTTTGAAGCAGAGAGCTTCTCCTCTTAAAATAACTCCCTCATCCTCTGGGAGCTGCAAAAGGGGACCAGGGAAAATGAATGGTGAAAACCTCAGTACACAGGAACACAAGATTACTATTAGGTTATTTGTGAGAGGGCCGTGAGTAGGCTGGAGAGGCAGATATGGGGGAGAGGCAGATATGGGGGAGTTGCTGTTGGGAGCCCCAACTGGAGGAATCCGTGTTAACATCCATCATAAAGATGGCCAGACCTGTGTGCAGAGGGAGCCCTGACCCCACAGCGATGGCCAGGCCAACCAGCTTCGCCTAAGATGAAGAAGGGCTTTCACCCCTGACTAGGATATCCTCCCGTGAAAATACTTCCCTTACATGGTCACCGGCCTGGAAGCAGGCACATCTCATCCTCGTGGGGTCACGGCCATCACAAACTCAGACTGCCCTACCACCCATCTCTTGTCTCCCACCTGCTTCTTGCTTGGTGGAATCCTAGAACACTTTTGGAAGAGCATAAAGCTGCCAACCTATTGCAACAACCTCCTTTTCTGTGGAAGAGGGGATGTGAGATAAAATGATCTCCTGAGTCCTACAGAGGGACTGGAACCCGGGGCTGGTGGATGCCTGGAGGCAGCCTCACTCCTTTCATTTGGGGTGGGGGCTCCAGAGCCGGGTCGGTGCATAGCTGAGTCCTCCCGGGATTGAGAAGAGGGCTCTGGCAGCCGGGCCTGGGTTCCGCCGGCTCGGCTGGGGCGGGGCCTCCCTCGTGGGCGGGGCCTAGACAGCTGTCTCCTGAGCGGGGCTGCGGAGCGGGGCGGGGTCGGGCAGCTCCTCCTGCCGTAGAAGCAGGAGGAGCCCTGGAGTCACCCAACACCAACTCGCCCGAAACTTGTGCTTGGTGGTGGCTGGCGCCACCGAGGATGGGGGGGTGCGGCCGCTGCTCTGGACCGCCGCTGTCGTTGCTACTGCTGCTGCTGGCGGTGCCCAGCACTGACGCGGCCCCGCGCTCGGCGCTCTACTTGTCCTCCGACCCGCTGACGCTGCTGCAGGCGGACACCGTGCGCGGCGCAGTGCTGGGCTCCCGCAGCGCCTGGGCCGTGGAGTTCTTTGCCTCCTGGTGTGGACACTGCATCGCCTTCGCTCCGACGTGGAAGGCACTGGCCAACGACATCAAAGGTGAGGATGGGGGCCAGAGGAGCCTTGCTTCACTGGCATCGGACCACTCCCTCCCCTCCCGCCCTACTCCCCCTACCCCCTTACCCCCATTACCTCCTAGCCCACCGCTTCCTCCCTGCCCCAGTTTCACATCCCTGTACTCCATTCTGGACTCCTGCCCCGCCTTGTCTTTTCCTCTTGGCCCACCTCCCAAGCATCCCGAGCTTCTTGCCCTTCCCCACGTTTTGGGGCCCCTAGCCCTGCTCGGCCTTCCCGGGACAGCCCTTGTGGGCGCAGGGCCCTATCGCTGGGCTCGGCCTCCTTTGTTCCTCCCCCTGCTGGCTTCTCCAGTCCAGCCTGTGGCAGGCCCCTTCCTCTCACTCAGAGACCTGTGTCACCTGCCTGCCAAGTTCCTCAACCTCTGTGGGATCAGGGCTGGGGAGAAGACAAACCCTGCCACCCCCTCACTCCCATCCCTCCCTACCCTGCTGGCGTCTGAACTGCATTATTCAGCCTCAGCCTTGAGGCAGAGTCCCTGCCTGTTCCAGGCCTCTCCTGTCTGGCCACTGCATCCTCCTATCTCTTCCCCTTGTCCATAGGCCCTTGCAATCCCGTGTGGTTTAACCCCTAGAGCCAGAATCCTGACTCCAGGCCTCTGGTTGTGTCTGACCCTTGCTCCAGGCTCCATTCACTGACCTGACCACCAATTTCTGTGATTCTAAGAGACCATCAACTGTGAGACACCACTCAATTAAAAGAGAAGTAGAGGGATCTAGGCTGGGGTGAAGACCACTAAATGTATAGAGATTTGAAGGCGTACTCTCTTACAGAAATGTTAACATTAAAAAAAAAAATACTTAGAGCTGAGGCAAATCGGAAATAGTAATTAATGTTTACCAAGTGATTTGTCAGACAGCTTTCTGAATAAGTACTTCATAGACATTATCTTAGCGTTTCCCTTTCCACAACTTAAAGATCCCCTGATGTCTCAATCTGCCTAGCCCAGTTAGTAGGTGTCTGGTGGGCAGGAGGGGCATGGCAGTGAAGGTGGTGCTGGGGTTCTAGCCTATAGTGATCACTCATGAGGACTCCTTTCTGGACAGATGAACCCTGTTCCCCTGCTGCACCATTGGTGTTTCTTGATAAACTCAACTGTTTGTGGCAAAAACAGCAGGCAGTTTACACAGTGGTAATGACGCTAGATAGAATGGATACAACTGTTAGCCATATGGTCTTGGAACATTCTTTTTAAACTGAGAAACTATTGTATCTCAGTTCACATGTAGACACTTGGCTGCATGCCTCCTTGGTCCCGTCACCTGGATGTGCCATTTCTCAGCAACCCTTCACACTTTTTCAGTGATGTCAACACCTCTGGTCGGGGCGGGAATAAGAATCTTGACCTTGGAATTGGAACAAGGAAATATTAGGTGTAGGGGACGTCGTAAACCTCAACGTCATAAAACTTCCTAGATCATTTTCCTCTTTGAAACCTCTTTAATGGCTGTTGATGAACTTAATCTAGAAGATTTTTAAAAACCCAGGGCACCGGAGGGAAAGATTATTAGTTTTCAGCTAACTAGTGTGTTTGGCTTCTTACAACCCAGAGTTTTCCTATGAATTGTGAATCCAGAAACTGACACAGCCTGCTTCTGAGAGAAGGCTGCTACTTCCAAAAAGGGTCTCCCTCCACCCCCCCCACCCCGCAAAAAGTAAACCCCAAGCTTAATCTCAGAAAGGAAAATGGAAGCATCAAAGTCTGAAGATTTAGTTGGAACTGAAGGTCTCTGGTGAGCTGTGAGGGTTGGTCAGACCCTAAGCAAGTGGAGGGAGGGCACTGGCAGAATCTGGAAGTGACCTGACATGAGGGAGAACTCTAACAGCGGGGTGCTTCCTGGTGAGGCCCTGCTGAGAAGCCAGAGTGGCTCTCATCTCTGAATTCTGAGGCTCCCTAATGAAGTTTGGTTGTGGCCTGCAGTGGTGTGCTCTCACTCAGCCCCTGCCTATTGCTTTTTCTTGGGTAGGAACAGTGGGGGTGGGGGGCTGGCTCCAAGGTGCATTTGGAAGGTCACGCGGGTAGAGAAGACTTTTGCTGTCCTGCCTGCTGGCCTCAGGCATTTAACCTGAGTGGCCTAGGCTATCTCCAGTGCCTTGTGGGATGGGGTCTCCCGGCCATTGTCCTGGGCAGAAGACTTGTTTCAAAGCATCTGGCTTGCCCCGCTGTGTCCCAGACTGCCTCGTCACCAACTTGGGTTTGGGAAAATGAATGTGTTAGAGATCTTCATTACTCTTTACTGGCTAATCAATCGGCAAATATTTGTTGAGTGACCTCTGTGGACAAAGCATTGTTTACATTGCACCTGGGAAATAAGCTACTGGAAAATTGGCGATGGTAAGAAGCAGTGTTTATAAATGGCCGAAAGAGCAGTCCAGCCTTTGTTGTGGGCATTCGGGGAAGGGAATGCCACCAAAGGCTAATGTGGTCACCGGAGGCCTTTATTCGGGCGTTCTGTATTATACACTGCCTTTGTCAGGCACTTGGCTAAGGGTCTTTATAGGCTGCTACTATATATAATCTTTATGAGAAAACATATGCAGTAGATACTATCTTATTTACTTTTTTAAAACAAGTAACTTGTCTGAGTTTACACATATGCTGGAGGCCTTGAGCACAGCTCTTTCTGATGCCTGAGAGCCTGGGCAGGAGACGGGGAGGGGTAGTTTAGATGGGAAAACGTCCTGACAGCAAAGGTGATGAGGTTTGAGAGGCCTGGGTGTGGGAGTGACAGTGAGCAGGGCTGGTTGCTTCCCTTCTCTCCCAGGGTATAGACCACCTCTCCTACTTGTACCCCAGAGCAGGGCACAGCCCACTGCTCACTCCTGGAGGCCAAGAATATGAGCCGCATAGGATTACGCATGAGAATGTGAGCGACAGAGCCTGGTGCTCCTGAGTCAGACCTGGGCATCTGAGGTGTGAGGGGCAGGACAGGCATCTCTCCCACCTTGTGACCTCACTACCCAGGAGCCTGTCACAAGGGGAAGGTACATGTAATGGCATAGCACTGGCTACTCCCAGGGTCAGAAGGACTGCCCGGAGACTTGAGTGGGGGCCTAGTCAAGACGCAGACCTAACTAGCTTGGTTGTTGGGTGGTCTAGTCTCTGCCTATGCTTACTTAACATTCAGTGGCCTCAAGGCCATTTTCTTGGCCAAGGCTGTTTGCCATCCAGCACCTGCCTGGTCATCTGAGCTGGGATTGATGTGGAATTCACCCATTCTGGTCCTTGTTCAACACATGACGAAACTGGGCCCAGAGATGAGCCACGTGGAGCTTAGGGTGCTTCCCGGTTACAGCCATAATCCAGTCTTCTGATCCTGGGGCCACTGCCAACTCTGGACCTGTGAGAGGGGCAGGGAATGCTGCCTGTGACCCAAAAGGAGCCCCTCATCACAGGGTATCCTTCCTCATAGTCTCCAGTCCCTACCTGTGCGCTTACTCTCATTAGCAGAGATATGGCCTTGGCGACAGTCAGTGCACCAGGACACGCTTCTCTTCCCAAGAGTAGGGCTGGACGGACACGCCAAGCCTTTGGGTGTTGGCATATAAGTCATCAACACTTATAAAGCCTCTGTTGCCAAGGTCTAGTCCTCTTTGACCACAGTACACTCTGCTTTCCCAGTGGAGTGTTCAGATAAGGGTCCTCTGTTCATGCCCTGTTACTGGAATGATGAGTCCTCAGACCCTCGGTGATCCTATCAAACCATCTGTCATCATGGCTCATTATGGTATTGACGATGATATTCCTGAGAAACATTCCTCAGCCAGGACTCTCCCAGCTCCTGACTGGTTCCAGCTTCCCTCTTCACCACTCTTGGCAGCTGAGAAGAGGCATGGGTTCCTTTTGGTGGACGTACAAGGAGCCTTAAAGAGAAGGATTCAGAGACCACCAGGAGCAGGACACCGAGAACTCCCAGGGATGAACATCCCTTTGTACCCACTACTAAACACCCCCCCGTCCAGTCTCCCGCAGCTCTGTTCTGTCCTGCTCCCTCTGCACCAGCAGAGGGGCTTGAACTCTGGGTTAAGATGCTGTGCTCACCATCAGTTAGTTGTGTGTCTTGGACAAGGGTGTTTAGTATCTACTTTATAGTGAGGAAAGGGGGTCCAGAGATAAATGTCTTCTTTCCCCATGGAGTAGTTGCAAATAGTAAACTCGATGAAATTGGCACACTGTGCATTTTCATTCCCAGATATCACCATCATCTATGAGTCTAGACTGACTACAGAGAATGGTACTTAACTAGAAGAAAAATAGTTTCTACCATTCTTTCTCTCATGTGGGACGGTTCCCCTTGGAATGGTCAGCAAAAATCAAAAAGGAGTGTCTTGAACCTGATGAGGCGGAGAGGAAAAGGGGAACTTGAGGCTGGGAGACTTCGGTCAGCTTGGAGGCTTGTCTCTGTCCTCACTGGAAAAGTTGGGAACTGCTGCCTTTCACAGTGGTGGAGTGAGGGCACCTGAAGTCTGCCATTCCCCCATGACTCCATGCGCCAGTGAGCAGCAAGGAACTCTGGCCCAAGGGATGGGAGACTGCACCCTCGGAGGTGGGGAGAAGCAATTGAGGCCTGTGGTCCTTGGTCGCCCTGCTGAGTGGCCTTGTGAGACCCCCTACCAGGACCCTCTCTGGTGGAAGGCCACCATATTGACTCTCTTCTGCCTTCTGTCTCATTGACTTAGGATTCTTTTGAGAAGACCAGGTCTTTCCTGTGGTCTCCTCAGAACCAGGTGAACTGTGCCTTCCACTCTCCAAAGGGTCCCCCTCAGAGGGGAGGAGCCACAGAATGGAGGTCTGGATGCTCTTACCCCTGATCCTGGCCACAGCCCTGTATCTGGGCCGTCTGACCTGCACTTGCAGGTGACTGACATTAACCTCAGCCCCACGTGAGGCTGTGCATGTCCCAGCACTGGAGCTGGTAAGGGTCGACCTCTGGCCTGGCCCCATGTGTCAGTCAGCCTCCCTGAGCACCTACTATGTACTGGCTGATAGGGCAGCTCAGCAATGAGGAGGGACAGGCTTGCAAGTATGCAGCAGAAATTTGAGCAGGACCCTGAGCCTCAGGCTTATAAGGTGACCTACTGGGGGAAAGTCATTCAAATAGTGGTACCTGGCAGATGGGAGTTTGTTGGGCAGTAGGGTGATGGTAGGAGTAGCCGGGAGGGGTGTGAGCACTGTGCCTTCATGGAAGGACCCCTTGGGTCCTGGAGGTACTTTAGGAAGCGGAGAGAGCAGGGCAGAGGGAGAGTGGCCTTAGGGGCTGTGGACTTCCTTCCAAAGGCATGGGGGCCACCAAAGAATAGAGAGTGATATAGTCAGACCCCCAGATAGAAAGGATCACCCTGTGAGGGCTGAGCACCTAGGGAAATTCACTCATCTGAGGAGTGGGAGGATAGGGGTGGGGAGGGAGAGTAGACAGGATATGGAGGCTGTCTGGGACAGCAGATCTGTGGTGGCAGGCTGCCTGGCTCTCCTCCAGCAAGGGCAGCAGCAGTGGGGAGGGCCAGCCGGGAGCAGCACTGTACACAGCTGCTGTGGGGGCTGATTGAAAGCTACAGGCTGATAAGCAGCTTAAAGACATTTGGAGACACTTAAGCCGCGGCAGCTCCATGAGCCAGGGGAGTGTAGGGCACTCCCCAAAAGGACTGGGGAGATGGCCTGATATAGGGTGTAGCTCACTTCTACCCACTTTCCCACCTCCATGAGCTCACTCCCTCCTGCAGGTTTCCAGAAGCTTCCATGTCAAAGTTGTAGTCAGAAAGGCAGAGGGGAAGGGTGGGTGTTGCCTCCAGCTGCCTCATAGCCCCAGACTCCCTGGTGTCACCCCAAGGCCAGCTGAGTTTCTCTGAGCCAGTCAGAGTCTGTCCTTTGAGGGCCAGGTCAGGGGCTGGTGAAGGGTCCTGGGTCCCCCTGCATCTTTCTCATGGAAGTGAGGGTGACAGTGTTCTTGGGGCTCCAAGGCCTTTTGACATGGGCTTTTGAATAAAAGGAACAGTCTGGGGCAAAGCCTTGCTGCTCAGTTTACTCAGAGGTGAGTACTGTTCTCAGGGGCTGGGTGGGTGTGAATCCTCACTGCCCACTCCATGGCCCCTTTGTCCCAGACCGGAGAGTAGGGCCCTGTGCGCAGCAGCCTGCCACGGCTGAGCTTCGTCCCCCACTCGCATCTGGCCCTGATACTCCTGCGGCCTCCTCTCCATGGCCATCTCCTTAGGAGCCCTCAGAGCCAGCCAAGCCCAGCTGTGTCCCAGCTCCTCTAGAGGTCTGTGTCACCTGGTGTGGCAACATTCATCCCCCCGCGGTGTGACTTGCGGGCAGCTCCCTGTGATATGGAGCTTTGGGGGTGCTCAGAGGCCTGCCTGGGACCCAGCGCACGAGACCCGTTGGGAGACATGTTCCGTTTTCCTATTCTGGGCTGTGTCCAGGATGGAAGGTGCCATTATTCTCTCTGCCAGCGCGGTTCAGCAGTAGCCTGGAGCCTCAAGCTGCTCACCTCCTTCTGGACTGGCCTCAGGACTTCTTGCTCTGCCATTCTAGATTCCTGTCCTCTCCTTGGTTTCCTGGCTGGGAACAGTCCCCAACACGCTGAGCCCCGCCCACCCTGGCTGGACTTTCCTGGGGTTCTACTGGGGAGCCCCAAGCCTCCTCAAGGTGCCCTGCCCTTCTGGAATGGACCCTCTCTAGAGGGCAGCCGCTTCCTCAGTCCCTGTGCCCCTCCCCCACCGCAGAATGGTGGGGCCACGGGTGCCACTCAGGAAAGCATTCCCTGTGCCATTTAACTGTGCCCTGAGCCTTGGTTGAATGCAGACTAGCAGGCCTCTCTCATCGCTCCTTTTCTGAGGAAGGGACCTTTCTCCTGAGGGTTGTGAGGGCCGGTGCTGGAGGCCTTGGTGGGGTAGGGGGGTGTGGGGAGAGAAACAGGCAGAGTGCTGCCCCTAGTCCTTACCATGGGCTTCTCTGTCCTTGCAGACTGGAGGCCAGCACTGAATCTCGCTGCGTTGGACTGTGCCGACGAGACCAACAGCGAAGTCTGCAGAGACTTCAACATCCCTGGCTTCCCGGCTGTGAGGGTGTGTGTGAGAGTGTGTGTTGGGCGAGGGACGGAAGTGCTGCTGGGTTGGAGCTACCAAAATGCCAGCCCGTGGCCTCCCTGTCATCTGCCTGGGTTGCTCAGCTTTTAGCGCCTCTTGACACCTTGGGGCTTGATCTGTTTAAATCACAGCCCAGAGCACTGTTCCTATACTTGACAGTTTGTCTTGGAAGCAGGAAAGAAAAGTTCACTTTCACTCGATTTGGCAAATTCAGCCCTTTTTAAGGGAAGGCCTGCGCAGCTTGTTGGGAGGGCGGGTTTCAGCTATTGATTTCAGCTGGGAAGGGCTCACACCTGTGCCAGGGCAAGCTCCCGGTTCCAGGGTCTCTTTCTTCCTGATCTCCTGGCCTTGGCTGATCCAACTCCATAAAACCAGAGTTCTGGCTCTGACCCACAGGTGGTCATGATCAGACTTGAGGAGCCTACTTGTCCCCCTTAAAATGACCACAGAGATACTGATGAACCTGTCCTCATCGGGCAAGTGCAAAAGCTCAGGAGGAACCTGTCAGCATAGCCCACCCTACAGTCAAAACGTTGACGCCTTGGACGACTGGGATCCCCACCAGGCGAGTTGTCACACCCAAACCGGAGGGCTCTGGCGCAGCCACCCCAGCTCAGCCGACAGTAGCAGAGCTCTCTGATGAAGCTTTCCTGGCAGCCTGCTCACCACAGGCAACGCCAGCTTATTTACATCTGAACCTCCTCCAAGGTTCTCAGGTCAAAGCCTGGAAAGCCGAGAGCAGCAGTGAGGCTGCAGCTCTGCTTGGTTAGCTGGTTAGCATCCTCCCCAGGCGCAGGCCCAGCTGTAATCCAATTAGTTCTCTTCCAAATGAGAATCCAAATCTGTCTCTACCTCCAGCTACAAACAATTAGCCTCCTCCCATTAGAAGGGCATCTAGAAAGGCAGTTTCCTCTATAGCCACTAAGAATAATCAGGAAATGCCTTTGAAAGTTGAAGGTCAAGGTACTGTCGCTGGAACAAGATATCTCTGAGCTCTAGGACCTCACGTTCCAGCCATATCAGCCCAAGTACTCCAAGAGCATTCATCTGGAAGGCCAGGCTCTGGACTCCTTCAATAGTGTCTGATGCCTGGCTCTGACTCCCTGTGACCTTTCTATTCCTTGCACACAGTGAAATCATGCTGGGTTCTGGGATCCCACATCCTGATCTCCTCCCCTAAGCTCCTTTTACCACTTAGAGCCCCAGGTCAGGCCGAGGCCAGGCTGTTCTGGGGGAAGAACCCAGTGAGCCAATGGCTTCATTTAGAATTGGCAGCAGAGAAATTGCTTATCAACCCTCTTGCTCAAGGAAAAGACCTCCCTGGCAGGGCCTTGTCTTCGCCCTATCCAGCTAAGTCACTGAATGTATCCTACTCCACAGAGGAGGCTGGGGCTCCCTGCTCCTGCTGCTGAGCCAGGGTAAGCAACCCTGAGCTGGGAGTGCTGGGGAAACCAGTGTGGCCACAGGATCCCTTCACAGGTATCTGTTTTGCTCCCAGTGAGGACTGGGCAGGGAGGTCCAGCCACTACCGGGCCCCAGGATAGGGACTGGCACTGGCACGGTAGCCAAATCAGGACATCCAGTGGGGCTTTGTGGGGCCAGACACCCAGACTTTGTTTCCTCCTGGGAGAAGCGAGGTCCCAGTGAGTGTGAAGGTGGCAGACCTGGGCTCCTCCTCACTCCCCAAGTCACGCAGCACACACAGTCCAAATGCCTCAAGTGATTAATCATCTCCAAAGGCCCTACTACCTGTGGGCGGGAGGAGGGAGGGCCCTAACCTGGTCTCCTTGACCTCCCCTCCCTCCATGCCTGCCGCTCCTGGCTGAGCCAGCCTGGTAGTCATCTGCATTTCTTAAGAGCTCCAGAGACTTGTGTTGTGACCTCTCTGGCAAGCCCTCCCTGCCTCTCCAAGGGGAAAAGCTGCTCTTCAGTTTCTGCAGGGAGGGCTCTGGTCCAGGCACAAGTGGTTCTAGCCTCTGGGAGTCTGATTGAGCGCCTGGCACCATAGCTTTCAAACTTTTTTTCTGTGACCTGCAGCCAGGACTCTACGTTTCACAGTGAGACTCAGAAGTTGGTTTATATCTGTTATCACTGAAACAAAATTTTCCTAAAACAATATTTATGATTACTCAGTGCAGTACATGCTATTTTCTGGGCGTGAGGGGTGGGGGGGCGGGGGGGCTAGTGGGCGATACTGCCTTTGATGCTCTGCATTGATTTTACAAGTTAATACTAGTGTAGAAAACAGTATTAGGAAGCGAGAATGTGGTTGGTGGAGTGGGGACAGGCCCATACAAGAGTCTGGCCATCCCAATGACGTGTCACAGTTCCTTTCCTCTGCCTTCTGCCCCTTGTCACCATGAGCAAACAGTGAGCTCGCACCAGCCCTGCCTCTTTGGCAAACACCTGCCCTTGCAGGGCGGGCCTGCTGGGTCAACTCCCCAGCTGGAAGCAAACAAGTGCGGGGATGGGAGGTGCCCACAGCAGGTTGTGGCTGACACTGGGGAACCTTGAACTTGTGGGTGGAGGGGCTTTGCCACAGGCGTGCCCCTTGGTGGGCAGTGTGGCTGCAGGCCTGGCTGGAATGAGGATTTGAGGGAGCAGCAGCATCGAGTTGGGGAGGACAGAGTCTTCCCTTTGCAAGATTCTGAGAAGATAATTAACATGAGTTCAGATCCTGGCTTCCCCGCTTACTATGTATAGCTCAGGAGGACACCTAACAACGCCCCAGCCCCAGGCCTCAGTTTCCCTGTCTGTCACAGTGGGATGATCATATTCATCTACTATGAACTTGGCCCATTCATTGTCAGAGTACTGGGGCCCCCACTGGCACTGCCTGGAAGTCAGCAGATGTTCCTCTCTGCCTAATGCTGCCTCCCCGCTGGACGTGCTGGGACCCCTCTCTGGGGACTGAGGCTGTCCTTCCATTAGCAGTAGGGGAGGAATGATGGCTGGTTGATTGACATCATGCTCACTATTGTGGGAAAGGCCAGACCCAAAAGTTCTGTTCACAGGACACTCAGTGTCACCGGCTGGTTGCCAGGCAGTGCATGATGGGTACACAGTGAAATCCAGGAGCTTATCTTCACCCTTTGGCTGTGCGCCCTCGCACATTAGGGCTCATGTGGGAGGACACTCCTGCGGGGTGTTGAAGGACCGGGGGTTTTTGGCCGGGAAACAGAGTGGACAGTGGAGAAAAGGAGAGCAAAGTGCCTGTATGGGCGGAACTGGGGCATGTTGGGAAGTCTGGTCTGGCTGGTGCGGAGGCTCCTGTTCAGCGTGGAGGCTGGCCAAGGAGCCAGTTGTGGACGGTCCTTGACTTCAAGGCTGGGAGCATGGACAGCCAATGGGCACGAAGTCTAGGCCGGTACCTTAGGTGGCTCCTCTAGAGGGAGCATTGTTGGGGGAGGGGACAGGACTCAGGAGCTGTCCTGCCTTGCTCTGGAAAAGGCCCTTCTCAGCACTGGGACTGGTTAAGCATGTGGGTCCTCATGGGTTCACCAGAAGATGCCTTATTCAGAGACTGGATCATTTTCCTTAAAACTTGCATTATGAGCTTGGACCCAGTGCCCTTGATGGTCAGCGCTGGACAGCGCGTCTTCTTTCGGCTTTACTCGGCTCCAGGAGGGAAGGCAGGTGCTCCTGTAGGTCAGCAAAAACCCTCCTACCCCTTGGTGCCATCTGGTTTCCTGCCTTTGGGGGACACAGAGGTCTTCAGGGGCTCAAGTTTGGGAAAGACCACAATTCCAGTGCAACTGCTCCCAGAGGAGAGAAAACTCATGGCTGACGTTCTAATGACCTGTTTCCAAGGACTTGCGGTGTTTCCCTGGGTAGGGCACACGCCTCCAATGACTGATTTAACAAGGATGTATTTTAATTAGAGGATAAAAATGTGCCCCGACTAGATTTTAATGTGATTTTCACACGAGCTGCCAAGATGATCAAAGGACAGGTTGTCTGCTCCACTGAACGGATGTTGGTTGAGGTGTTCCGCGTCTGTGACACTATGCTGGTCTCCGGGGGGCATGCAGGATGACTTAGCTGCTGTCCTGCCCCCTCTGCCAGGGAGGAGGTGGACAGTTCTAGGTGAAGTTCACTGTAGCTGAAGTGGAGGGGGGCAGTGGGAGGTAAGTTTGGGTCCAGATCCCAGAAGGGCTGGAATAGGTAAGTCTGGACATTATTCACTGACAAAGGGAGAGTCATGGATGAGATTTGTGGAGGGGGAAGGCCCATCCCAGCCTGAGACAAGGAACACAGGTGAAGAAACCAGAGGGGGAGGGTGACTCAGCGTGTGCCTTGTGGGGGCTTCCCCAACACCTGTGTGGAGAGCACCAGGAGGAAACAGATCCAGGAACTGACACAGAGGGTCAGAGTGCAAATTATTTACACAAAACAGATAACACCAGCATGAGAGACAGGGTCATTCATTTGTTCTTATTCATGGACCAAGCCTCCATGTGTGGTGCCAGTGCCTCCCAGGACTTCTAAACAGGATTGTCTCTATGTGAGTTGTGGCTGTCAGAGAGAGACTGCTGGCAGGGAATGGTGGGGACACGGGCACAGGAATGGAGTCAGGTGAGGCTGGGCCGGGGCCAAGGGGAAAGCCATGGAGGTGGTCAGTTGAACTTGGGAAGGTGGTGACATGGAAGCAGAAAAGGAGGATGTCAGGAAAATGGGGCACAAAAAGGACAAAGCCCGGGAGGAAGCCGGCGGCAATAACATCCGGTCCTTCAGCGAGAACAAGGAGGCCCGCATAGGTCATTGGCTTGGCTGCAGAAAAGGTCATTCGTCAAGCAGTTTCAGTTGGGGGTGAGGCCATCAGAGGAATGAGAATAGGCTCTGTTTAACAGAGTTGGCCTTGAAGGAACCAGAAATGGAAATGCAGCAGCTGGAGAAGGAATGATGGCCTATGTTTCCACACATACTTTCTTTTTTAAAAATTTAGATTAGGATGATTGGAATCCATGTGTAGGCACAAGGAAGGAGTGGCAGAAAAGGGGAAAGGCAAGGGAGATTCACTGACAGGAAGAAGTTCCTGAAGACCGTGAGGTGTGGGAACCTGACCTGGTGGGGCGCAGAGAGTACCTTGTTCTGGAAGGGAGATGAGAAGCCTCTGAAATCAGGGAGATGGAGGGAGGCTGGGTGACACCACAGAAGTAGCTAGGAGTGGAGGGCACTTCTCTTCATCCCTCTGGATGGGGCCTCTGGGAGTCCTCGTATTCCCCTGGGTCTCTCGTTAACTGCAGCTTCTGCCCAAAGCTTCTGGGGCCCAGAAGGCTGGGCTGGGGGCCAAGGAGGCAGCCTTTTGATGGCAGTGATCCAGCCCCTTTAATAAGACGCCTGTTCAGAGTTGGCTGATGGAGAAAAGTTACCATGCCACTTTTCAGTGCCTGAGAATAACCACCACAGCTGTGGGAAGCCACACCGTTCAAGGAGTCATGATGTCAGTGGTGTTTTCGGGCCTGTGGAGACAGGTCTGAGCCAATCCTGTCATTCTCTAGGTTATGATTTGTGAACAAGCTGCGCTCCAAACAGGTGCATCTTTTATTGTGTTTGAGAAGCAATGTCAATCCAGAAATGCCTTAACATGTTTTATCTTCGTGACCATAGGCCACAATCCCGGAACCATGTGATCGTTTTTACAAGTATTCGGATAACAATTTTGTTAGCTCAAAATTTACTCAGTGAACTATCTTATGAATGTGTGTGCCATGTATCACTTCATGATTTCTACCCAGAATCAAGTGTCTGGTAGTGCTTTAAAGAGAATAAAGCAGCCATCAGGGATGAGGGCCGTGCGAGGCTTGGGAGCAGGTTACAGGTGGAGACAGATGCAGCTTCTCTGAATCTTTGCTGCTTGTGTGAGAGAGGGGACAGGAAGCCTCGGGTTTTAGATTTCTACCTGAGAATGGCTGGAACAATTGAATCCTAACTGATCAATATTGCCTGGTTTTTACAGTTAGGAATGAAGGAAGGGGATGCTGATAATGATGGCACAGTTAGCATTTATTGATTCACTTGTATGCACTGATATGGCACTAAGCTCTTTAAGCTGTATGGTCATTGAATCCTCATAGCTATTCTCCAAGGGAGATGACGTCATGTTTAAAGATGAGAAACTTCAGATAGGTTAGTGGCATGCCCGGGGTCACACTGTAAGTTCACATAGCAAGGGCAGAGCAGAGCCAGGCCTTAACCCATGTCTGACAGACCCCAGGGCCTGCGCTCAACCACCAGCTTGGGATAAGGCCAAGCAGCCCTGCCGCAGCAGGCAGAGGCCCGCAGTAACTACCTGTGGCCCAAGGTTAGGGGACCTCAGGAGGAGGACTCCTCCCAGGCAGCTAAGAAGCTGGCGCCAGGAAAACTGAACCTGTTCCTTCTGGAGCTCAGGAGAGCAAAAAAGCTTTGTCCCCACTGTGGTGGAACTGCTTCTGAGTTGTCCTGTGTTCTCTCCGTCCTCTAGTCCAGGGAGGTGACAGACTGAGCCACGGTGTCATTCCAGAGGGCAAAGCAGTAACTTAAATTCATCTCTCTGTAACAAGACTAGTTCCTTCAGGGACTTAGACCCACCCTTCAGTGGGACCCTATTGGAGACCCTTCTCTTGAGTGTGTTTTTTGAGCCAGACTGGGAATCCTCAGAGGACGGAGACACCAGTCTCTAAGCACTGACACCCACCCCCATTTTAGAATGATTCAGACTGATCTATCAGTAAGCTAGGGTTTTGTGTGCTTTTTTTTTTTTTTTTTTTTTTTTTATAGAAAGGGGAAGGAGAAAGCATTTGGAAGGAAGGAAGGGAGAGGGAGGGAGGTGGGGAGGGGAGAGGAAGCTCTTTTATTTATTTATTTATTTTGGTTGTTCTCCCCCCTTCACCCACCCCCATCACCTACCTCAGGTCTCAAACCCACGACCTTGGGCTTTACATGGTCCAAGCTTCAGTCACAGACTTAGTGCCTAAGCCAGCACAGCGCTCCTGTAAGTCCCTTTTCCACTATAAAGAGCAAGGACAGATTGCCTTAGAGGGCAGTTACATTTTCCAGAGAGTGTATGAAGGACTTTATCTTTTCAGATGGGTCTGCAAGAAAAATAGCACTATTCCTCATTCATCCATTCAGTAAATATTTTCTAGTAATGATGCGCTTGCATGCTGCTTTACGGAAATAGACCCCCTTTGGTCAAGGGCATAAGCTGCTGCCTTTGGCTTCCAAGCTATGGCTCAGACATCACTGGGAAGGGAAGCAGCGTGCTTCTCCAAGAGCAGAAACACCTGGTTCCCATTTTACACAAAGGAAACAGAGGCTCACAAAACTTGAGTCATGCGCCCAAAGTCCCCCCAATTAATAAGCCACTGGGTCTTAAAAAAGCAGACCCGTCTGGTATGGGTATTATGCTCTTAACCTCTGGGCATTACTGACTTTAACCTGTGTGTTTGCTTCTAGTTCTTTAAGGCCTTTTCCAAGAATGGTTCAGAAACAAAATTGACAGGTGGGTGTCCTATTGGCATTGCCAGCATCTTCCTCTCCCAGCCTCCCTTTTATTGGGGTTTCTGTGGGGTGAAAATAGCCCAGAAAGGTCCACAGGATGAGGAGACCCTGAGTCAAAGCCCAGCCAACCTGAAGATGCTAGAACCAAGCAGAAGAAGCCCTTCCATTGTGACCCATCCAGGGTCCCGGAGCTGGGGAGGTCCCCATGTAGAATAGCCCTTCATGTCAAAGTGGGGTTGGCGTGGCATTGGGGGGCAGACTGGACAGCCCTGGGAAGGCCCTCAGGGTTCAGGTTGAGGGACCCTTCCCTGCCCCCGAGGGATGGATCCCCTCCGTGCAGCCCCACTTGACTCCCGGGGTATAGAGAAGGACTGACCCATGCGTGGGTTTACCCAGAACTAGTTAGTGCTCTGGGCCTGAGTTTCCGAGTGAAGCTGATGTCATTCTCCTGGCCCGTCCCTGTGCTGTCTACACTTACAGTGGCCGGTGCCGACGTGCAGGCGCTGCGGGAAAGGCTCATTGATGCCCTGGAGTCCCACACTGACACATGGCCCCCTGCCTGCCCCCCACTGGAGCCTGCCAGGTAGGTGGGGCTGGGGCTGGGGTGGGGCAGAAGCCCAGTGGGCCCAAGTCCAGAGCTTCTCTGCGCATCCTGGGGCCCCTTCCTGCTGGAGGTCCTGCCCTTGGACCCCTCTTCCTGGGCCCACCTGGCGGTTCCTAGGGTGCATCCTGGGTCAGAAGGGACAGACGGCCAGGGTTCTACAGGTCATACATGCTGCTGCTTGGGGGAACACAGCTGAGGTCACCGAGCTCACCCAGGAGGGGGCACTGAGGGAGGGGACGTGGGAGGAAATGTCTGCTTGGTGGGAATGGGTGAGAGGGCGGAGAAGAGGAAAGCCTCATCTCTATAAGATGATGGCAGTGATTTTTCCCAGTGGTGCTTGTGACAGGGCCGGGAGGCCTTCTGCTCCATGTGCCACAGGCTCATGTCCTATGGTTGCCTGGCAGGAGACTTCCAGGCTGCTCTTCTCCAGGAGGATGAGGACAGTGAGGTGTCAGTGTCTTGCCCTAACTCTCCCGCAGAGAATGCATGTCAATTGAAGTTCCAAACCCCAGTGTCTTAGGGGACCCACAAAGCCATATTCAGGAAGCCTGGGTCTTCCCAGAACAGAGTCTGGGTCCAAGGAAGAAGGTGGGTTTGCAGAAGCAGCGTCCCTTGAGCCCAAAGGTTTGTTGTGTCCACTGGAGGGGTGTGTGAAAGCAGGGGTCTGGGAGGCCATGCTCAACGCCATTGCAACCCATTCCAGTGTCCCCGGCATTTCTCCCCTCCCACCAACTGTAGATGACTACCGACTTGTTTCCTGCAGGCTGGAAGAGATTAATGGATTCTTTGCAAGAAACAACGAAGACTACCTGGCCCTGATCTTTGAAAAGGAAGGCTCCTACCTGGGTAGAGAGGTGAGCTGCCTGAGGGGCCCTGCACCTGCTGGGTAGTGAGCCCACTGCCGCAGGAGCAGGGCTTTTCCTGCCAATCCTGGGGTCTTGGCCATGCTTCTTGGCCCAGCCCTGGCCTGACCCCTGCTGGGGGAAACAAGAAATGTAGGAGCTGGGCATGACCATTTTCAAATGTCTATTTCTACCTCCTTCCTGGAAACCAAATGTGGTAAAACCTGCTGCTTACAGACCAAAGGACTAGGTCACTGATGCATCAACCTGCTGGTCTTCAGTTCACGGAGATGCTCAAACATATCCCAGACCTCATAGCCCATAACTTGGCAGAGCAGGGCTTTGACCAGATCCCTTTGCCTCCAAACCCATGTTGTTTCCACCTTCATAGAACTGGAGTAAAAAATATAAGAGGGGGAGGGAATCAGAGATCATGCCTCATGAGGAAATGGGGGTCCCTTACCAGGCGAGCCTGATAACAACAGGCAGGTATGAACTTTCACCCCCATTGCTGACAGATGTGTCTGTGATCACGTAACTCAACCTTTCGGGGCCTCATCGCCGTCTCCAGCATACTAGTAATGAGGTCCCTTCAGAGTACTGGGAAAGTCAAATATGGCAGTTTAGGCCAAGGCCAGGATTAGACGCTGCCACAGAAGCAGGTGTGCTGTTAACGACGGAGTTTCCTGCCTGATGCAGCGAGCGCTTGTCCACACTGCCTTGTGGACGCCTCCAGACTCAAAGGTAGGATGAACTGCTGCCTGGGACAACCCTCCAGGCAGCCCAGAAAGACAGAAGAGACTTGAAAATTGGGATGAAATGAAACCCCCTGCTGGCTTTTCCCTCTGAGACTCCCCTAGCCCAGTAGGTAGGCTCCTCGCTATTATCAGGCCTCCCCCCACCCCCAGCTTGGGAGGTGGGAGGGCCTGAGTAATCAGCGCAGGGGCCCTGTGGACTGAGTTGGACCCATGTTCATGCAGAGGTGCCCAGGACTGGTCAGTCTGAGAGGCAGGAGGGCACAGTGGCCAAGAGCGCAGGCCTTAGGGGGCCAGACTGACAGGGATTTATAGCCCTGCCCAGGCACTGTCTAGCTGGGTCACCTGGTCACCTGGACACATGATTTCACTTCTCAGCCTCGGTTTCTTCTTTTATAATAGGAGGATTTTCTTGTTTGTTTGTTTGTTTGACTCCCCAGCCCTGGTTCTCGAACCTGGGTCTATAGGCTTTGCAGAGCCTGCACCTTAGCCATCTGAGCCATAGGGGTTCCCCCAGGAAGGGGTATCCCCCTCCAGGAAGGAAGCAGGCAGGAATGAAAGTGAGTAGGTAGGCAGGAAGGAAGAGAGGAAGGAGTATATTTTATTCATTTAGTTGTTCATTTTGTCATTCATTTGGTCATAAACTGGGCCCATGGGCTTTAATAAATGTGGACTATGCCAGAGATGCAGACTTAATGCATGAGCCACCAGGCCACACCCAGTTTTATTTATTTATTTAAAATTTTTTATGCCCTTCTCCCACAGGCCTGCAAGGCTCACTCCCCCGCTTCTTACTGTTACCTTCTTAGGGAGGCTGTCCCTGACCACCTATGTGGGTAGGACTGCCAAGGACCCTCACCTTTATTTTACATTTCCACCAGTTCTGACAGACTATATAATTTACATATTTTTTATGATTATTCGTTGTCTGTTGCTCCTACCAATTAGAATAAAAGGTAGAGGTAGTTGTCTGTTCTGGTGAGGGGGTAGCCACTGAGCCTGCTCCAGGGGGCGCTCAAGAGTGAGGTCTTGGGCACCTCCCTTTCCCAGCAGCCATGCCCACTCACCACCCACACTTTTTACCATTTCCCTAAGAGCTGTCTTTTTTTTTTTAATGAACACTTAAGTACCTACTAAGTTGTTACAAGTATTTTTATAAAAAATTCACCTCTGAGGGCAGCATTGTTATTTTTATAATTTTTCATTAAATTGAGAGTGAGAGAAGTTTATGCTCCTAAAGCCAGGATTCAAATCCAGGAAGCCAAAATAGACAACACCATCTCCCTTGGTCTCCCAATCATAATTCTTGTTTCTCAGTGTTATGTGAAAATTAAATGAAGCAATCTCTATATAGCACATAATACAGACTCAGTAAATTTAGCTAATGTTATTTCTCCATTTATTTCTTTCTAAAATTTTTTATTTATTTATTTTTTTTTAAGCAAAGGTACAGACAGGAATGAAGGTGAGCAGAGGTAGGCAGACAGGCAGAGAAGAAAGAAGCATTTTATTTTATTTGTATTTAGTTGTTCATCTAGGTTGTTTCCCCGGCCCTGGGACATGAACCTGGGTCCTATGGATGTAGGTGGTCTGCATTCAGCTGGAGGTGGCAGAACTAACTGCTACTCCACCAACGCATGCCAGCACTTATTTCTTTATCAACTAAAGTTTATAATGCCTTTTTACAAGCTTTTTATTGGAAAGCAACTTGCATTAAATTAGAAAATTCGAGATGCATGGTCTGCACAGCTCCAGGTCCCTCCTCTTGAAAGTATTTGGTACTTGTGATCAAGGGTGAGAGGCTCTTGAGCCTTGATATTCATTCCTCACAGTAGTCTAGTCTTTGAAAAGTTGAGTCTGGATGGAGCACAGTGATCATGCAGGTGCCACCTAGGGCTCCTTCTGCCCTATGGCAGGACCTCCTGATGTCTGCTGGTCCCTGCAGGTGATTCTGGACCTGTCCCAGCACCGAGGCATCGCAGTGCGCAGGGTTCTGAACACGGAGGCGGACCTGGTGAGCAAGTTTGGTGTCACCGACTTCCCATCTTGCTACCTGCTGTTTCGGAATGGCTCTGTCTCCCACGTGCCTGTGTGAGTGTCTTCTGTCCCCTCCCTGTGCTCGCTATCCTTCCTACCTTGAGGAGCCACTAGACTTTCACAGTGACCCACACATTGTTTCTCCTGAGGAGGCCAGGTGTCTGACTGTAGGGGGGTGGGACTGTGGCCCCTGCAACTGGGACGTGGGACCCACAGCACTGGCGCTTGCTCACTGTCCCCAGGCAGCCCGGCCCTGGCCCTGTCCCGTCCTTCTCTGCGTACACACAGACTCTTTGGCAGGCAGCAGGCCTGGCAGGCACTCAAATATGCCTGACCTCCCTCCCGTTGGTTTTCTAATTGCAGAAAAGTTCATTAGGAGCCAAACAATAGCCAGTTCCAAAATGCCAAGAGAAAACAATCAGGCCAGCCGCAGCCCCTCTGTCAGGCTCCCTTGCTGAATAGCCCATTAAACGGCGCCAGATGGCGCCTTGGTGCCCTCCCTGGGCAGATGATGGATGTCACCCAGGTTCTGCAGCAGGACCTGAGGCCAGGGACATCACGGCTCACCAGAGGTGCCAATGAGCTGCTCTGGAAGTCATTGGTGCCATCCTGCACCAGCCCTTACCCAGACTGGTCCCCACACAGGCCTTGTCAGAGAGAGCTCCTGGAGGAGGGTGGTATGGTGGCCCCAGGGGACAAGCAGGCAGAGAGTGCCAGTCCTTGGGGGGAAGAGGCATTGTTTCCTCACTTGGAGTTGGTGGAGGGGAAAATTGTTTGTGACGATGCTGCTTCTGAGCCATCTGCTCGTTGGTAAATGCCGGGCCTGGACGCTGGAGGGGGGCTGCCCAGTGCATCTCCCCTGGGCGTCACGTCCCGTCACACTGCAGGGTCTGAACATCCTCTCTCCAGGTGGCTGTGACCAGTAGCTGTCTCCTGCCCTTGAGAACTCCAGTCAGAAGAGGAGCAATCAGAAGGATTGTTTCAGGATTTGAGACCCTGGGTGCTTTTTGGTGGTTGTTGCTATGGTTTTTTCTTTTTTTTTTTTTTTTTATAATAACTCATCAAACCTATTGACTCCCTTGAGGAGTGGTGTTACCTCTTGCTACCTGGGAGCACACTATCTTGGGCAGAATTAGCGTACTGCCAGGGGCCACCTGCCTGTCCAGGTGCTGGGTCACAGCCTCTCACAGATTGGCGGCGTGTGAGGCCCTGCTGCTTTTCCAGGTGGGATTTGACATCTGACAGGTGTAGATTTTTCCACAGCACAGTGAGTAGCATGGCTCCATGGAAGCCTGGTGCCCTGGCTTTGACCTCACCGAGAACAAGGCTGGGTCAAGTTCAAGTAGTTTTTGTTTTGTTTTGTTTTGTTTTTTTAAGAGAGGGAGGAAGGCAGGTAGAGACAGGAGAAAGATGCATGATTTATTTATTTGTTTCTTTCATTTTTTGTTTTTTCACCCTGGTTCCCAAGCCTGTGTCCTTGGGCTTTACATGGTCCACATCACAGTGTCTCAGCCGCCTGAGTCACCAGGGCGTGCACCCCTAGTAGTTCTTTTCTTCTCCTTTTTTTTTTTTTCAGGAAAGGTGCAGGCAGGAATTAAGACGAACAGGCAGGAAGAGAGGAGGAAGCACTTAATTTTATTTAGGTGTTCATCCTGGTCCCAGGACACAAACTCAGGTCCTTGGGATGTCTGTAGACTGTGTTCTTAGCTGAAGGCAGTGGATTTAACGCTCCTCCACCAGGGCACCCCACAAACAGTTCTTAATAAACGCCGCTGCCGCCTCCCCTCTGGGTGGCCTTGGACTGCCTCCCGCCCTGGCTGTCTCCCCACAGGCTGGTGGAGTCCAGGTCCTTCTACGCCACTTACCTGAAGAGGTTCTCCGGGGCCACCAGGGAGGGCCCCCAGACCACAGCGGCACCCGCCACCACTAGCACCATCGCTCCCACTGTTTGGAAAGTTGCAGATCGGTATGACCAGACCCAGTTCTCTTCATCCTCCTCCCCCCCTGGCCTGTCCTCTGACCACCGATCCCCCTTCACGCCACAGCTTCTTGTCACGACTTGAGCGCATGCCCTTCAGAGTCCAGACTAGGCTGACCAGACTGCAAAACAGGGCAAAATGGCATGGGGCTTTGGGGCCCCCTCAGCAGACTGGGCCTGGGGCAACTCAACTACCCCTTTGCCCTGCATTGTAGACGGCCCTGGTTTGTTAAAAACGGGACTAAATTGATGGTTGGAAAATCTGACAACAAACTACTGTTTTGTTTAAAACAGGACATATGGTCAGCCTATCCCAGACCCTCTGAGGACTGGCCTGGGCTTTGGGGGGCCCTCACGGCTGCAGCCGTGCGCAGGTGGGTCTTGGGGGTGGGGGCAACCATGGGACATACTGAGCAGCGTTCACGTCATGATGGAATGAATACTTTCCAAAGCCCACAACTCTTAAGTGTAACTTCATTCAAAAACAAGTAGAATCAGCTGGGCAGGACAATCTGCAGCCTCCGCACCCACTTCCCACCCAACAGTGATTTCGTCAGCAGGTGTGTTTGAGCACCTGCACACGCTAGGCGCTGTGACTTTGGAAGTGCACAGACCTGCAGTCCCTGTCCACACAGAGTTACAGCCCCTTCACGGGAGGCACCGTCCTCACGGGAATGCCCCTGGTGTTGGGGCATCCACTGCTTTTGGAGGTCCTCTGTATCCCTGTGTGTCTCTGTGCACAGAGAGAAAGTGATTCTTCTCTCTGAGGTTCCAGGGCCCTGCTCTTGGGGTAGAATTCCTGCGTGTTGGGTGGGGGAGCTGGAGAGTAGCCCTCTTTCCCTGGCACTTGGCAGCTTATCAAGTAGAAATGGCTGACCAGGGAGCTCATAGCTAGGTCAGGAAGGCGGCTTCCACAAGAGAATTGGGGGAACACTCATTAGATTTCTGGAAGGATTCTGTATCATAGCATGAGGGACTTTGGCAGGGGCAAAGTGCTAGTGAAAGATTTTTAATAAATCAGTGAAGAAATATCGAGGTGGGAATGGCCTTTATAATCATTCAAATTATGATGATTCAAATGATAATAACTCACACTGACTGGCCTCTTCTGCAAACTCTGCTGGTACTTCCACACGCAATCTCCTCTAGTCATAGGCCGCTCCAAGAACACAAGAATGTAGCGGTAAAAAGAGACCCAAGGACACCCAAGTGGACCACAGAGAGGGGACCTAGTCACTAGCTCAGGGTCACAGTGCTCCCTAGTGAGCTGACCTGTTGGTTCCCCATGACCTTAGAGGTAGGTGGGCAGGAATCAGTTCACTTTACACGTGAGGCAGTTGAAGCCCAGAGATGGGGCTTGAGTGCCCCCCCCCCCCCGAGGAGTTCTCGAGAACTGAGGCCTGGCCTCCAGTCTCAGGAGGCACAGCGCCTCTCAGCAGAGCCCTGAGCCCGGAGCCCAGGTGAGCCAGGGAGCGGGCAGCTGCAGTTCAGCGCTCAGCCCTTCCCAGGGCTGCAGTGAGATGGAGCCCTGCCTGACTTCCAGGTCTGGCAGCGTTGAGGATATTAGCCCCCAAATAAACAGAAACACCACCCCCTGTCCTATTCCCACTGTGCCCAGCCTCAGTGGGCAGCCAAGCCTTTGGTCTTCAAAAAAATCCAGCTTTTCCAGAGCCATGCTGGGTGGCTACCCCAGTTGGTCTGTTTGTCTTTGCTCAGCACAGAGAATGATGCTCCACCTTCCACTAGTGGCATGATTGAAAAACCTTTAGTGACTCCCAGGAGGGACTGGCCCCGGACCTATAGGGGGTCCCTACACTGTTTCAGAAGCTGCTGAGAGTTTTATCTTTGTGCGTTTATTTAGTCCTCTCAGTAGCCCCTCTGTGAACAGCTTATTATTATCCCATCTTTCAGATGAGAAACTGAGGTTAATAATCTACCCAGGTTACACAGCTAGTAGCTACTGGCAGAGAAATGCTAACCTCTAGGACTCTGTGCCCACCAGCAGGACCTCCTCTTCCTTCCCTTAGCCCTGGATGCCTTCCCAGCCCCAGCCAATGTTAATACCCCTTTCTCTCTGACTCCCTCTGGGTCCTCAGTTCCAAGATCTACATGGCTGACCTGGAGTCTGCACTACACTATATCCTCCGGGTAGAAGTGGGCAAGTTCTCCATCCTGGAGGGGCAGCGCCTGGTAGCCCTGAAAAGGTTTATGGCAGTGCTGGCACAGGTGAGCAGGGCCCTGCCTCCCTTGTCCCTGCAGCTCCACAGAGGACTAGTGTGCACCCCTGTCCACCTCAGGGGGGCAGCCCGGCCCCGCTAAGGAGATCGTGTTCTGGCTGGACGTCGGGACCCACAGCTGTCCCCATCCACCAAGGGCTGTTACCCTGCAGTCCCGTCCATAGCCCACACCAGCCCCACTGCCAGGGACAACCCACCCAACACTGTGCAGGGGGCCAGGGGGATGGACCAACTCCCCAAACCCTGGGACAATTCCCACTTGATTCTGAGGCTCTGCCTGCCTGAGTTCCCACTGCAGACTGAGCCCAAGCAGGGCTCTTGTGGCTGGTGACTGGGAAGGCAGGACCTATGGATGCCATGCTGAAGGACAGTGTTTCTGCATTGCCTCTCTTCCTCCCAGATACTGGCTGTGATCTGACCAGGTCCTAACCCTGCCTTCCTAGTCCTCGGTAGTTTCTTGGCAAGGGGGTTGTTCCTGACGTAGCACCTACTCATCAGAGCCTGGTGTGTGTCAGGCATTGAACCCGCCTCCTCTTGCTGCAGGTGGCAGCTACCCTACCCCCTTTCAGAGGCCCAGGGGGCTCAGCGACTTACCTCAGGCCCCTTGGGAAGGAGGTACTGTGGTCAGGATTTGAACTGGGCTCCGGTGCTGTGCCCTTTCTCGGCCATGCTCCTCCTTACTCCTAAAGGGGTGTAAAAGCTGCCTCACCCTCCCTGTATCCTTCTGTCTGGTTCCAGACCTGACGGGAACTTCCTGACTGACAGCCCAGGCTGCTGGGCATAGGTGAATCGGATGCAGTCCCTGAGCCCCTGCCGAGACTGTGGTGGCTCTGCCGCCCTCTGCGCCAGGTGCCAGGCCTCAGCCGGTCCTCCCTGAGAATGGCCTGCCATGCCGGCCCCTTCACTCCTCACTGGTTCCAGCCTTCCTGCCCACTTGACTTAGCCACACACATGTGTGGTGACATGGAGAAGCCCCTGGGAGATCCTGCGCTGGTCACAGAGCATGGTCACAGTCCAGGGCAAGCCAGCCCTCCTAAACACTCCCACAGAATGAGCCCCCACACTTGGGCTCATGCTCCTCAAGAGACTGAGGCCTGGGGTGTCTGACCTAGAAAATTAGAGGCAAAGGGTCCTGGAGCCTGTGTGTGTGTGTGTGTGTGTGTGTGTGTGTGTGTGTGTGTGTGTGTGCACACGCGCTGTTCTCCTGCCTGACATACTGGGGGCAGGGGAACCCTAGAACGCTTTTCAGGGATCCCCGACTCCCAGTCCAGCCCACACCGAAGCGATCACCCTAAGGCAGTGTTTGGTGTGTGCTTTTGCCTGTCTCCATGTGCTCAGAGCCGGCTGCTTGGCCCCCAGAGGGGCGCTGCAGCCTGTGTGAGCAGGCGTCTCTGAAGCTGCCCAGCTGGGCAGGGGCCTCAGCAGTCCCTCCAGGGAGCTGCTGAGCTTCTGGTCCAGCAAGCGCTGGAGATGAGTTTGGGGCAAAGGAGCCCTCCCTGCCAGAGCCAGGGCCCTCTGAGGGACGTGGGGTTCTCGAGCAAAGGTGGGAGGAAGTCAGACCTCTGAGCTGTGGACAGGTTCCCTGGGGGCCACAGAAGGTTCCAGGCCGCCCCTTGCTGAGAAGCTTCTTCCTGAGTTGGTGACAGTAACAGCTTCAGTTTCTGAGCTCGGACAGTGCCAGACCCTGCAAAGTGCTCCCTGCTCCCTCTCTGGGCTCCCTCACACGCGTGGCCTGCAGGACTGGCCACCGGGTGGCGTTTGGTCACCAGGGTTTGCCGGCTCCCAGCAGAGGGTGACCCTCTGCAGGCCAGAGCCCCTTAATTCATCCTCCTTCCTGCCACCAGGGCCTGAGCCGGCAGAGATCTAAGTCAGGAAGAAGGCGAAGGTCAGTGAGAAGTGCTGACTTGGGGCTATAAATTTGTGTTGAGAGCCAGAGGCCGTGTGAGCCGACCAGGGAAGCCCAGGGTGTTGTGTGTCAGCCCAGGCTCAACAAGAAGTACAGTCTCGGCTTCCTCAGAGGACCAGCGGGCTGCCAGGTGCCTCTGTTCAGCAGGATTCTGTCTCCAACACCCTCTCACACGTACTGTGCTTTCTTTCTTCCACGCGTGTCTCCTGGTGGCCTCCCCGCGGTGTCCTGCCTGCCCCCCGTGCTGTGCACGCGCACACGTGCACACACACATGCAACCACATGCGTACATACACATCTGTCCTCCCTGGAGTCCTTGTGATTTGAAAGCACTGATACTAATCAGATTTGAGTTGACTTATTGTCAGAGTAGCTTTTTGTGTTCCTCAGAGGCCACTGGGAGTTACCATCGAGATTTGGATCTTGGCTGTAAGCCCTGGGCAGCCTTGTCCCCCTGGTGGCCTATGAATACAAATGAGGGGCCATTTGTTGGTCAGGCCCAGCTGGTCAGTTAGTAAGCAAACCTGTGTTCTCTGAATCACCTGACGAAGGACCGAGTCCCCTGTGGCCAGGCCTCCCAGAGCCCAGGAGAGGGACACGGGCACTCAGCCTTCCTCCCAATGGGCGTGTGGTCAGGGCCCAGGCCCGGTGGCCCTCCTTCCCCCAGACTTACCGGGTGCCCCAGAACAAAGGTAGAGCATCCCGCATTTGCATCTGAGGCAGAATGTTTCCTGGGTGGTTTGGGGATATCCCTAAGCTGTACTGGCCCCTTCTGCCAGGCCCCCTTCCTTTCCTGGGACTGGGAACCCCAAGGAATTGTGTGTCACTCTCTCACTGCCATCTGTCCCTCCAGTACTTCCCTGGCCAGCCCTTAGTCCAGAACTTCCTGCACTCCACAAACGACTGGCTCAGGCAGCAGCAGAGAAAGAAAATCCCCTATGGCTTCTTTAAGAAGGCCCTAGACAGCAGGAAGGAGGTGAGTGTGGGAAGCGATGACAGGGCTGCTGCCCCGTCTTGTGGGAGGAGAGGGCCCCATAACCTTCAACCTTCTCAGCCAACGTGCAGAGAGGACGCAGTGTCTCTGTTGGCTCCTTCATGAATAATGAATAAATCACTAGTAACTGATCTGTCTCATTTAACCCTCGGATAGTGGAGGCTGATATCCCCATTTCACAGATGAAAGTGCTGAGATTAAGTCACTTGTCTAAGAGGATACAGCCAGCGAGTGGTCAGGTTGGGTTTATACCGAATGTGAGACCCAAGGCTGAGAGAGCGTGTAAATCCTATTCTTGTTGCCTCCACAGGCACTGGGCCCGCTCCCTGACTTCTCCAGTCCTCTGCAGGGATTCTGCTCATGCGGCAGTTTGTAAAGGGCCGCTGCAGCTGGAGGGGGCCCAGCTCTCACAGACTTGTCAAAGCTGGACAGACTTCAGCGGTCAACCCCTAGTCCACAGGCAGGAAGCAGAGGCTACAACAAGGACACTGTGTGATCTGAGTCTGGGTTTAGGGCCATCGTTCCTCTGATGGGTGTCCCAGTGGAAAGGAAATGCCATCTTCCAGGTGATAGGCTGAGAAACGGGCCCTGTCTAAGTGCCAGGCTGACCTGAGAGTCTCCTGGAAGCTTCTCTCCTCACCTCCCATCCCGCTCACCCTTCCCCTTCTCCAATAACACCTGCTTGCTCTGTGTGACCCCTAGGGTGCTGTGATTGCTGAGAAGGTCAACTGGGTTGGCTGCCAGGGGAGTGAGCCTCACTTCCGGGGCTTTCCCTGCTCCCTGTGGATCCTCTTCCACTTCCTGACTGTGCAGGCAGCTCAGCAAAATGTAAACCACTCACAGGAGACAGGTGAGTCCCCTGTCCTGCCCCCACTGACCCCCTGAGGCAGGCCCACTGAGGGGCATCTGTGTTTGCAGCTGGCCACAGTGGCCAGCATGAAACCAGAGGGAAAGACCTGGAGAGACCACCAGCCCCATCCCTGCCCTGGGATGCCCTCAAGGTGGGAGGCTTCTCTCTGCCTTTCTTGCAATCAGAGTTTGTTGTCAGTCTTTGTGAAACATCTCTGGTTCTATTTTAAAGCTTCATAGAGAAAAAAGCTATGTCAGCTTCCCAGTCTTCATGACCGTTCCATGTACTTTGAGCAGCTGTATTGTTTCCCACTGAAAAATCATTTTCTAGGGGAAGTCGGGCATATGCCTTCCTCCCCCTGCCCTGTTCCCCCCAACCCTGAACTATGTGGCCCTCAGCACCCAACTGCCTCACCCCACCCTTACCCACCTCCAGATCTGGGGGCCTCCAGTTCAGTGCATGTTTACTGAGAAACCAGGCAGGTACAATGGTGGGAAAGAGACAGACCCCACTCTCAGGACTGACTGCAGGGCGGGTGGGCAGAGAGGATGAACTCCCTGCTGTGGGGAAGCGTATGGAGCGAAGTTGAGCATGGACAAGGAAAGAGTCCAGCTAGGAAGCTGTGTCCCCACAGAGAGAGGCCTGCACTAAGGAGGGGGTTGGGGCACTGCTCGTGTGCGCATAGCCAGCAGTCTGTCAGCTGGGATTTATGCAGAGTCTCCAGAGTGCCAGGCCCTGCTGGAGAGGTGGTGCCTGGGAGGAGAAGCCCCTGCCTCCGGGGGATAATATTCCAGTGACAAGAGAGAGTGAACACACAGCACAGACAGCTCGTTTCAGGCATAATGATGATGCCAGGTAGGAGACAGAGTGGTGTGGGAGGGGTTGGGGAGGGAACTCGGTGGAGGTGGGGTAATTAGGGAGGCTTCTCTGAGGGTGACCCTGTGCTGAGACTCAGCTGGTGAGAGGGAAGCCCCGATGACATCGGGGAGAGAGCCTTCTAGGCCACAGTGGTTTGCTGCAGCCTCCAGGACAAAGCACTCTGCCCAGGGTGGACCCGGGGGTGGTCTTAAGCAACAGAAATGTATGGAGTCATGGAGATGGAAAGTCCATGACCCAGGGTGGTTGGCAGGGCTGGCTTCTGCTGAGACTCCTCCTTGGCTAGTAGATGGCTGTCTTCTGTCTGAGTTGTCACTGTATGTCTGTCCAGATCTCTTCTAAGGAGACCAGTCACGTTGACTTAGGGCTCTCCTAACAGCTGTTTCTCTTAATTGCCTTTTTAAAGACCGTCTACAAATTCATCACGTTCTGAAATAGGGGGAGGGTTCAGGTGTTTACAGCATCCCAAGAAGTCCTCATAGTTGAGTCCGGGTGTGGGGGAGACAAGGCTGAGAGGGAGACAGGAGTGGGGGGTTCAGGGTTCTGATCTGTTTCAGCATCAGGAAAACCTCCTGGAGCTGAAGCCAGGGAGAGGCACCAGTGATGAGCGTGACCTCCTCGGGAAGTTATTGGTGTGGGTGCATGGCTCTGGGCAGCCATGGGCAGTGGGGGCAGGGGGCATCGCCAGCAGGCAGCTGAGCACAAACCCAGGTGAGGCGGTGTGACCCAGCTGGAGTTGTAGGTGCATGTGGAAGAAGGGCCAGGTTTGGGAGTGTTTTGAAGGAAACATGAAAGGATTCGGCAATGGACGGGATGAAGAGTTTTCAGGAGCCCAGACTCAGGGCAGAATGGTTGGGCCTGAGCATCTGGGAGCCGCTGGTGGACGATGGTCCTACACATGGAGAAATGGGAGGCACGGGTGGGTGGAGTGGGTCGGGGAGGGCAGAATCAGTGGTCTGTGTGGACCCTTAGAGATCTGCATGCAGATGTATACAGTTGAGTCTGGTGTTCTGGCGAGAAGTCTGGGGTAGAGGTATCAACATGGGGGTCATTAGTACATAGATGATCATTAAAGCCACGGGACCAGGTGGGCAGGCAGAGCACCAAGGCCTAAGCTCTGGGCACCGTACCGTCTGAACCTCAGCCTGAGGAGCAGGGCCCACACAGGAGATGGAGCAGGCCTGGGTTGGCATGGGACCTAGAGTTTTCAGGCAGGATGTGTGGGGACAAGTGGTCAGTGGACCACAGCAGAGGTCAAAGCCCTCGAGGGTGGAGGCTGAGATGAGGGAACTGCACTGAGCCTCCTGTAAAGTGCCCCGGGAGGGAGGCTCATGGGAGCAGTTGGAAGGAGGCTTCAAGCAGGGGGGTCAGAGTGGGAGTCTGGGCTTGGGTGTGGTTGCTCCGGCCCCTGCCCACCTCTCCAGTTAGGTCACAAAGAACCGGTGTGTTCCGCAGGTGAGTTTGGACTTCGTGCTGAGTGTCCATAGTGACAAGGGCCTGGATGAAGGTCAGAGAAGGGAAACTAGGGTGTGGAGTTTGAGAGGAGGGAGGCCCAACTCTAGAGTGACCCCTGGAAAGTGGGGACACAAGCAAGGAGACCCCGAGCCCCTCGTGGGGTGGGGTGTAGGGTGCCTGTGCAGGGGCGGCCTCGGTGGGCCTGTGGGGGGGACCCAGTGGGGCCTGCTGGACCCTGTGAACAGTGTTTGCTCTCCCTGCAGCCAAAGCCCAGGAGGTCCTGCAGGCCATCCGGGGCTATGTCCGCTTCTTCTTCGGCTGCAGAGAATGTGCCAGCCACTTCGAGCAGATGGCTGCCGCCTCCATGCACAAGGCCAGCACTCCTGACGGTGCTGTGCTCTGGTTCTGGTCGAGCCACAACCGAGTCAACACTCGCCTCGCAGGTAAGGAAGGCTGCAACCAGGGCAGGGTCACCACCCAGGGAGGCTGAGGTTGGGGGTGACTTTGATGTCTGGGATCAGAGGTGGGTCCCCAGGTACCACCCTGTTTTTTTTGCCTGCTTAGCCTGCCCCGCTGACCTATGTTCGTATCATGAGACCCATTTTCTAGCCGAGAAAGTGAGGCTCTGACATGTTGAGAGCCTGGATTCTCGTGCCATTGCTTCCTTGTTCCCTGCAGAAGAGCCCCTGCTTTGGCCTGTGAAGTCGTGGGGGTCCCCCTCCTGTCTCCCAGGCTCTGTCGGGCTTTTCTCAAAGCACTAGGGAGGAGAGCAGCCTTTCTGCAGTCTGGGAGGGGGTCTAATGATCACATGCTGGGAAAAGAAGACCAAGTCCTGGGAATAAAAGCGACTGATTCCTGCAGGGAGGCCTTGTCTACTGCTTCACTTTTCCCCTCATTCACGGACTGTGCCCAGGAGTCAGGCGGATCTAAAAGCATTAACTCTGGGGTGGGAGGGGCCATCTGTGTCTTGATGGTGTCTGAGGGGACAGAGATGCACTGGCTAGACAGCCCCTGCCTCCGAGGATGGGAGATGGGCTAGGCCAGGGGCAGGCTGAGGTTAAAGGGGCCGAAAGGAGCAGGTGGTGGCACAGGCCGCTGCCTTTGGTCTCCTGAGGCCTCCTGGTGGACTTTGAAAGGGAGACACATGCCTGTCTCTCCTCCTGCCCTGCCCCTGCCTCCACATGCTGCATTTGACCTGCCAGCCTTGTGACCTCAGCAGACACCCAGCTTCCCACAGGGCCCAGCTGGAGGGCCAGGAGCCCCGCCTCTCCCTGGGGGCCACAGGCAGGCAGTGCTGCCATACTGATCAAAGTGATGACAATAATGGGAGGGTACCAACAGGCCTGTGCATGCTGCTTCTCATTGGACCCTTGGAATCTGCTTGTTGCCCCCTCCCCATCATAACCATTCTGACATTCACCTCACCTGCTGCCTTCTGGCCACAGCTCTTCTCCCTGGGAAGACATCCTCCCGCGGTAGAGAGGAGTTGACTCACATTCCCTGTACCATCTTGGGCAAGGGCCTCCCACACAGCCTTGTGGGGTCCCAACAGCCTGGGCCCAGCACCCTTTCGGCTTCTAGGCCTCCCCACCCCCACCCCTGGAAGCCCCCCAGCTGCTACCTGCCCCAGGAGTCTTCCACAGGGATAGAGGAGAGCACCTGTGAGGTCACCAGGTGCCACAAACATGTTTTAAAAAATGTTCTCCCTGTAATTACAAATGTAATAGTGCTTCACTAAACACGGAAAACTTCAGAAAAATGCAAAGAAGATAAATAATAGCAGACAAACCAAACACTGCAGACAAGTTGCCCTGTCTTACACACAGGGCTACAAAGCCCACAGTAGGGTCCACACTCCCCTGGGAAACTGCCCTGCTGGGACCTGGGGCTGGGAGTTCACCTGTCCTAGTGAGGCACCATTGTTGAACTCACTGGGCCAGACCTGTCCTTTCTTCACCTGCCTTGTCTCATAGGTGCCCGCCCTCCTGAAGGAGAGGGGGAGGCCTTTTACAGTGAGGGAGCCAGTGTTGTAAGGAAGAAGAATGAGGTGTGGGCTTCAAGGCAGGCCCAGCAGGCCACAGTCAGCCTGTGTGTGCTTTCCTCCCCAGGTACCCCCAGCGAGGACCCCCAGTTCCCCAAGGTGCAGTGGCCACCCCGGGAACTCTGTCCTGCCTGCCACAATGAGCTCCGGGGCATGCCTGTGTGGGATGTGGGCAGCACACTCAGCTTCCTCAAAGCCCACTTCTCGCGGAGCAACATCGTCCTGGAGCCCCCTTCAGCAGGCCCCGGCCCCCTGAGGGCTGTGCAGAGGATGGCAGCTGCCCCAAAGCCAGTGGAGATGGAGCTGGGGGCTGGAAATTCTTCTCTGGGCCCTGAGGAGCCTGAGATCATGGTGGGCCCAGGACCCACCGTTCCTGATATCCCAGCGGAGAGATTTGGGGCACCTGGCTCTCAGGAGATCCCCACTGACCTCGGTATGACCGGAGCTGAGGCGACCTGGGGAGCCCCTGTGCACATAGCAGAGCTGCAGAGGGATGAGTTGGAGCAGCCACAGGGGCAGCAGCTCTTGACCAAGCGAGATTTAGGAGCCGCATTGCTGGCCGAATTCTGGGCTGAGAAGAGCCTCCCCAGAGGCCCTTCAGAGCTGAGGCGCCTGGGCCGCAGCTCCAAGCAGCTGGCCGACATCCCCGACAGGGAGCCAGAGGCTGGGGCCATGAGGGGCCATGGCCAGTGGCTGCAGGTGCTGGAGGGGGACTTCTCCCACCTGGACATCAGCCTCTGTGTGGCACTCTACTCCCTGTCCTTCATGGGACTGCTGGCCATGTACTCCTACTTCCGGGCCAGGATGAGAGTCCTGAAGGGCCACGCCACCTGCCTCGCAGCCTGAACTGTCCAACTTAGGAGGGAGGTAGGAAAGCAATGCTGCCCAGGGGGCTCTTCTGGCCTGGTCTCCACATCCGCCTGCTCCTTGCCCAGGGAAATCCAGGAAAGCCAGAGGCTCCGGTGAACCCCTTGGGGATAGGACTGTCCACAGACAGGAGGACATTCAGGGTTCAGGTTCATCCGACAGCACAGGAGGAGAGCAGCCTTGGACAGCAGGGTTGGGAGGCTGAGTCCCTGGCCTTTCAGCACCAAATTCCTCTTTTTCAGCTTTTTGAAGTCCGGCCTCCTTGTCGCTGAAGCTTCAATGCCTCCTGCTTGGTCTTGGCTCTAAACTGGGGCAAATAAGGCTACAGTTTCCAAGGTTTTCCACCCAGAGGAGGGTCCTCAGGACTGGTGGGCTGGGCTGGAACTCCACATGCATTCTCAGACTGTCCCCCCTACTCCTATCTGGGTACAAGAGGCCTTTGTCCCAGAGCAGGAAGGACCACCTCCCACCGCTGTAGTCTGCCCACTCGCCAGCCTTTTGGACCTGCTGGGTGGTTGGGCTTCTTCTGGGCAGGGCTTGGCTTGAGGTGGAAGCTTCTTGAGGTCATGCTGGACTCTCGGGTGAGGCCTGGGTCAGGGTTTGTGGGAGGAGAACCCCTGGCTGGCTCCTTCCTCAAACCTCTGCTTCCACAAGCGTGCCCATTGGCGTCAGTGTGGCCTGTTCAACCAGTGGGTGATGGTCGCCGGGCTGGGGGCTGAGTGGCTGGCTTGGCAAGAGGGTAGGATGGGATAGAGGGAGAAATGTAAGACTGTAATGCTTTGGCTTTGGCTTAGCTGTGAGAAGTGTGAAGCCTCAGGAAAAAGATGGTTGCTTCATGTGCTACGACTTCCCATGCAGCTCTCAACTGGGTCTTTTGATTTTGGTGTCCAAATAGATGCTAACTTTGGATGTGGAGGGTGCTGGGTTGAAGGGAGTGTCCTCTCTCGAGGTCCCACCTCCCAATGTGTGGCGGTCCCCAGGGGGGAGGTGGAACTGTAGGGTTGCATGATTCCCACTCCACTCCACTCCACTGCCTAGGCAGGCTGTAGAATAAATTATTTTTGTTAATGCAGCACCATGTGGTTTTTGTTTGTTTTGCTTTGAGAGGAAGTAATCAGGCAGGAATGGAGTCAAGTAGGCAGGAAGGCAGGAAGAAGAGGAAAAAGCCTTTTTTCTTTGTTATTCATTTTGGTTGCTCACCTGGCCCTGGGTCTCAAACCCATGTCCTTAGGATTTATGTCACAGCTGTAGACATGGCAGAATCCAGCCCCACCTGCAACACAGCCCATCTCACATAGCTCCTGGTCTGCAAGGCACACAGTGCCCTCATCATGGTCCCTCTTCTGGGCACCACCCCACACACATACACATATAGAGCTCCCGTGCCCCAAGCGCCTTTGGGCTCCACATGTGTTGGGACAGGATCTCGGTAAAGCCCTCATCCCACTTCCTCCTGGTTTCTGCTTTGGGGCCCTCAGGTCTGCTTAAGGCCTCTTTTTCATCGCACCTGCCTGGTCCTCCTCAGGTGCCCGCACTGTGTGTCCAGCTCTCTCATGGAAAGAAAGAATTTGTCTGTGGGTGCCGGGCCTCAGCTGGCAGCTCAGCAGGGAGGAGCCAGTCAGATTAGACAGGCTGCCCCTAATCCGACTGTGATCACAGCAGCTAATAATGACCCTCATTAAGGGGGAGAGGGAGCCTCAATCCGATTTGGCTTTTCCCTTTGACATCTTCACTCTGGTGGGGCAGGTGGACTGCACCCACGCTGCTGGGGCAGCTGGTGGGGAGAAAGCCGGCAGACAGAGGTCCACCCTCCCCTTTCTGGCTTGTGTTGTCTATCTCTTTCTCTGCTTGACTAATCAGGGTAGATTCCAGCCTGGAGTCTCTGCTTCCCTGTAGTCTCTATGTCCCTGCCCTTGTCTTCCACCTATCCCTGATGTCCTCCTGGGCTAGCTCTGCTCCCCTCCCCATGCCCACTGGCTGCATGTGACCCTGGCCTGAAAGAGCCTTCTGGGGCTGGTGCCCAAGAGTGCCCAGTGGGTGAAGACCACATGAGTTGGCCCATTCCCCTAACACATCAAGTTTGGAGGATTTCTATCCACAATTCTACCCATAATTTCTACAAGCAAGCTTGGGTATTCAAAACGAGGTGTAGACTAGAGATGCTGTCTCCCCAGTGTCTGCCTCCGGGACCTGAGCCAGCAGGCATGGCCTTCCCTGGGCCCACTCAGCCTGGCGGTGGGTCCGGGCCTCGCTGCTTGCAGCAGCCCTCTGATTGATAAACAAGGGTGGGCCTCCTAGGCAGTGGTGCCTTTCACCTTAATTTCCCCAGGGGTCTCAGCAGTGTCGATAAACTGACTTGGCCCGCCAGCTGGTCCCCTCCTCCACTGGCCTCTGAGCCTTTCATGTGGCTCCTCTGCACCCAGGGGTGGGAGGAGAACACCTATTTGGGGGAAACCTGGGTGGGGGGGAGTGTGCAAATCGAAGGCTCCTTGTTCCGGGCCTGGAAGGAGAAACACAGGCCTGGGCCTGGGAGTGACCTCCTGAATGTTAGGCACGATTTCCTAGAGGAGATGGCTGAGCTGGGTCTTAGAAGGATGAGTGGGTGTTAGTAAGGAAAAAGAAGAAGAAAAGACAGAGCAGAAAGCCCATGCCAAATCCAACAAAGAAAAATAGTAAATCCAAGACATTCTAAGCAAAATAATGCTTTACAAATTTAAGAATTTGTCAGTGCATCATTGGGCTGGAAGCTAGAATAAACCAAGACATGACGCCTGCTGTTTTGGAGCTTACATTCTAGAGGAACATGACAGATTGTGGTAAGTGCCCTGAAGGATCAGCAGGGATCATCGGAAGGCTTGTCTGAGATCAGTAGGTTGAGAAACTGTGGTGTGGGCAGGAAGTGGGGCCCCCGTGGGTCTGTGGGTGCTGCCTCACTCAGGCTGAGGAGGTTGCAGCCACAGAACACTCCTTCTTGACTCGTGGTAAACTGATGCAGCCTTTGGGAAATATGTAATTTGTAAAGTAATGTTTTAAGAGTCTTAAAATATATATAACCTTTGATCCAACAATTCTATTTCTGGAATATATTCTAAGGAAGTAATTGGGACTACTTACTAAGATTTGCTACATTATGAATATTTATATTAAAATGAGATCGACCTATAGTCCAAAATTGAAGATTGATTCAATTCTGGTACATCATTACAAGGGAATACAATGCAGTCACTAAAAATAGCTTCAGCAGATAGTCAGGCATTGCATAAGAGCGTCTCAGTCAAGACGACTGCATATGTGATGGTGGTCCCATATGGCCTTAGGTGTACACTACACTGTACCATCTATGTTTGTGTCATTGCACTTTAGGGCTTTCCTATAATGATGAAATTGCTTAACAACCCATTTCTCAGAACATATCCTCATCGTAAGATGATGCGTGACCTTAACCCGAAAATATTTCCACCATATTGTTTAAGTGAAAGCATGAAGTTGTGGGCGTGCCCTGGTGGCCTAGCAGATAAGGACACCAGATGCAATCCATCTCAAGGACCTGGGTTCAAGACCCGGCGGGGAACAACCAAGAAAACAACTAAATAAAATAAAGTACTTCTTCTGTCTCGCACTTCCTGCCTGTCTCTGCTCACCTTCATTCCTGTCTGTACGTTTCTTTCAAAAAAGGGAAAACATGAAGTTGCAAAAACAATTCTGTATAGTATGCTTTTAATTTTGAAAAAAATATGTTACATATTTACTTATAGATACTGAATACACAGGTGAAAACCTGGACAATACACAGCTAGTTTAATAGTGCTAATGACCAGTTACTAGAGGTGCATGGTGAGTGGTGGGATCATTTATTTTTTACTGTTCTGTATTTTCTCTTTTTTATTAAATGTTTACATTTAGACAATTAAAACTACTTTTAGTTAACCAAGACTATGAAGTACCAGTTTATAAAAGAAGAAATTCAATGATCAATAAATGAAATAATATTCTTTAATAATGAAGTGAAAGATTACACAATGCATTATCACTTTTATGCATCTTGTAGCACCGTTTGACACTGTAAAAGTGAGCACGTAAGTTGGTGTAGTGCTTTTGAAAACTAATATGAAAAACCTGTATCAACCTTCGAGGTGCTTATATCCTTGGATTCAGTGATTTTGCTGCTCAAAATCTATCCTAAATAATCAGAGATATTAATCAAAATTTCAAATGACCAACATGCTCACGGTCAGAAAGTCCTACCCACTCAGGGCCCAGTTCCCACATGGTAAAAATTAACTGTCCACAGTCCTCACCATGCCTTCTTGTATCTTCAGTGTGGTGGCCAAGGGGCAGTTACCATTTATCATCAAATTTGTGTTATTGATTTAGAAGAGGGAAATATTTCTCCCTGAATTCAAATGTCCTACTACACAAGTCATGTTTCAAGAAAAATGTAAGCAACATTATACATATTCAAGTGAAGAAGGTTTCTATGTGTTTCATATTCATGCAGAACATACCTTTGTCTAAGAACAGGCTTAGCTCACTTCACTCCTGACTAGCTGCCTCTCCCATGGGTGTGTTCTGACCCAGTTTTTTCTCCCATAGAAAGCAGAAAAGCAATGTATTCCAAAAGATGGCAGAAATAAGAATTTCATCCTGAAAATATGTTGTAATTTTATTGGGACTGACTGCCCCCCAGGTCTTAATGTAAGTTTTAAACTTGATGATTCCCATGTCATGAGCAGACAGGAACCATCTTCAAATCCTCAGATTCCAAGGAGATAGCAAGGTATTTCTCAGAATAACACTCTCTACCTCAGAAGACTTCATAAACATTTTATGGAGTCAAAGCATAGTATAGGGTAAGTAGGCATATAATTCATTAAAGTATGAAAAAAGGTGAGGAAAAAATACTGCATTGTAGAATAAGATATTCAAATGTGCTGTGAATGTTTAAGGTCAAAATGAGAGTTGAGGAAGGTGACCTGGTTGAGGGTGATTTTGCGTCTACAAGGATTCTCTGTGACTTCAGTAACTGAGCTGTGGAGGGCAGGGTTTCTTCCTCAAGGTCAATGATGCTTGAGATACCAGATGGTTTCATTTTTCAACTGTGATCCCAAGAGTTGGTTGCATTGAGCCAGACTACAATCAACCAAGAGAGAGAGCAGTAGACCCAACAAGTCAACACCATGATGATGATGATGATGGCTATGCCATGGCAGAGGCACCTCCAAGAGACTTGACGAAGGGTTTCCAAACAATTCCTCCTGTTCTTTGACCTGGGCTAACCCCATTTGGGAGCCATAGGGGATGAACGCTGACTTAGCCCAGACCATGATAAAAGGCACTTTGAGGTCAGGATGGCTGCCAGAGCTGCCCGCTGTCTCACTTTGGTCTCATCTGAAAGCTGTGACCCTATTTTAGACTCAGCTCAGGCATCATCCCCTCGGGAAAGTCCTCCAAGCACCCCCCAAACTGAGCTGGGGGCACTTACTCCATGGGAGTTATTGTCATCTCCTTCCCCAACTCCTCAAAGGACAGGGACAGTCTCCCCTTGCAGTTTCAGGATGTAACATGGCGTCTGGCACATCGTAGGTGGTCCGTAGGATCCCTTTGGATAAGCCAGTGCCAGCCTGGGGGTTGCACCTCTCAGAGTGCGACCTTCCTTTTGTATCCATCTGTGCAGCAACAGTGAGCGCTCTGAAGGCCAACAAGGTGATAGGATGAGTGCAGAGCAAATAATTATGCAGATGTTACCATTGTGGCAAAGAGGTGTTTTAGGGTTGTGGAGGCCTGGGATCAAGTCCCTATGCTGTTCCTGTTCACCACATCACTTGGGTAAGCATTTCTCTGAGCCCCGGTTTTCTCATCTACACAGGTGATACCAGGTGACAGGTGTGGCTAAGAGCGCCCATCCGCTGTATTGCCATCAACTTTCTTTTCTAACCACCATGGGCCAGGGATTAAGATGGGGTGGGTGTTGAGAACTCAGCAGTAAAGGACATCCAGGCACCCCGTGCCCCTGGCACAGCGTGAGTCACTGACTCTCCCTGGGACATCTCCTGTTCCCAGCTCTCCAGATGTCTGAAGTCCAGCTCCACATCTTTCTCGCTGTCTCTTCCCTATCTCGATAACCAGCGAAGTTCCCTTACTCTCTCCTCTTTCCCACCCTATAGATGAGCCTCCTCTTTTCCCCTTGGCCATGTTCTCTTCCGTGGCCTAGAATCCACTTTATGTCTCACTACCTGTTGGAGCCTCCTAACTTTCCTTTCTTCTGGCCCCTGCCTCCATGGTGCCACCCACCACCTGGCCATCAGACCTGTCCTCCCGTCTCCATTCCGATGGCTGTCCGTCATGGCGGCTAGCTACTATGACGCCTTGGGAAGTTCAGCTCTTCTGAACCTGTTTCTTTCATCAGTAAAGCAGGGTCAGTAATGTCTAGACACTGGGACTCTGATTATATTTTGTGGCCAGATGATAAAGAAAAAAGTGAACAAAGATCTCACATAGTGATTAGTTCTACGGAGAGCAGAACCAGGGACATTCTTACAGGACATAAACAAACATCCTCTGTTTTGGATGCACACATCAACATTGTGGAGACGAACATTCTCACATCAACCCAAAAGTCATTGGAACACCAATCCAAAGTCCAGAAGGGATTTTTCTATTTTTTTAGAACTCAGAACCTTATTCTAAAATCCAAATGGGTCATTAAAGGTCCGTGAATTGCTGAGTCAGTTTAGGCGGGTGGGGGAGCCAAGTAGATGACTTGCCCCTGGAGAAACTTTGTTAACATGATTTCACCGTAGGAACGATTAAATGGACCAATGGATCGTAATAAAAAGTTCAAAGGCCTTCAATAAAATTCTTTTTAAGTTCAAAGGAAGACCCATGATATATGGGAATGTGAGCTATGACAAAGGTGGCATCATAAATCAACGGGATAGTCCATGGTGGGGGAACTGATTCACTCTATGGAGAGAAAAAACTGGCTTCTACCAAAGACCACTCTAGTAGCCTTCCTCCCAGAGATTCTGTCCCTCTATCTCTTCTGCTTCTAGTGGACTTGCCAGGTGGTGCTGATCAATTGAAAAAAAAATAGATGGACTCCAGATGGATTCAAAATTTCAACATGAGAAATAAAACATAGTACAAAGTTAATGAAAGAAAACATAGGAGAATGTTACTATGACACAGTGGTAGGAATGCAATTTTATTTGTTTTAAAGGAAAGGTGCAGGAAGGAGGGAGAGTAGGCAGGCAGGTAGGAAGAGAGAGGAGAGAAAAAGCACTTTATTCATTTTATTTCATCCGGTTGTTCTCCCAGCCCTGGGGTGCAAATCTGGGTCTTCCGATGTATGAGGACTATATCAAACCTCTACTCCATCAGGGTACACTGGAAGGTATTTCTTAAACCAGACCCCAAAAGCACAGTCATCAGGTGGAATGTGCTTGGACGGAATGGAAAGTTGCCTGGCGGTGGAGGGAAAACTAGGTGGGTGGGCAGAGAGGTTACAGACTGGGGGATGTTTGCAATCTAAAACTGTCCTCATCATTGTGTGTTGTAGACCCCATGACTACCCTGTTGGGGACACCTGAAAGGAGGTTCTCCTCACCCCATGAGGCAGGGCAGGGCACTGAGGCGAATATCTCAGGGGGCACCAGCCTATGGCCAGCCTGTGCAGTCACCAGCTGCTGGCCTAGCCTTCTCTGAGCTGAGGGTGGGCGTCCACCTGGTCTGGGTGAAGCACCAACCTAAAGTGTGGTAAAATGGACAAATCACCCTGACTAGTTCCAGTGTTTACCATTCAAGAGCAGTTCCCCACAGGCTTGTTCCCCAGACAAGTGTGAAATGAGGCCTTCACGGTGGATTAGCAGCCTGAAGGGAGCTGTGGCCTCCAGGCATGGTGGGAGGAGTGGGGCTAATTCTGTTTCTCTTCCAGAGAATTCCTTTTTGTGTCTAGCCTGTGGCCTGAGCAACCATTCCTGTCACGAGCATCCTGTTTCTGTGACTGAGATGGAATGGTTGCTGGCTGGCGAAGGGAGCAGGCCAGTCACAGATGCTTTGGACTGTAAGCTGAGCTGTCTCCTACAGAGGAGGTGCTCCTGAAATTCTGCCCATTCCTTTCTCAGGAGAGAAAGCTCTCTCCTGAGGGACAGTAATACTCCTAGAAAATATTTACACATGCCCTGCCCTCAAGGAGTGTGTACTCTAGAAGGAGCTGGGTGCCCTTATATTCAGCAGCTTATGTCTGCAGAGGGGCTGAGGGGCTGTGGGGCCTGGACTGGGCACCTCCTCTTCAGGAGGAGAATGTTGGGGAGTCAGGTAAGAAGAGTAGGGGTTCACCAGAAAATTAGCCTGCTCAGTGTCACCGCTGTTGCATTCCATTGGTTAAAGTAAGTCCCAGGCCCAGTCCAGAGTCACAGGGATGAGACTCCACCGGGTATGAATACTGGAGATGTGGTTCATTGTGGGGATCTCCTGTGGGATGTGACATACCTCCATGTAACCTTTGCTGATTAATATAAACAGATGCCGAGGGTTTACTCCCTGTTGGAGAATGTGTGTGTCTTTGGTGTGTTGTGTTGTGTAGTGTGTTGTGTGGTGTAGTGTAGTGAGGGGTGTGTGTGTGTGTGTGTGTGTGTGTGTGTGTGTGTGTGTGTGTGTTATGATGCGGTGTGAATGTTACGATGTGGGAATGTCTCCTCTTTAAGAGTGCGGTCATATAAATGGCAAACAAATCTTTGAAAGCAATTTATTTTTGTGTTCAGGAAAATGTTAATCTAAAACTCAGTTAAGAATCCGTAGCTCAATTTAAAAAAGAACAGAGGCAGTTGTGAATTGTGAAAGTCACCTCTTACCTTGGTATTGTAGGTTAAAGAACTGGGGGAAAGCAAGTCACTCTAGATGTTAAAGTCTCTTTGAGATTAGCTAAAGCTAATTTGCTATAAATTAAGGGTACCCCAGCAAAACTCATTGACAAAATCGAATTTATTCAAAGATGAAACTGTGGAAGCTCTCGTCCTGTGCAGATCATGTACTCATGCTCTTGGCTGCCTCTGAGAGGGGACACCCCTCCCTGATGTCCATCTGTGGCCAGGTACCCACATGCTGGCGTGCAGACAGTTCTGTAGGGTGCCGCCTGGGCCAAAAGTCCCCTCAGAGGCTCCAGTTTGAGTATTTGACCTGTGGTGCCGCTAGGAGGGCCAAAAGTTAGGGAGGAGGAAGTGTGAGCATTTCAGGCCTGGGGACACCCTGTCTGACAGGCTGGAGCCCAGCCCATCCCAGTGACCAGGGACAAAGCCAAGATGGACTTTTCTATGCCTTGAAGTCTAGGTCATTCCCCAAGGATCCCCTGTTCTTTTTAGCGCTCATCACAGAGCCCACGAGCACGCATAATAAAGTCTGCACAGAGAAGAAAGTACATCAAAAGTCAGGGCCCATTAGGGGTGGGCAGTAAGTGGACCTGACAGCCGCCACCTAACTGTGAGCATCAGCCAGAGGCCTAACCAAGCCTGACAGCATATAGGGGAGGTGGGGGAGCCCAGGCTGCTGCTGCTGAGGGCCGGGCCATGGTTGTCCTGCGGTGATGGGGTGTTTGGGTCTCTCCCTGTTCCGGGGCTGCAGCAGTGGGTCCCTTACAAACTCATTCACTCCCCTTTTTGTTCTAGTGAGCAGTCTTTCCCAAGACACTGGACACCTGGGAACTAGAGACCTGATGAACTAGACGCTCTCTATACTGTCAGCAGGGAGGGGTACAGAAGGGGCCCGAGGAGACTGGCAGCATTTATTACTCTAGAATCTGTGAACAACAGTGGGGTCTCCTGAGGGTCTGGTCCTGCGCTCTAGGCTCTGTGAGCTCCTGAGAGGCAGTGGTTACAATTTGCCTTCTTGTGGTGCATAACTTGCCCCTGGTCTCTGGCACTGAGGCCTCTTCGTCTTTGGTGAGTGAAGTTGATAAGAATCAAGTGTTCGGTTACCTTCGCAGAATTCCCCGAGAGGGTGCCCTGACTGGGTGACTAGGTCAGGGTAAGGGTGCCTGCATTGGTCAAGGGCAGGAATGTGTGTTATCAGGGATGTATGTGTCATGAAAGTGGCTGGAAGACCCAGGAGGACCTGGCCCCATTAGTACAGGGGTGATGAAGCGTTTTGGCCACACACTGTGTCTGCGGTCAGAAAGTCTGAACTTGGGAGGCTTGGGCAGGCTCCCCCAGGACCCAGGCTCCCCACAGCACCAGCCACCCCCAGGACTCCCCAAGGACCTACAGATACAAAATTGAGCCCTAAAAATCTGGCAGAGGCAGTTGGGAAGGGGCTCACAGAGTCTACCTCTGGGCAGAAGCAGCCCCTCTGAGAGACCCTCAGCTGCAGAGCATGGACAGGGCGCTGAGCTTCTTCCTGGAGCCTCTACAGACTAATATGCAGCCTAGAGACTGGGGGCATCTCCGTCCCCAGCATACCACACACATTCCCTTTGCCTCCCCTGGGGGCTCCCTTTCTGAACACCCTCCTCTTCTGCCCTCCCTTGCTATTTGGCCAAATAATTCAACCACCCAGTGATATAAACCTACATTTAACCCTTGATATAAAGGTCAAGCTCACTTGAAATTCTGTGTCCCCCAGGCACTCAGGTGGGCATTAGAAGAGTCTGGGAGAGAAAGATTCCAGAAACTAGAATAACTCATGTCCGGGGCACAGATGCTGCTGCGGACCCCACATGGGTTCTCCAAACTCACTGCACGGGCTCCTTCCTCAGGAGACATTTCAGGGGCTTCATAAAGTTTTGCTAAGTAAAGGAAATAACTTTATAGCCAGAAACTAAGGGATATCAAGCAAATTTACCTGTCAGCATGAAAGAGAAAGGAATCATCTCTCCATGGCGCAGACGGCCAGGTGCATTCAGAGGGGGGTCCGGCTAGCTGAAACTGGCCTGAGGTGTCACACTGTTAGAAAAGAGGCTGATAAGAGAGCCTTCCCTGGGCTTGGGATCTAGAACCTTCTGCCAGAACTTGGCCCCATTATGAAATGTATGAACACATGACCAACAGCCAATAATGACCCCAGGGTTTGTTGAACACAGTATGTGCGTTTAAACAGGACAAAAGCCCCATAAGGTACATGCTACTATGATGCCTATCTTACAGCTGAATTTATTTTGCCATTATATTGGTGTTCTCCAAATGTCAGCCCCTCCTGTTTTTCTCCGCCCTGGTTCCAAATTCTGTTTTGTGTCCTCTTCCTCCTCACTTTTGTTCTTGCCTTTTGCTCACTGGAATTGCCTTTTCTCTCTCCCTTCTCTGGCCTTCCAGCCTCTGACCCCCTGAAAGGCCTAGTGTTCTCCCTCCTCTGACCTCTGACCTCTCTGGCTGGGGTTAATCCTGCCTCTGTGCTTTCTTGGTGACACTTCCAAACCCACTGTGTTCTAGAAGACTAGCAAGGTGTTCATGCATCCTGACGGCTTTTGAAGGGCCTGGGGACTGTGAGTGGTGAGGGAGGGGTCCTCCTAGGGCAGCCTAGGGGGCAGGAGAGGGGAACAGGGACAGCTGTGCCCCCCACCCCTTGAGGTCACAGGCCTGCTTCCCCAGCACTCCTCCGGCCCTGGGGTGGAGGTGCTGGGCTGAGCTAATCACCTAAATGGACGCAGGCTGTTGAGAGACAGGCTCTATTCCCTAATAGAATTTGCCCTCAAGTGCAATTTAATTTTCTCTGAGGCAGTCTCCAGCCCCCTGCTACCCTCCCCCAGACAGACCCTCATTTCCCGGCTTCCAAGGGGGAGCAGAGCTCCTTTTCTGAGAGAAAAAGGAGAGAGGCCTCTACCCGGCTCTTTTGGTCTGCCCCTCAATCCCTGCACTCTCTGCCTCCACCTTTGGACAGCACCCCCTGGCCCAGTCCCTGCCCTAAGTGGGCGCTGCTCCCCCCAGACGCTCTCTGACTTTCCTCAGAGCTGCCTGCACGGGGGACAGGGGACCGGGGCGGCTCCCAGCTTCCAAACCCTCACCATGAAGGCAGAGTCTTCCCCTGACCTCTGGTAAGTTCACATGCTTACAGAATTCTTTGTCCTGTGAAGTGACAGAGACTGGGCGTAAGGGTGTGGGGTCGGCAGGAGCGGGTGGGAGACATTGAGGTGGATGGTGGAGGCTCATATACTCAGCCCTGTGGTTTGCATCCTGGGAGCCCTCCTGCCTCACCAGAAGCTCTCCAGTGACCAGTGTCCCTCCAGACACCCTCACTCCCAGACCTCAGACTGTAGTGTCCTGAAACCTGACTGGTGATTAGGAGCATGGGAAGAGGTCAGACTCTGTCTAGGCTCTGAGTTGTCCTTTCTTCCTCCCTACTAATTTAGGGGGTAGAGGGGTATCTTTAGAAGCCGCTTTCCATCTTTTTCTCTGAGACCCCCCCTGGGCTGTGACAGGGGATGAGGGAAGGCTGGGTCTGTAATCATGGACTCCCCACTCCAGCAAGGATGAGGAGAGGACCACAAAGAAACGATAAGATGTGAGCTGGGGGGGAGGGGAGCAGAGGAGGCAGGTGTTCCCTAGCTAGCTGAGGTGGCTTCCAGGGGAGGTAGGAACCTCTGTCCCTGGGGCTCCCTGGACCTCAGGCAGGGACCTCCCCTGCCCTCTTGATCCGGTAGTCCTGGGGAGAGGGCGCTAGAATTCCCTTTTCTTTGCCATCAGCCTTGGAAAGAGCAGAGGGCGGGGCAAGGATGAGGGAGAATGGATGGGTGGGGGGTCAGGGTCAATGGCAAGGGGAGATGGCCATTCCTCAAGCAGGGCCACCTGCTCAGCCCTGCCTACTGCCTGTCCTGCAGCTGGGCCACAGTTGTGGATACCCTCTTGCCTCATTCACTCCTGAAATTCTTACTGCTTTCTTACTTGGTGTCAGAAACTGCTGGGTGCCAGGAGGAAAGGGGCCACTATGTGCGTGCGTGCGTGAGTGTGTGTGTGTGTGTGTGTGTGTGTGTTTGTGTGCGCGCGCGCGCAGTACCAGCAGTACTGCTCTGTCCAACAGAAATAATTCACTCACATAATGTTAAATTTCCTAGTAGCTATGCTAATAGAAGTTGTCAATTTTATTTAACTCAGTATGTTCAATATATTATTTCAACATGTAATACAAGTTACAAAATTGTTCATTTTTTTAATTCCACAAAATCCAACATGTAACAGCACATCTTATTTCTGACCAGCCACATTTCAGTACTCAGTAGCCACATGTAGCTACTGGGTAGTGTATAGGAGAGTTGAGTTCTAGAACATTCCCAACTGCTATGGCCCATGGATCAGAAGCATTGGCATTGCCTGGCGACTTGTTAAAAATGCATGATCTCCATGTGCCATGGTAGAGTAGTGGTTAGTTCCACCACCTCTGGTTGGCAAAGTCCAATTACATCCCAAGGACCTGAGTTCGCATCCCAGGATCCGGGAGAACTACCAAGATGTACAACTGAAATAAAAATAAATAAGGAAAATAATACAGGATCATGGGGCCCAGATCTACTGACTCAGGATCTGTATTTAAACAAAATGTTCAGGTTATTTATGTGCAGTACATTTTTCATTAAATGTATTTTCATTAAACAAAATTGATAAAGGGAAAGATAATAAATAAACCCCTTAACTATAAGATCCCAGCCCCTATCCCCTTGCCCTGTGGTAAACTCAGTTTTGTTGTCAAGCTCCAAAGGTATATTATAATTTTATCAGTTTGTTTGCATTGTTTCTCCATATTCCAGCTATAGATGAGATCATTCAATGTGTGTCTTTCTCCTTTAACTTATTTCACTCAGCAAAGTACCCTCAAGTTCCCTCCATGTTTTCTGAAATAGCAAAAGTTTGCCTTCTGTGGCTGAGTAGTATTCCATTGTGTATATCATCAGATCTTCCTTATCCCATATCCATCAATGCGCACGTAGACTGTCTCCATATTTTGGCTGTTATGAAATAGTACTACAAGGAACATAAGTGCAACATGTTTTAGAATTCACATTTTCATATTCTTTGGATAGATATCTAGGGTGGGGTTGCTGGATCATACAGAAGTTCTATTTAGTTGTTTGAGGAATTTCCATAGTACCTCCATTTTCCCAAAGTGGCTGCCAGCCTGCTCTGTGGAGTAAATCTGAGGAGGCTGTGAAGGGATAGGGGACAGAAGAAACATGTACTGAGCATTTGCTTAGCGGCTTGTCACTCTGGATCTCACATGTTCCGCAAAGTCCTTTTTCAGGAGGATTACTGGAATACTATTACCCATACTTAAATAGGACACAGAGGCTTCGAGAGTTTAACTTGTCACAGTCAGAAACCCGGATGTAGTTAGAGCCACGATTTATGTCTCAGTGGGAGAGGTCTAGGAGAACAGTCTCCCCACCACGCATAAAGATGTGAGCATTTCTTCCTGGACCATCAAAAGTAGCCATGGTCACAGTGTCTGGGCTCTTCTCTGTGCGTCATTGTTTTCAAGCAGAAAGCTTTGGTGACCAAGGATGACTCTTTCATAGAGAGACAGGGCTGCGAGGACAGGGCCAAACAGTCAGAGATGTAAATGTTTCTTGTCCTTATGTACTGGAGATTGACACTCGTGAGGGACTTTCTATATGCCAGACCCTGTGCTAACGGTTGGAGCCCTCCTGTGACAAGACTATCACGGGGGTGTGTGGCAGGGGTGGCCCGCACTGTGACTGTCCCCACCACACAAGCCAGTAAGCAAGGCTCAGTGTGGCCACACCCCCTGCGACATTGATGCTGAAGACCTTTGGTTCCACACTCAGGAGTCTGACCCCTGCCTCTCTGCCCTTCCTCACACAGATCTCCTGGGCGTTCCTCCTGCCGCCTCTGCCCACACATCATACATCCACATTTTGGTTCCTCTGAGGAAACTGCTGAGTTAAGCTAAGCCAGTAAAAAAAAAAAATCTTTCACCAACAGGATGACTAGGTTGTTTTATAGATCAGCCTTGACACCTGCAGTTATTTTCAAAGGGAGTCAGCCTGGTCTCTCCACCGGCTTGTTCCCAGGTGTAGCCTCCTCTGCAGAAGCTGAGAAAATGGGCCATCGAGTCAGAGGCTCTGTGTCTGAAACTGGTGTGGTGGCTCGTCCTTTCCACCTTTCTCGCCAAAGTTTGCTCGTCTGTCAGGTGGTGACATGACAGCCTTCTCGACCCTGAGAGGCTTAGGTGAAAAAAGGAATGCTGCAAAGTGCTGTGAAACTGATGGTTACTAAGATCAGTCTTGGACTCAGAACATTTCTGAGCCCTGGAGATTGAAGAAGAGTGTTAACTGCTCTTTCTTTAAATAGGCTTGGAGAGTAAGTCAACTTTCAGAAACAAAAATGACAGGTTATGTGTGCAGAATTGCTTCTGAAGAAAAGACAGAACTGAGTATCCCAGAGTGACAGGGAGTGGTGGTTTGGGAAAGGGTCATGGTAAGCAACCACCATACTGACATCTGAGCTCCCCGAGTGCTGAGCTCAGAGCTCTGGGGCGTCTACATTCCCTCGAGCCTCACAAGCATCTCACAACATTAGCCCCCTTATACAGATGAGGAAGATAAAATTGGCAGGATTAAATACTGTGCCCTAGGCATTAGGAAGGACAGAGCTGGGGTTTGAGCCTACTGGTCTGACTTATTTTTACCAGCAGTCTCTTGTCAGAAGATCCTCTTCCAGCCATCACTAACTGTACCTACCTGTCCTCTCTGCTGTACCAAGTGAGGAGAAGTGCCTGCATGCATGACAGAGTGGGAGCTGCTCAAAGATAGTGCAAATCTCCCTGCAAAGGGCAGCTGTGGCATCTTGACCTTGGCTGTGATGAGCCCAGCTCTAAGGGAAGTCTCTTCCACCCCAAAGGGGAAAAAAACAAACAATGGTCCTAGGATCATGGGTCTTTCTTTTTCCCAACTTTTTATGAAAGATTTCCCCAATTCTAGCCTTTGTTTGAAAGCATCCAAGGAGCTTTCTGACCCTGGTTCCTCCCATAAATACAAAACAAGAAAAAAGAAAATGGGCAAAATACTACAGAGGGGGCACAGTGATGGTGTGGCCAACACTTCGAGGCGACCCTCAACCCTTGGCACTCTAGGGCTTTGCCGAGCAAGGAGCTCGCATACAGTAGGTGCTCTGTGAGAGCATGAATGAAGCAAGGATCTAAGGCACTCTAGATTTTTGATGGGAGAAAAGGAGAATAAAAAAGTTCGTGTCCCCCCCCCCCCGCCCCCCTGCCTTCCTAAAACGTTTCTTCTTCCTCTCTTGTGGTGCTGGCAGTCAGTTTACCTGTGGTTCTGTCCTGACTCCACCGCTTCCTTCCTGAGCAACCTTGGACACATCACTTGGCCTCTCTGTGCCTTGGTTTCTTAGTCTGTAAAATGGAGATGAAACTGGTACCTCCCTCAAAGGATGTGTGAGGATTCAAGGGTTAATGCCTATGGAGCACCCAGAGTCCCCTACTGTCTCTTTCCTCTTCCCCTAAGGATCCCAGCACTCTCTTCTGTTCGGTTTCTCAGTCACTAACTGTCAGAATCTTACCATGAGAGTTACCCATCTCTTCCACGTCAAGGACACAGGACAAGTTTAAGATGGGCAGCCACTGCCTTCTGATCAGCATCCTGGGGAAGGCGGGGTGGGGGAAGATCCCTAGAAGGTTCTGGGAAGAGAAGGAGACAAATGACAAAGTGGTGGGCTCATGAAAGGAACTTGTGACAAATGACCATGAGGACTGGGTAGACAGATGGAGAAGAGCAAAGGCCTCTGTCCTTTTATTGGAGAACTCCTTGTGGCCCCCTGAACAAGACAGTGGCTCCCCAGGGGCCAGGCTGAGGGGTGGTCTCCTTGGTTCTCTCTGCTGGGATGAATAATATGGACCAGGGCAGGGGGTCTATATCAATCTAGCCCAGCGGGAAAATGAATGAAAATTGAATTCCCCAAGGAGAATCCGGGAGCTGTTATCCAGACAGAGATAAATCAAAGGATGCCAGAGAAAGGGGAGAGCAGGTTTCCACTAGCAGGAGAATAATTAAGGCAACAGTTTCCAAATGCAAATGATGAAAGAGGTTTTGAGAGGAAGGAGGACAAGGAGGAGGTGACTGGAGACGGGTGATGGGGAGCAGGAGCCCTGAGTGTGTTCCTCTGTGGAGGAGGCTGGAGTTCAGGATTCCTGGCATCTGGCATCTGACGGGGAACTTGACCACCCAGAGAAGTTGCTAAAATGTAAGGGTTAGAAGACACCCAAGTCTGCTGTGTGGAGTGGAAAGAGCACCAGATTGAAAATCAAATGCTTGTTTAATTTCCAGTGGGCTCTCAACTTACTAGCAGTGTGACCTGAGACAAACCACTTAACCTCTCCATTTCCTGATAATCATCCCCTAGACCAGGCATGATTATGAAGTCAAATGATGTAAAGTATATGGAGGAACTTTGTAAATGTAGTGCTAGACGGATGCAACTATAATGATTTCCTAAATTGGGTTTCTGGAGATGCTTCTCTCAGAATTGGACCCACTGACATGTCGGGTTTGCTTCCCAGAAATGGAATGTGCAAATATTCAGAAAGTCCTGACTGCCGGACAGAACTTAGACTTGGGGAAAGTTACCACTGGTCCCTAATCTGATGCCCACCTCCCACCAGGTTGCAGCAACCAATAGGGACTCTGAGGTCCCCTTGGGAGGTCACCTTCCAGCCCCAGGCAGCCTTAGTGAGAAAGCCCTGCTGGCCAGCTCAGAGGGCCAGCTCCCAACTGTTCACTGGAGTCTTCCTGTGGGATCCAGCCATTTCCCCAGTCTCCAGGTAGAGATTCTGCTTAGCTCCTGTTGGCCTGTTTTTTCATTCACCAAAAAGGTATAATAAATTGTGGGAACAGATGAAATTATGCAAGTAGAATTTAACATGGTGCCTGGAACAATTTTAAACTTTCAATAAATGTTGGTTGTTATTATTACCATTGAATGCTAGTGTGTGTGTGTCTACATAAACACATACACATATACTATTATACATAGTATTAGGCACTAAAAATCTGTTTAAGGTTTAAGGAAAGCTTTTAAAGTACTTTAAAAAAAAAAAGAAAAGAAAAGAAAAGGTACAGGCAGGAATGAAGGTATGTAGGTAAGCAGGCAGGAAGATTTAGGAGGAAGAAGCATTTTATTTACCTTAGTTGGTTGTTCATCTTGGTTGCTACCCCCAGTTCCAGGTCTTGAACCTAGATCCTTGGGATGTATATGAACTATGTCCAAGGGCCTTATCCACTAGGTCACCTGGGTGTACCAGGAAAGCTTTTAATTAGGATTTCATCATTTACAGATGGGAAAGCTGAGGCCCCAGGAGGTAAGTAAATGCAATGCTTTGGTTGATGAAGATGTTAATAGGAGATGTGGGAACAGGACCCAGGAGGCAAATGCCTCTGGAAAAGTCTGAAAGGGCATTTGGCCAAGCTGCAGTGTGCGTTAGGGTGCTGGGGGGCTGCTGCCCACAGTTCAATCACTGAGAGCCAAGAGGACTTCACAGGGCGCTTTTGCCATTGAGGAGAGGTGAAAGCGATACCCCTTGTATCAGCTCTGGACACAGGAGGGACCCCCCTTGCCCTTCTGTATTTCACAGTATTGCTGCCTCACATCTAGTGTCAGGCAAGTGACATGCACTGGGAAGGGGCAGAACTGAGCAGGTTCGTGCCAGGGAACAAGGAGCTTTAGAGAGCATTTAAAAATGTAAAAGTAATTACCACATAGACTCTAAATGCCACTGCATATAAATATTTTATATTTTATCAATATTACTGGAAAAACAGAACCAATTTACAGAAAATCAGGAAAGGAGAAAAATTCCTTAATATAGCTTCCTAATATACTTTTCCCCTAATACATATTTGAATAGCATTTTGATATATTTCCTTTCAGTTCCCCCAATGTTTTGAAAACAATTTTCATTCATTTTTTCTGCTTTATAAAATAATAGTATTGAGGAAATGAAAGAAAAAGAAGAAAATTTCAATATTCACTTTCATATTTTAATATATTTTCTATCTATGCTTTAAAAAAAATCCTTTTTTTAATTGAAGGGGAAGATGTAAAATTGCCTCCCCACCTTTTTTTAAGGAAAGTTGCAGACAGGAATGAAGGCAAGTAAGCAGGCAGGCAGGAAAAGAAAGAAGGAAGAAGCACCTTTATTTAGTTGTTCACACTGGTTGTTGTTCCCTTGGACCTGGGACTCAAACCCAGGGGGACTCTTGCTCCTGTGGAGGTGACTCACCCAACTGCTACTCTACCAGGGTGCACTTAAAAAATTATCTTAAAGTTCATAAAACTTCGTATTTTCTTCCACTTCCTAATAAAACTCACTTCTCTACATTCTTTCTGTTGTACTTTCTAATGACTATAACCTTCCATTTTACTCTATTTAATAATCCCTTATTCTTGAGTGTGTAGGCTAGTCTCTTTACAGAATGTTATACATATCTTTTGCAACGGCGTATTTATAAATATTTGTGATTATTTTCTGTGGATAAATTTCTTAATGGATTGGGTCAAATCTATCACACTTTTAGGCTTTAAATATTTTGCCAAATATTTTGCCTCAGAAGACATTGTTCCTCATTGTATCCCCAAAAGGAAATTGTTTCCTCACTTCCCCACATCCTAGCCAACAAAGAGCACTGCTTTTCTCTTTGACTGACATTTTGCATATTCGTTAACTATATAATATTGCATCTGACTTTTTAAAAATTGAGTATTTCACAAGCAACTCCACGTTGCTAAATTTCATAATTAGTTGCAGTCAGTGTAAAACATATTACCAAGCAAATTTAATATAGTCACTAAATCACTTTTCTTTTGTTGAATATTTAGGGGTCTTTCCCCTTCAAAAAGTAAGCATCTTCATGTATGAAACTTCATTTCAAATTTTAGATTATTTCCGTGGAATAGGCACTCAAAAGTGGAATTCCACGAGCTAAAGGGTATGAAAAATTGGTGGGTTTGATAGATATTGCCAAATTACTTTGCAAATGTATTTGTTTATAAGCGCACCAGCATAAGCGCACCAGCAATATTTGACACAGCACCTTCATCAACACTGAATTCTACTCCTGCTCCGCAGTTGCTCACTTAACAAAAAGAGTTATGTATAGTGTTTTGTTTTGCGTGTCTTAGACTGCTAATGAAACTGGGTTTTCCTCGTATTTGTTTACAAGTTACATTTCTGTAGAAACATTTCAGTAAACATTGAAGACGTCAACGAGTTCTTTGCTTTTTTTCCTGGCCCACTGGAGTCACCTGGAGGTAAAGAGATAAACGGAGGAAAAGATATAAACCCAGTACTGGAACACAGAGAAGTCACTGTGACCTCACAGAAGACCAAATCTAAGGGCAAACGGCCACCCCACACTCGTCCCCTACTGGGGACAGCTCCAGGAGAAAAAGCGGGGGCACAAGAGCTAGATCACCCTAGGCTGGGAGGGTACTGTCTGTATTTCTGCAACCAAATTCAAGATGGGGCGTCGCGAGGGCTGACTGCAGAGAACCGCCAGGTCGCGTGGCAAAGAGGACGCTCTTCCCGCGCCGGCAATTGGGCGTAAAGTACGTGTAAGCTGAAACAACGGAGACCCTCCGCCGAAACCTCACCCAAGTTGGGTCTTCGTTTTATTTCCTCCAGGAACTCGCGAGGCGAATTTGTATGTGTCTTGTAAATACCGTAAGTAACACGCGCTTTTCGCTGGTCAGCCCGAGTGTTCGTGTGCGCGCGCCGCAAAGCGCGCACGAGGTCGGGAATCGTCCAAAGCGCCGGCAATTGCAGCAGACTACACAGAGGGGTCTCTGGGGGCTGGGGACAGGCCGAGTAGGGCCGACCCAGGCAGAGACACCGGGAGGCCCCGGCGCAGAGAGGCGAGCAGCCCAACCCGCGTCGAGGAGACTGGAAGCCCGACTCCCGGCTGCAGGCCGCGGCGCGCGGGGGCGCGCAGCCGAGACCGGAGCCCCGCCGCCGCCGCCTCCCCGCCGTTCCGGGCGGAGAACGGGCTGTCCCTGGCCCAGCCTCAGCCAGACGCGGGGGAGAGAGTGAGGGCTGGGAAGAGCCGGCGGGAAAGGAATTGGCCGGTGGAGGAAGGAGTCTCCAGTTACGGAACGCGCTCGGGCCGGCGGAAAGAAACCCGGGCCCGGGAGCGCGCGAGGGGAAGACCCAGCTGTGCGGCCGGGGTCTCTGAAGGGTTTGCCCCTCCCTTTCCCAACCCTCTGTCCCAAAGGAGGTGGGGAGGACACGTGCCGCCCGCGCTGCCTGGAACTCCCGGAGGATCGGCGGAGACCTGCCGAACGCTGGGCGCCGCTGGCCCGGACCACCTGCTGCCGCGGCCCCGCTAGCCGCAGTATTTATACCCGGGGTGCGAGCCCGCACTGCCCGTGCGGGGGGCGGCCCGCGAGGCCCCGCCCCGCTCCACGCGGCCCCTCCTTCCGGCTCGGCTGGTCGCACTTGGGGCGCCTGGACCCCAGCTCCGGCCGAGGTCCGCCGCCCGCTGCGGGGTGGGGGGGAACTGGCTAAAGGGCGGGCCTCCCTGCGGAAAGCGACGTCACGGCCGCTCCTGCAGTGTGAATGAATCAAAATGCCTGGGTGACCGCGGCCTCCCGGGCGGCCGGCGCGCGAAGGGTGGAGGGGGATGGGGAGGGCCACGGGAGGGGGAGGAAGGAGGGGAAAAAAGCCAGAGCTGCAGCAACAGCGTCTCCTCTACCCGGGATGTGCACCAACCCCGGATAGCGAGATCAAAGGGATTTGAAACAGACTGAAGACTGGAGGGGGGAGGGGGCCATCCAGCCTGTGGAATCCTGCCGGAGAGGCGGAGGGTCTGGCTTCTACCTTGACTTCGGCGGCCTGGTTGGCTTTTCTATTATTTTCAAATTTCTGAATCCAGCTTGAGCGAGAGAGCGAGAGATCTCCATAGACTGCGACTCGCTGGCTCTCGCTCCGAGATGATGCAAAGCGCAGCTGTCCCCGCGGAGGGGGCTGTCAAGGGGCTCCCGGAGATGCTTGGTGTGCCGATGCAACGTAAGACACCCCCCTTCTCGCTGATTTAATTTGATAAGAGATAGCTAGTAGCCTTGGCCGGTGCGGGGCTGGCCGGACGCTGCGCGTAGCCTGGACCAGAGGGGCCGGGAAGAGCAAGGGCCAGCGGCCGGAGATAAGAGGCGGTCATAGGGAAGGGACCGGCCAGAGCGCGTTTGAAGGGCCAGGCTCTTGGTTTTTAGGACCGAAAGTGAAAGCCTCCCACATCCTGCTCTTGATGAACAGAGGGTACTTAACTGGTATCCCCAGCCCACGGATTGTCTAGGAGCGTTGGAGAGTGTTGTTTGGGGACACTAGAGCGAAGGAGATGCAGGCCCGGCCAGCGGGCGTGAGTTCCCCCCAAATCCTCCTTCAGGGCTAAGGTCAGAGCTCCCGGTACCACTAGAGCAACTTCATCCCAGCTGGCGGGAAGTTGGAGAGCGCGTCCCCTGCCCCTGGGGTTGGCGGCTGGAAAGCCCAGGGCACACGCTCGATCCCAGTGCGCATGGCGTGCGCGCCCGGCGCGTTTGCATCCCCTGCTGCCCGCAGCGCCCGCCTCTTGCCTGCCGAGGACTGTCCTCTCCCAGCGTGGAAGTCCACTCGCCATATTCCAACTAGCCCAGGAATACAAGGGTGGGAGAAACGCCGGCACGAAGTTGTGAACTCTGGGTGCAGCCTTTGCCAACGCTAGGGTAGGCTCTCGGAATGGGTCGAACTCGGAGAGGGAGAGACTAGGGTTTGTAGGCGTTTTGCTCGCCCTTCACTTTCTTCCCGCGCCCGAAATTAGCAAGGCAGGAGGAGCTGCCTGTTTATTCTGAAGTGTGTGTGTGTGTGTGTGTGTGTGTGCGCGTGCGCGCGCGCGTGCAGGGTGTGCGCGCGCAGGATATATTCCCAGAGGGAATCTTTGTATTTCTCACTCCTGGATGTGGAGAAAGTGCGGAGACCCGTGTGGGTGCTCTGCACCGCGCGCACGTAACGGGTGCCTTGTGAATCCCGCCCTGCAGACTTGCGCTCTTCGCTGAATGCCCTGGGCACCTTGGGGAGAATTGTCCCCTTGCTCCGCTCGTGGAGCTGTGCTTCCGTCCTTGATGTCTTTAGCCGAGTGGTTGCAACAAACTCCGGGTTTATTTTAAGTAAAGATCCCTCACCCGCGAATGGTGCCTACCTACCAACTAGGGCGCAGGAGCGTTTCCTTTTGTGCATGGGCTCTCCATGACAGGGTTTCTGCCCCAGCGATAACTGAAAGGACAGGCTGGCGAGCGTGTGCTCTGGCTTCTCTGGGAAGTTTTTGAGAAGGAACTAGAAGAGGGTAGCCTCCTACAATTAACCTTTGTGGTCCACCCCCCCCCCACCCCCGTCAACTGTTGACAATTCAGCTCTGACGCCTTGCCTTGAGCTTACTGACCACTAAGAGGCTTCATTAGAAGGCGTCGGGGTTCAATGCACCCTTTGCTGCCTCCATCCCACTACAAGGAGGAAGTTGGTTTTCAGCCCCTGCACACACAGAAACATAAGCCCTGGCAAAAGTGCTCCAAATCTTCAGCTGATTGTAGCTCTGAGCCAGTGAGGAGAGTGTGAGTGGAAGGTAGTGTGTGTGTGCGACTTGTGTTCTTGTTACCCACTCCGTCAGTGCTTTAATGTTATGGTCCATAGGTGGCCTGTTAGAACCACAGCAAGGACAGGGGACTCCGCTCTAACAACCCTTCTTGGAGTGCTTCTCAGATTGTCTTTTTTTTTTTTTTTGTCTGACTCAGGGACAGCTTTGATTTCTACCTCAGGAACTCAATTTCCTGAAATGCCTAGAACCTACCTTCAGAGCTACATTTCTCAGAGTCTGGGTTCAGAGTGTGGAAAACATGACATAGAAAAAGGGACTCTCATCTCAGGGTAGCCCAAAGCAATGTCTGTCTTTTGTCCTGCCCTGGCTCCGTGCCTTCTGTTGAAGAGGAAGAGGTAATGACCAAAACTGAGAGGCCCTGAATATCTCGGGAGCCCCCTGCTCTTTTTTTCCCTTGCCCCCTACCTACTTTGCAGCACCTCTGGGTGAGCTGTTAAGCTGTTGGTGCTGGGGACTGGGTGTAGATGAGGCGTGGTCCCCTGGCACACGACATAACCCTTCTTTCCTGGGACATGGGGCCTAGTGATTTAAGAACTTGGGTTGGAATGGGACTGGGACAGCCTTTGGGTCTCAGAGAGGAAGATGGATAATCTATGGCAGAGGAGACAACAGAAGGGCTCTTCCAACCCGCAAAGGTTTGGGATCTCACTCAGCACACACACACAAGTTCCACATCTTCACCCCAAGCCTCCACAATTGGAGTACTTGGGTATGCAGGTCGATGGATCCCCCAACATTGGTGTCTCTGGTGCCCTGGCCTCTGGGGACATCTTGTTTCCAGGAGAGTCACAGTATTTTATTTATTTCGCGGTGAGGTGCATTCCCTTCAGAAAAACCTTACCAAGTAATTCAACCATTTCTACCTCGATCCTCTTCCTTGACGCCCCCCACCCCCCGCCCGCCCCCTCCCGCCACTGCTCACCCCCAGGCACTGGCCCTTAGTGCGAGGGCTCCTGCTTCCCCCCGCGCAGTGGTGGCGGGAGGTTACCCACCTTGCTACGAGGGGCAGTCAGCTCCCGGGCGCGCGGGCCTTGGATTCACCGGACCAGCTCCGGGCCAGAAGCTCAGGAAGAATCAAGCGTTGGGGATAGAGGGAGATTGGGGGCGAGACCGTGAGCAACCTGCGGGTTGGTGGGGAAAATAAAGAACCCCCCACCCTCGCCCTCTTAAAGCTCCAACTGGCTGAACCGCCCTGCCTCTGGTCAGCGTTTTCTAAGGAGCTCAAAACTGGGCTCCGGGCTCTGGGTGGCGGGAGTGTTTTTTGCGGGAGGCTGCGCGCTTGTTGGGTCTGCCCTGCACTAACCCAGAGGGTCCCTTTGAAAGGGCTCAGTGTCTTTTTCGGGCGGGATAGATTCAGAAGGCTTCCTCATCCTATGTTGTTAGGACTTGGCTGTCTACTTAGCCCCGGATTTAGAGTTGTGGGTATCTCTTGTTGGGGCATAACCCGCCTCTGCGTGGTCTCCTCCGGCCCCACCCGGCTTCGAGAATGCCGAAGTCCTGTCCTCCCTGCGCGCACCCCTGGTGCATAGTTGCGCGGACCTCCGCGCCTTCGGAACCCGTCTCCTCCCGGAATTCTGGCCCCTGCGGCTCACCCAGGCCCCCCAGAAAAGTGCGGCGGGCGTCTTACCCGCCCCTTACTCTAGGCTTTGACCTCCCCCCACCCACTTAGTCCACGCACCGAGCGGCCGACCCCGACGGGAGTCGGGTCCCTTCCTTGTCTCTTGAAATATCTACTGTCCGCCTCCCTGGCAAGCCCCGAGGCAGCGGGGAAGGGGCGTTTGATTTTATACTTGGTAGGATCTGGTGGAAGACTTCTCTGGTGCGCCCCCACTGCTTTTCTCCCTCGCTGGAGCACTGGCGGCACCCGGGATCCAACTCCCTTCACCCGACTTTGTAGATCGTCCTTCCGCCAGTCTTTCTTAAGGGCAAGGAGGGACTCATCGCAGGGTTCCTTCCCTCGAGTTCTAAAACAGTGACTGGCTGTTTTTTCTATCCGTGCCCTGTCTCATGGAGCTGGGGAAATTAGGTATTTCTCTCTTCTCCTTTTTCTTTTCTTGCAGAGAGATAGTCATTCTATCAGATTCCGATACAGAAATCCAGACAGTACCCAGGCGCCGCCAACCTTTCCCCCGCGTCATAAAAATAGTTAAGGTGCGTGTCAACTTAAAACCCGACGGTCCTCACCGCAGACTTGGGTTTCACGAGCTGGGATTCGGATTCCTAACCGCGAGGATGACACCCCAACCTGAGGTCAGAGCTGCGCACCACCCAGCAGGGACTTTGGAGAAATCCGGGTGACCTCGGCAGCACCTCCCTTGCAGCAACTCGCGACCCGGGGCGCCCGAGGGGGAGCGGGCGCAGAGAGGGCAGAGGGCGGAGAACTCGGGAAGCCGCGGTCCCGGCGCGCGGAGGCTGCGGAGTTAACGACTTAACCCCAACCAGGAGCAAGTATGTGGGGCGAGCGGGATGCGAAGGTCTGCACTGGGTGGTCCCCAGTGTCCAGGGAGAATGGAGCTGGGACTGAGAAGCGGCAGCAAGACCCAACTCGGTTTCCCTCCTTTGGTCACGGTCCGGGCTCGCGGAAAACCAGAGCCAGGCGGGGCCGGACCGGAGGGATGACCTCGGGTCTCGCGACCTGCGTGACCTCACGACGACCGGGACAGGGTTATTTCACTCGGCAGGCAGGCGCCAGCCTGGGTGACCCTGGGAACTGACAACGAAAGTCTTCCACCGGCGTCCGATGCGCACCTGTGGGCGGCGCACGGGCCTAGGCGCCGGCTCCCTGGAGGGCTCGCCAGTGGAGGGGTGCGGACTCGGGAGGCGGAGGCGAACGGCGGGGGCGCACCACATTCCGCAGCAAGGGGACAGGTCGTGGCTAAGCAGGGGGCAAAAGTGCGGTGGCCGCCGCGCGCCGCATTCGGCCTCCCTGCGCCTCGGCCGGTTCCCTTAGGCCTCCTGTGGCTGCTTTTCTCCAGCTGATTCTCCAGCGAGGCCTCTGCGGGCCAGACTGGGGTACGCCCGGTCCGGTCTCGGCCGCTTCGGAGCGGTGGAAAGACCTTTTCTTCCCCGACGCGTGTGGCAGGTTGGAGAGCGGACCGCGCACCCGGTGAGGGGAGGTCCGGCTGCAGCCCCTCTCCTTCCCCTGCCATTCCTAGGAAAGACAAATCCCCAATTCAGGCGGCAGGACCTTTCCTGACTTTTTTAACCCTTGGAAAGTTTCTCTAACTTGGGGAGCGGCGCACGGCCGGGTGGCAACCAGCGGGTCCGCGCGGCCTGCGCGCCCTGCCCGCGTTCACGAGCTGGCTTCGGGTGTGCTCCCCGCACTTTGCGGAGCGAGACCAGCCCTGGACACCAGGCTGATTCCGTAGAGGAGAGTCTCCACTTGCAGCTGAGGATATAAATTAAATTCGGCCAGGGGAGGGAGTTGGTGACGCTACGGGCACGGACGCGCCGGGGAGGAGAGATGGCGCGAGTGACCATGGCACCCATGCGACCGAGACAGCCGTGGCTGGCCTGGGACTGCGTGCGGGTTTCACTCGGAACCGCGCAGAAGGGGGCTTCTTCCAAGACCGGACTTTGATTTGCCCCTAAGATTTAGCCGGCGGGACGAATGCCTTTTTAAGGAACCCGAAGGGTGAAACTAATTAGGAAGGAGAGGAATTACTGGCAAAGCCTGAGAGGATAAACCCAAAGTGGCAGGAAGTTAAAGGAAGGCGAACCAGAGCTAGGTGGCCCTCCCTCTTGACACACCAAAAACAAAGCCGCGTTAAGGCAGGAATGTAAAGGGAATGCTCTGGGGATTAGAGCCATGGGTGTCCTCAAGACGTCTGGCAGACCGCCTATAGGACTGCAAATACCTGGGTCGTTTAAAAAACTTAGCGCCCGTAGACGGGAGGTCGGGGTGGAGGGTGCGGAAAACGGTCAAAGCAATTGCGTTCCATTGAGTAGACAAAACGTGGCCCACGGGCTGTCTAGTGTTTTGAACAGTGACCTAATGACCCCTCAGACCAGGTGTAGACAGCCTCAAGTCTTAAATAGTCCATTGTCCCAACTTCCCATTTGCCTCCGGTCTTACTGCCCTTTCACCCAAGCACAGTCAATTAGTGATTACTTAGCCCCGTTAGCGACCCAGCCCCCAGACACCCAAGCAGGGGGCCACGGTGGCGTCAGGAGTGGAAAAGTCGCACCTGCAGGCAGGCGTTCAGGGCTGGAAAACTAGTGACTGGGTCTAGGCTGCTTCTATTATGCTGTTGAGAATCTCCTTTGAGTCTTTTTTAGGTCAGCAGTGGTGAAATTTGGTGGATTTCTCTGGCTAGGAAACTAGTCTTTTTCTCCAAATTGCAGAGTTCTGGATGGGGGAAGATTGGCAGAGGTGGATGGAGGAACCTTCAGTCTTTTCTTTCAATTAGGGAAATTTATCAAGATTAGAGTTGAGAAGCTTTGGAGTGCCTTGAGACTTGGAACCAGTTTAGCTGACGGGAGGATGAAAGGAGCAATATTACCCACTTTGGGAAATCTAGGCTTGCAGACAGATGAGGTAGCAGTTTGCTGTGGCCACACAATGCATTACTGTATAGACTGCTGGGATTGGAGAGGGGGTGTGCGTGTGCCAGTGTGTGTGTGTATATGCACACAGATTCACTTGTCATGATTTTCTGCCCCTTCTCCCATCCTGGAAAGACTGTTAACAGTGCACAGATTCGAGCAAACAGGGTTTATTTTGTTAGCACAATTCCATCATGGCTTGTTAATTTCTCTCTGTCTCTCTCTCTCTGTCTCTGTCTCTATCTCTCTCTCTGTCTCTCTCTCTCTCTCTGTCTCTCTGTCTCTCTGTCTCTCTCTGTCTCTCTCTCTGTCTCTCTCTCTCTCTGTCTCTCTCTCTCCCTCTCCCTCTCCTTCCTTTCCTCCCTCTCTCCTCTGCTTTTCTCCCTTCCTCTCTCTCCCCTCACTCCTTTATGAGATCTTAGCTGAGAAGGTTTGTGGCTGAATTCACAGCACAATGGGTTGAGGGACTGGCAGGCTGCAGGTGATGAGTTTCCCCCCCTTCCTAGGAACCCTGGGAGGGAAGCAGTTTCTGGGTCCAGGATAGAAGCTGCCCTGGAGCAAAGCTATTGTTGTTTTTGGGAGAAAGAAATCAGCTAAATATAGATGTGTTTTAGGGTTTTTACCTTTTTTAACCCTCAATTGCATAGGAGCCCTGATCAAAAGGGGGCCTAGATCAACCGTTCTAAAGCACTGCTTTTGGGAGAAGTTGGATAGGTTGAGTTTAATTGACAAAATTGAAATGGATTCTCCCTTTGAAAACGTACCGTAGGTTAACTGTGTTGGTGGCAGGCTGGAAAATCACCTTGGAAGGCAAGTCCTAACTTCTGCTGTTATTTTGCTAGATTTTTTTTGGTCAGATTTTCCCACCCCTTTCCCTTCCATCAGTCTGGTTCTAAGTACAGATGTTTTACTGCGGTGCCTCACCCCCCAAATACCTTTAAAGTATAATTTGCTTTAATTATAATGTTAGGGGGTTAAGGGATTGGTTCTGGGAATAGCTTAATAGGGGCAAAATTTGCAGCCAAATGAATTGAAAGTTTCTTCCTAGTAGGGAGAGGTTGCCAAACATATGGAAGATTGCTAGAGAATGAGACACTAGAAAAATACTTTGTGGAGATTCAGCAATGTTTAAATGTGAGACTAGAGTGTATAGAAATGTGAAGTGTTTCCATGAACCATTGTGGATTTGCTTAATGTGATTTTCTGTTTGTTTACAATGACCGAGCCTATTCCATAGCCTACTGAAGAACACTAATTCAGTGCCAATATATAATCTAGGAGATAACCCCTGTACCTGCTGATATATATTTACATTAATTTGCCACAGAGGGTGGGGGTAGGCTCCTTTCCATTCAAATATTACCCAAATTCAGCCTTAAAATGGTAAGATCGAAATCATCTCCAGGACACTTTTGAATTTGATCTTTCATTATTAAAAAAAGGTTACTATTTTTGAACTGTCAAAAAGAAAGAGAACAAAGGAGATTTTCAGAAGGACCCCAGACCACCAAGTGAAACAAAAAGAATGTGTGGCAGGGAGGGTTTGGGGGAAGAAGAGGGAAAAGACAGTGCTAAGCATGATCTTTTCTGATGGGAGATCGATTTTCTGACTTTTTTCTAGTTGTGAGTCATTTGTCAAGACAAACCAGAAAAAACTAGAAATGAGATGTGTGTAGATTGATATATTTTAAGTACATGAGTGAATATAATTATAATGGAGAATATGAGTTACCTTAGTAACCTAGGTATTTTCTCTAATGTATGAGCCTTTCCCTCTCTTTTTTCCCTTTCCCTCTCTTTCCCCAGCTCGCTGCTCAATGCTATCACCGCCATCACAAAACACCAGGCTGTTTCAATGCGCCTTTTCTCCTAAAATGAAGAGTTAATATTGAAATTTGTGCTTCCACTGTGTGACTTAAAAGACAATTCCTACAAGGTTATAAAGATCCCTTGAAGTTATATTTATTAAAAAAAAAAAACACCTGGAAAATTGTTATGCTTTCATCAAGCTACACTGGATTAAGAGAGATTATTAAAAAAGAAACTATAAATTGTTCAGGAAAAACGAATTGTCCTTAATAGGGAAATGGCAGATATCCAGCCAGGAGGGAAAGAAACAAACTGAACCCAACCCAGACACATCTAGTCAGGATTTGTCATGTAAAATTGCATCCTGTGTCTCAGGCTTTACTCTGGTAGAAGACACATAGGCAAAAATTAGTCCTGGTCACATTGATGAGGTGATTCAAAAGGGGAGCTGTGACCAGAAAACAAGATTTTGTTGTCAGTGCTGATGGCGGTGACTTTGAATTCGAAAGCTCTGTTTTTGAAATGTCTCCAGTAATGGACCTGGTAACTAATTTACTTTTAATTTAAGGACACAGATGCTACAGTTTTTAGATGTGGATATTCCAGAACGTAAGTACGGGGTTTAGACAGGAAGGGCTGTGCTCGGTTAGTCCTATGGCCTCACCTTGCTGTGTTTTAGAAGTAGTCGGTCCAGACTAAATCAGTCAGCCCCCAGAGAGAGGGTCTCCCTTTAAAACTGTCTTTCTTCCCGATGGAGCGTGAGGTCTGCTACAGACTTGTGCTCCCCCTCACTTTCAGGAAAGGAATGGAGAATTCCAAGAGAAACATTTACATAATATTTTAACTATATGCATTTCCTTGAAATCTCATTTGATTTCTTTCAGTTTGTAATCAGCAAAGAAACAACAAATAAGTAAAGTTAAGGTTTTTGTTTTTTTGGTTTTTTTGGAAACACATTGACCAAATATTTAAGAAAGAGGTAAAAACAAAACAAACAAACAAAAACCCTCTTTACTCCTGAAGTGAATTCACCAGTAAAGGGATTTGGGGCAAAAAAAGGTGCTTTGGAGAGCTCAGTTGGACACTCCAGAATTCGTTCCGGAAAAAAGAAGTTTCTGGCCTTAGTTTGGCCCCCAACTGTGTACCCTTAAGGAGGCCCTTTGAAATGCAGGGGCTCAGAATTGACAGGTTTTCTGGGCAAAGTAAATGGATTTGTGGATTTGCTAGGAGTTCTTGAAGCTCTGAGCGCTGGCGAGCGCTGGGTGCTTAGAGGTGCCCAGTCTGCACCCGGAGCAGTCCTCAGAAGTGTCCCTGCAGTGTCCCTGGGCTTGTCCTGCAGGTCTGCGGGGGTTCTCTGCTGGGGACTTAGAAGCCAGTCTCAGGGACCCCGCCTCTGTGCCCTGAAAGACGCAGGGCAAGTCTTGCCTGGGCACCAGCTGTCCAGTCAAATTGTGAAACAGAAAGAGGAACTCTTCTCTTTTTGTGCCAAAAGGCATGTCCGAAGCAAGTGGTGCCTCATCAAAATCCAAAACTTAACAAATATTCTGAGCAGAGTAAAACGAGCATTGTTCCTACCAGAACGAAATCACTTCATTTTAAGAATTCATCAGCATTATGGTTCCAATCTGAAATTCGAATTCATTTCCCCCAAGGTACATTTTCTTCAATACATGTTAGATGTCATTGCTAAGTGTGTTGGTTTGAGTTTTGGTCTCTTCAGTGGGAGAAAAAAAAAATTCCCCTCACCTTGTGATCTTGTGTGACCAGAGATAGAAAACACCATTTTTCAAAGAATTAAAATCGATCAAACACTCACTCACAAACTGTCCCTGAAATGTTCCATGGTGGCCTCTGGTTCCTTGAGAGAAGTTTCTTGGAAATGAAGAAACGTGAGTGGGGAGTGAAAATGCACGCTATTTATTATATGTTAGCAGACGAGTATGGGCACTTCAGTCTACTCAGATGGCTCAGACCTTTTGATCTCCTTCTTAGCTTTCTGAAACTTCACTAGTGGAGGAATTTGGGGATTTAAAAAGGAACCCATTTTCTGATGAGCTAGTTGGAAAAATAAACCTCGTGTGTTCCTGCTGGGTACCGGGCACTTCGGGGGCTGGCATCGTGTTGTGGGTTTTATAAGCTTCCTTGACGAAGTAGTTGCGACTGCAGGTGAAGGGTTTTGAGCCATTTCTTATCAAATAAGAAATAGTTATTTTTCCTTTGGGCTTTTAGATGTCTCCAAGAATAATACCAGAAGTCTCAATTATTCATTTGAATTTGACCTGCTCTGACTTAAACACATTGCTTCAAGAAATGAGATCAGGTGGTTGGTGGGTCCAACCCCTGTTCACCCCATTCACACATGGAGAGGTGACTGAGAGAGGGACTAAGGGCAAATTTGCCCTGTTCTGTTGAAGAAAGAACCTGCCAGATATCTTTATTTCCAAAAGGCATGTAATGTTCACTTGTCACTACTACATGCTGCATTATTTGTTGTTTATACTTTGGAATTATGTGGATTAGAAAGGGTGTGCATAACCCAGATGCTTTCAAACTAAGAGAATGGAGGAGAGTTTGGAGTGTTTTGTGGGGAGGAGGTAAGTTGGGAGGAAGAGAGGGAGGGAAGGTGGGAGGGAGGGAAGGAGGAGGTATATTGAGAAATAATCAAAATGAAATAGTTTTGATATACCTTAGATATTTAAACTCATCTTGATGAATTGGCCATTAGAGAATGGAAAAGAAGCTTGGACAATAGTATTGTTTTACACCCACCATCTGATGAGCTCACCCAGCAACACTGTAGATAAATGTCATCCCCATTTTACAGATAAAAACGGTGAGGCTCAGAGAAGTTGTCTAAAATCACATAAACTGTAGGATCAGGATTTGGACTCAGGTCTGTCAGACTTGCATCTGGGAGTTATTGTAAACAGTTTGGCAGAATTAAAAATTTGAAGTTCTGAACTCTAAATAGAACTGAAAATTTCCAATTCCAAGCAATTGGAAAAATTTCTAATTCCAGTAGTTCTCCCAAAGAATTGTTGAACAGATTGTTTCTCCCTCCCGCTAGCTCCCTGTTTCTCTCACTGCCCGCTCCCCCTGCCACTCCCGGGCTGGACAGCTCCCTCAGTCAGTAATGATTCTGTTCCATAGACTAGAGTTTTAGAAGAATTGGCTTTCTTTCCAGAATGCCATTGTCTCAGCCTGATTATTAGGTTTGTGTGCACATGTGTTTGTGTGTATCTGTGTATATATATATGTGTCTGTGTCTCTACTAGACATGTGTTCTGAGTATATGTGAATGTGTGCTATGCCCGTGTGTCTGTGTGAGTGTGGTGCATGTCAGTGCCATTGTGTATGTATGGGTGTGTGTGTGTCTTGGGCATATTTTTGTCTGTGACGGAGCATGTTTCCACATGTGTATCTGTGTCTATGAGTTCTGTACACATTGCAAGCATGTGTGAGTATGTGTCTGTGTGAGCATATGTGAGGGTGTGTGCATGGATAGTGTGTCTGCATGTGTACATGCGCCTTCCCTCCCTGTGGACACAGGTCTGTGCCTTGAGCCATGTCACTCCACAGGACACAGATTCTGGTGGCCCTGCAGAGGGGTGCGTATTGTACCGTGAGGTCCAGGTCCCTATGGAGTCCTTGGCTGTTCCAAGGATGTCACTGTCCTTTGGTGCCCAAGTTAACCCTATTCAGAGCCCCAGCAGAGAACATCACCACAAAACACTTGATTGCTGAAAGATAGAACTGTTCATTTTAAATGAAATAACCCCTCATGCTGGGAACTGAGTTTATAGATCAAATTCTGTTCTTAATGATTCCGAGGATCTGCTTAAATTCCAGTTTTTAAGATGGAGTTTCGTGGTCAAATACTGTCTGAAATTAGTTGAGATTACCAGGGATTTGGAAATCCTCTTGCTCCTTGGAAATTCTGGTTACAGCTTTATTTCTGGTAGGGGACCGATATAACCTCTTCAAGGTGTAAAAATAAGAACAACAATGATTTGTTATTGGTTAAGCAAAAATAAAGGCTTATGATGCTACTCTTTGAAAACTTCCTAGGTAGCTGATGATTCACAGGAATTAAATCCTTGCATGGAGTGCTGCAACCTGATCCGAGCTCACAGGTCTCTGTCCCCCTGGCAGGGAACCTGATAGGTGCCTGTCAACCTGCTGGCACCTCCCAGTTAGTGGCAGGGGTCAGAGGGGGAGGCTTCTGCTTCCAGCCCTTCCAGAGCACCAGGTGTCTCTCCCACGCCACACAGACAGCTGCCCAAAGAATCTGACATTCCATTTGCCCGGATGTTCGGTGCACAAAGGCCTTTGGCTCAGCTATGCCCTTGTCACTGCACAGAGCAGCTTTGAGACTCTTCCTGCTGCCTCCATAACATGACAAGGTGGAGCTGCAGGGGGAGTGATGTCTCAAGCGCCTCCGGCCCCCACACAGGTGGGTCCACTTCACGTGCAGATTGTAGACTCAAACCCAGTCCCTCACTGGGGACCTTGCATTCTGCTGACCTCTCCAAGTCCGGCCCTCATCTGAGAATGGGGAGAACACCTTCCTCACAAGTGTGTGGATTGTGGAAATAACTCCTTACACTAGGGCCTGGCATAGTTCATAGCAGGCTCCTGGTATTTTACTGTGATTATTAGCATATTGCGATCCCTTAAAACCATGTCTACATTATCTTTGCTTTGCCTAAGGCCCTCAAAATCTCCAGTGGAGGTGCACCTCGGTGGAGGAGAGGTAGAGCACAGTCCACACACATCCCAAGGTCCTCAGTTCACCCGCCTGGGCTGGCGGAAATAACCAAGATGAACCACTAAACAAAATAAATGGGGTGCTTCTTCCTCCTCTCCCTGCCTGCCTGCCTGATTCCCTTCACCTGCATTCCTGCCTGCACCTTTCCTTTAAAAAAAAAAGACAGCGACATTACAGGGGAGGGGTTTTCTTTTACTTGTAAACGGAAAAATTCAGGCAGGAATGAAGGCAAGTAGGAGGCAAACTGGAAGAGAGGGGGAAGCATTTTTAATTTTTATTTATTTGTTAATGTTGTTCACATTGGATGTTCCCCCAGACCCAGGTTGTAGACACAGGATCTTGGGATGAACGTGGCTGTGCTCCTCTGGAGCGGCTGACTTAACTGCTACTCCACTGGGGTGCCCTATTTTGTTTTCAAAGAGGAAGGAAGCAGCCAGGAATGAAGAAGTGAGGTAGGCAAGAAGAAGAGAGTGGGAAGGAGCATCTATTTATTGAGTTGTTCATCTCCCAGCCCCAGGTCACTTACCTGGGTCCTCGGGCTTTGCATAGACTACTCAGCAGCAGACTTAATGCCTGAAACACCAGGTTTTCATTTTTTTTTTTTTTAACTTCAAAAAGCACCTTTAATCTGCCCCTTGCAGGGAATGGGGAGGGGACAAGGAAAAGAAGGGGAGGGAGAAGGTGGTGGGGGCTGTGTATGAAATGCATACAGACTGAGGTGCAAATTAATTATCCTAAAATGCATATGGCAACATAAACACAAGAAGTAAAATATTCAAAACAATCACATTTTTGTCAAAGGAGAGGACCCCCAGTTAGATCCCAGGGCATCGGCACCCCGGTCCAGGAAACCCTGCCGGACCCAGCAGGAAGCATCCCTCCCAGCTGGAGGCTGATGGCTGTGCTTTTAGTGTGGATCCTGAACTTGGTGTTGTCTGGGCCTCAAGCTCCTACACCACCGCCCTTCCTGCATGCATTAGCTTTAATGTCTTCTCTCTTGAATAGTCATCATATTAAGGCTCCAGGAAGATACCTTGCTCGAAATAAATTTTATGGGTATAATCTTTGCCCTCCTCCCAGTGCATTGGAGGCTGGGAAGAGAATACAGCCAAATAGCAAGGCCGCACAACAATTAGGTGGGAAGGGGCCGCCCTCTGGCCTGGTGCCCCGCTGCTCTTCCAGTCTCCAGGTGTTCACTGGCCTCTGCTGGTGGGGATCACAGGTTCCTGGATTCCCACTCCCTGCCAATCACTTAAAGTTTAGGTCCTCCCTCCCCATCTTCCTGAGCACTCCCTTCCCAGGCCTCTCTCCCTCCCAGTAGGTGCAAACACAGCAGGAGAGACTGTACACTCTGGCCTTTTATGACCTTGAGTGGTCCCCTTGTCATACTAAGGGAATCCCTGGACAGCACCTCTCCCCTCGCTCCTTAGTCTCTTACCCTTGTCCACATCTCTCAGCTCCTCAAACTGCCTACCCCATGCAGGGAGCCCCCAACTCCAAGTGCCTGATGGGGACCAGTGAATCAGGTCCTTGGAGAGGGGAGTGGCCGAATGAGCACCTGCTTGGAGCAGACAGGCACCACGGAGGTATAGCTGCCCTGGGTGTGGGCATTCTTTGCCTCCCTGTGAGGGTCCTGACACTGCAGAAGGCTTCCTGCAGAGGGTTCAGGATCAAGCCCTTGAACGTGAACATGGGTCCCTAGCGTTCCTGTGCCTCCGCTGCAGCCCCACAACCACCACCTGATTATGCACCAGCTGCATACTGAGAACAATTTGAAAATCACTGTCAGCACCCTGCAGGAGAAAGCAGAGGCAGAGAGAGGAAAATTTGTTCAAGGTTAAAAGCAGAGCTGGGGTGGCCTGGTGGCTCAGGCACTAACCAGCTGCTGGGGCCTAGACCCTGGAAAACCCAAGGACCAGGTTTGAGATCTGGGGCTGGGGGAACAGCCAAAAATAAACAAATAGAACTTGCTTCCTCCTCTTCTTCCTTCCATCCTTAAAAATGCTTCTTTTCCCTCTCCCTTCCTTTCTTTAAAGGAAAAAGAAAAAAAAGAAAAAAGAAAAAGAAAAAGAAAGCAGAGCTGGGATTCATACCCCAGACGTCTGACTTAGAATCCTTGATCTTACCCTTGGTCCCCTCTTATATGCTGGGAATTCCTTTAACTGTCATGTGTTTATGCCTTTCCCAGGTGCATTGGAACTCACTGGTTGAACAAGTTCTTTGTCAAGGAGAACAGCTTTTTTGTTTGTTTTTTTTTTTTTTTAGAGGAAGGAAGAGAGACTGATGCTTTTTTTTTTTTTTTTCCCAAAGGAAAGGTGTGGTCAGGAATGAAGGCAAGTAGACAGGCTTTCAGGCAAATGGTGTCTTCAGAGCCCATGGAGGGGACAGGCTGGGTTCAAGCTTAATTTAGTCCAAGATTGGCGCTGTGTCTACAGGGCCAGTGATGATGCTTTAGTGAGTGTCCCAGTAGCCTGTCGATAAGTTTTTCTTACACGTGCCTTTTTTTTTTTTTTTTTAAAGAAAAAGTACAGGCAGGAGGTGAGCAGAAGCGAGCAGGCAGGAAGACAAAAGAGGAAGAAGTACTTTCTTTTTATTTAGTTGTTCATTTTGGTGGTTTCCCCCGGCCCGGGGGCGTGAACCCATGTCTTTGGGATGTATGCGGACCGTGCCAGCCCAAGACGCCTGACCAAGCTGCTACTCCACCAGGGTGTGTCATAGTTACAAACGTCTTAATGCTTAAAGTTTTCTCTCTACATAGGGTTAGAGGTGCTTGAATTTTACCCAGTGCTTTGAGGTTTAGCCCTTTTAAATTAGATCACAACCAATAGACATAAGTCAAGAAGATGTATGACTCATGAGAGATTTGGTTTTACTGCTTTGGTTGGCATGTTGGGGTGTCAGGAAAAACGAGTGAAGGGCTTTTTGGAGGTGAGCTTCTTACAGAGAATTTGATCAATTATTTACTGAGTGATCAGCTTCTGTGGAGCCAGTCTTGGGAGCCTGTCCTGTGCTAGGTAGTGAGAATGCAAAGCTGAGTAAGAAGCACTGTCCCTGCCCCTTGATGATTCCACCTTCTACAGGGAAGATGGGGTGTAACAAGTATTTATAGAAGTTCTATTTCTAACAGAGGTGGAAACCCTGCTTGTCAGCCTCAGGATGTGCTCCTCCAGGAGGCTACCATCAAAGGCCAAATGCTTGCACTCCTATATTTCTGTTCTTAAAATTTGTTACATTCTCTTTCTGGGGAGAAGAGTACAAGGAATATGGCTAGAGATGCTAGCTGGCACTGTTCGTTCATGTAACCGCAAAGCCTGGCCATTTTGCCATTTTGTAGATTTTGAAAGGAATCCAGTGACTCAAAGTACTATCATCCCGCAGCCCCGCAGACCACCCCTGCCCCTTAGTACAGGTGGGCTGGCAAAGAAGACTTTCCATAGAAAGTTAATTGGACAGGAGCAGGGTAGGGGCAGCAGTTCGGTTGCAGATGACAGAATTTGATTTCACTATTTAAGTGGGAAGTAATCAATTAGCAAGTATCAGGTGACTTTCAACTCAGAGGAGCCCTGGGAGTGTTCTTACCTCTGCCATGACTGACCAGACTCAACCAGGGACCCCGAGTCTGTGCTCCACACCAGCACAGTGGGGCGCTATGCCTCCACGAGACTCGTTCTGAACATGGGCCTCTCTGAGTGCCTCTGATTGGCAGACTCTGAATCACATTGGGACCCGAGCAGCAAGGGAGTCTGGTAGAACAGTTTCTAGTTTTCCTGTCTGAAATCCAGGAAGGCACCTTGGGAAGGCTGTTAATGGAGCCAGTCTGTGATGGCTGCTGCCATGTTTAAAAGACAGATTTGGCACATTCTGGTGGCCTAGCAGTTCACAGACATCCCAAGGCCCCTGGTTCAAGAATAAGAACTGGGGGGAACAACCAAGATGAACAAGTAAATAGAATAAAAAAAAAAAAATGCTTCTTCCTCCTCTCTGCCTGCTTGTCTACATGCCTTCATTCCTGTCTGCACATTCCCTCGAAAATAAAATTGAAATAAAACAAAAATACTAAGATCTCCAGGAAACCTCCCAGGTCCTGCCCCCACATATTTTCTTTTTAGACCACATGGCCTTCAGTCCATGAGTATGAAAGCTCACTTTGAGGACTGATGTTTTTAGCATAGATTCCACCAGTAGTGGAAATGTCATGAAAATAGGTGAACGTTGGGCAGTAGAATTGCCACTGGCATAAATGAGGTTAGCAGATGCCTATTAGCTTCTGCTGCTTTAGAAGCAGGTCACCCAAAGTTGGGCCAGCAAAGCATGAATTGGATTTTACTTCCCACCTGCACTCTTGATCAGGTACATTTGTGCAGTGTACATCCTGCGCATCTGTATTCAGCAACCCTGGAGGTTCAGGGTATGCCCATTCCCATCACAGACAGACTGAAGGTACCCACTAAGGGTCCATTAGCAGTGCTGTGCCGAAGACTTACACTGCCTCTCTCCTCTCCCCGCAGAAATCCCCCAGTGTGCTGGCTGCAGCCAGCACATCCTGGACAAGTTTATCCTGAAGGTCCTGGACAGACACTGGCATAGCTCCTGCCTCAAGTGTGTGGACTGCCAGATGCAGCTGGCTGACAGGTGCTTCTCCAGGGCTGGGAGCGTCTACTGCAAGGAGGACTTCTTCAAGTAAGTCAGAACCTGTGTGGCCCCTCTCCTTACTCTGGTCTGCCTCTCAGTAGGTGGTGAAGGGAAGTTTGCAGAGAGGGTGGGGAGGGCGAGGGCCTACCTGGGGGGCAGGTGAGTCCTTGTGCTGAGAGCTGCTCCTCACTGAAGTCCACCTTTGATCACGACCCGATAATTGCCTGAGTTCCAGGGTCTCGGGAGCATTGCAGGGATGGGGGTGGACAGCCAGCACAGGCCTTGAGCCAGGCTTCTCCAGGGTGACTGACAAAGACATTGTCAGCAAATCCTCAGAGGACTTGCTCTCTCTGTCTTGGTGAACTGGTGTCTCAGGGCCCTTGGCTCCACCATTCTTGATCATTCTCGAGGCTTTCAGAGCTTTGAGGTTCCTGCCAGAATCTAAAGGTGTCTCTGGGCTGTGTCCCCACAGTGCTGTGTCCCCACTGGGCCGTTTCCCCACCGTGCTGTTTCAAGGATCTCAGAGGCAGCTTCATGTTGAAAGTCCAGACCTTTCCTGGGTTTGGATCCACATTAATGTGTGCTCTGGGCAAGTTTCTCTGTCACTTGGTTTGCTATGTGATACTGATTGTTCCTATGTCATAGACTTTTGGGGAGCTTTGAAGGAATCGTGCCAAGGTCTCAGGCCAGTGCCTGACACTGGAGCATTTGCTCTCAAGATGGTGCTTCATTTTTCATTCAGGGTGGGTCCATCTGAAGAGATCCTGCTGGAGCTTTGGTGAGGGTGAGGGGCCTCTGGTTTTCCATAGCTTTTAGTTTGGGACTTCTCTCCCAGAATCTGTTACCTGAAGCGTTTAGATCCCTCGGCCACACGAACCCTTGGGCAATGGCAAGGTCAAGAAGGGGAAGTGGGTCTGCCTGTGACAGGAGCCCAGGGTGTGTGTTCCCTGGTGGGGGTCAGAGCAGGTGGGACAGCCCACAAGCTCACCTGGGCCTGGAAACCTCCAGAGAGGTGGAGTGCACCCCGGAGGCTGTGTTCTGCAGACTGGGAGGGACAGAGAGAAGGAACAGGACTTTGCCCCTTTCCTCCCTGGGGTTAAGTGCGGGAATGACTGACATGAATTTCTGAGGCTGCTCCACTTCCTTTGGTCTGGGTGGGAGTTAGAAGCACATTAGAGATGGTCCCGTAACTCGTGGCGCTACCTCCCAGGTGCTTCCTGACCCAAGTTCAGAAGGCAGCACACTGTCACCATTGCACTGTGACCCAGCAGGCACTGCTTTATTTGTGTGTCTGTGTGTGTGCGAGCACGTATATGTGTGTGTGTATGTGTGTGTGTTCTGTGCATGTGCTTCCTGGGAGCAGAGGCTAACACAGCCACACCCAGAAGTCCCTGATGGTTCTAGCAGGAGTCACCCCCTCAAACTCGAGCCCCTTCCATGACTGAGTCCAGTTCCTCCGTGGGGCACCGCCCTGCCCGCCCCTCCTGGTGACTCACCTTCCTCACTCCTGTTTACTTTTAAGAAAGGCTCCTTAGCTTTTATTTTCTGCCCCCCTCCACACACCTGGCCCACCTGCTTGCTGACCACCATCCGTGGATTTGACACAGCAAGAAATCAATGATGTTATGAACTTACGGCGCACATGGGTGGTGGGTTTACGGGCTACCTCACACGGCGTCCTGTGAGTCATACTGACAGGCTGCTTGGGAGGCCACGGGACCGCTGTTTAGCCAGTTATTCCTGTTCCACGGGGTTGCTCAGGGTTGGACCCCGTTTTTTAATTTTGAAGGAAAGGTGCAGAGGAATGAAGGTGAGCAGAAGCAGGCAGGAAGAGAGGAGGAAGACACTCTTTGTTATATTTAGTTGTTCATCTTGGCTGTTCTCTCCAGTCTGGGCTGCGAATCCAGGTCCTTGGGATGCATGTGGCCTGTGCCAGCTGAGGGTGGGTGACCTAACCACTGCTCCACCAGGCCCAGGGTTGGACCTGTTGTAGAGAGGGGAAGTGGCCACAGGTTCAGTAGGAGCTCTGTGCTGAGGTGCCGTGTGCAGAGATGCTCAGAGCTGAATGTCTCCCCTGTCCCCCCATAGCAAGGGAGGTCAGAGATGAGACTTGGGTTCCAGGAGACTCTGAGATTCGCAGGCAACTGGGCCCCACCTGTCTTAGGGACATTTGGTTCAGGAAGACACAGCTGCAGGGACATTCCAGGTTCAAGTGACTTCTTTTCCCACCTTCACGGGTCTCGGTACTTGCTGCCCACTTGTGAGACTCAGACTATGACTTGGCTGCATATCTGGGCGTTCTCCTCACTAAATGTCACCAGCCTCTGGACACAGCAGGGGCAGAGAGAACGTGGGGCTGGGGGGGAGGGGAGGAGCCATGGCAGACCTCCCAGGTCTCACAGGAGGCTGCAGGAGTCTCTGGTAGCCTTTGAAAGGGGCAGTGTGGGGCATCTGTCAGGCCTCAGAACGCTTTCAGCTGTGGGATTTGGAAGCTGTCAGGTCAGAGTTGGGATGGGAGGGCCGGGGAGATAAAGATAGGGATGGATAGAGAGGAGGGAGAGAGATAGTTATTACTGTCCTTTTCTGATATCTGTCCCATTATCCCTCTCAGAGGCAGAGGGCAGGATTTATTGGCCTTGCTGATCAACAGTGTGATTCTAAGACCCAGGATCAATGTTTTAAATCTCTTTGCCCATAACAAGGGGAAGGGTCAATCCTGGGCACAACTCCAGAGGCATTCCGACCACACTATGTGAAGCTTCTGGAATCGAGACAGTGATGTGAACTTCCCTGCGCAGGGCTGGAAAACCTCGGGAGTGCGGATCAGCCGTCAGCCTGCGACGTGGCAATACTGGGGAGCGGCAGCAGAGGGCGGTGTTGGCACGTGATGCGGGAAGAAAGCAGTATTGCTGGGAGGCTGCACGCTGTGGTTGTCGAGTTCCCCTTTCTGGACTGTTGAACTCGGTCTTGCTCAGTAACAATGACTGATTTTTGCTGTGTGTTGTTTTTGCTTCTTGGATCCTTGGCTTCCTTTTTTCTAAAGGAGATAGAATTCTGAAGCCAGATGGAGAGGCACTGAGGGGATAATGCAGTTCCTTTTGTGTCCATCAGGAGCTGTAAGCCTCAAGAGAACCCACACCTCAGGCAGAGGACGTTCCAAGGCCGGTTACACTGTGAATCTCAAACCGAGGGTCCAAACTCCTTGCGTTTGCTGAGCAGATCTTCCCTGGAATGTGGTCCAGGCTGTCGAGGGTCTTCGGGCAAAGGGACAGGGTGCTGGCAAGAGCAGGGGTCTGGGTCCCCTCCTCGTCACTGACTGGGTCCTGGAAGGGGGCTAGAAACTCCCTTACTCTGAAGTCAGACAGGCTTTTGGTCCTGTCAGCTGAGTGCCTTCGGCAAGATCCTTCTAGTCTCTGAGCTTCAGTGTCCTCTTCAGGAAAAATGTTCAGAAGCATGTCACAAGGGAGTTCTCTTGTGAGCAGAGTGGTCCGGTGAACTCAGAGGGAGCAGGATGAATTCCAGTCTGTCTTCCACTAGCTGTTTGTCAGCAAACAGTGCTGCGGTGCTGAGGCCCTGTCTCCTCTGCAGGAGGGGTGCCTTTTAACCCCCTGCACTATGAAATGGGAGGAGTGTGTCTGTGGGCAGCACAGGGCTGGGCGTTTAGCAGTATCTCTGGGTTCATGGCCACTGGACCCTCAGTCCTAGAGTGCCAGCTGTTGGGGTTCCCCCACCCTCACACCGTGCCTCCCCACCCCCAGCTTGTGACCACCCCATTCAGATGATTTTTTTTTTTTAAGGAAAGGTACAGGTTGGAATGAAAGCAAGTAGGCAGACATTAAGAGGATGAAGCACTTTGTTTACTTTTATTTAGTTGTGCATCTTATTTTTTCTACCTGGTCCTGGAAGAGGACCTGGGTCCTTGGGATGTATGTGGACTGCACTTCAACTGGAGGAGGCAGAGCAAACCACTACTCCACCAAGACGCGCCAAGATGACCCTCAACGGCCTAGAACTCCTCCCATGGATGTGGGGGTACCCTGGAAAAGAGGGGAGGGCACAGGTCAGGAAAACCCTCCCCTCCCCCCCGCCCACCCCACACCCCCAGAAATATGCCATATTACTTCACATGGAGTTTGGGAAGCAAACCAGCGATGATTTAATATGAAAACAAACATGGCTGTAGAAACAAAGGGAAGGCCACGTTCTTCTCCATTTTATAGGTCAAAAGCACAAGCCTTCAAGAACTTTCCAGGGTGGCTGGTAGGGGCTTCAAGGCCAGCCTCCAGCCACCAGAGCCATGTGAGCAATGGCCAGATGGGAGCTCTGAGGGTGGCTGCCACTCGCTCCCAGGGGTCCTGCCTAAGGCTCCATGCTGCTCGGGGGTGTTGCCCCGTCCCCGGGTGAGTGGCATTGCAGGGGAGCCTGGATGGAGGCCTCAGTGGGTCAGGGCAGCGGCAGCCTTTCTGCAGCTCTGCTCGTTCCCCTCCCCTCCAGTCTTGGGCAGCCAGTGGGCGGTTGGCCAAGGGCAGGTGAGGCATCCTTGGGAGCTGGAGCTGATGGCCCAGAACAGCCTGTCCACCACTTCTAGCACGCTCTGCCTTTGCCAGGGCAGTGGTTTCTGGCTCCGGCCAGGTCTTCCCTTCTGACCTTGGTCAATCACTCCGTGACCTTCCCTCCACCCCTCAGTCATGCAGAAGCCAGCAGGACCTTGGGGAATCTGTGGGGAGGCTGCTCAGGCCTCTCTGCAAGGCGGACTTCATCAAGGGTCCACCGCATGAACTTGGGGCATTAGACTCCGAGCTTCATTTCACATCTCTGAAATGGGAATAAAGGCTGGTTTTCTGAGCTATAATGAAGATTGAGTAAGATGAAGGAAGTGCTTACTAGTTATTATGGGTAACTATCCTGAGTGAGGGCCCAAGGGTCCTGGGGGCAGGGCTGTGAGTGGTTTGCTACTACAGGGTGGGGGAGCCAGGCCGGGTGGTGGAACGACTGCCCCATCTCGGTGTGGGGCATGGAGGGCTGTCAGGATTTCCTTTCGGGATGCCCACCCTCCCTGCAGGGCCCAGGGCTTGTGGCCTTCACTCCACATATCTGGGTCCCAGCTCTGGCAGGAGGGCAGGGAGAGACGCCTGTGTGACGCCTTGAACTGCCTTGAACCCTGTTCCCCCACAGAGGTCACTTAGATGGGGTCCCCAACCTCTTGGGTTGGTTGTGGGTTCAATTTGGGGCCCAGTTCCTGCTAAGCCACTAGTTATTTCTGATAACTCCACATGCACACGCACACACACACACGTGTACACACCTGCCCTAGCAGAACGTACTGATGGAACTCAAAAGGGGAGGGCCTCTGACATTCGACTTTCCATAATTTCTGAATAGTTTATAGTCTAATTCCCTCGCTAAGCAAATTAAACCTTTTAAGGTAACGATCAGATGGTATGGGTAGTGGCTGTGCATGTGGACATTTGTAAGATTCAAACACACTGGTGGGACCAGGCCCACAGTCATTTGCAAAGGCCTGTAATCAAGGCAGAAGCAATTACTTAGCCGGGCAGCTCCCCCTGGGACCCAGGCCATATATCAGGCGGTGATGAGGCCTCGGATTATCTGTCTGCCGCTGTCTGCCCGCCCTCCAAGCAAGCTCAGCTGCCGTCCACCCTCCCGGGCCCAGCCCCCTCGGAAGGTCTCCTGACATCTGTGGAACATCTCAGGCACTTTCCCGGCTTGGGGGGGCAGGATGGGGGGCGGTGGGATCTGTTGGAAACCAAATGGTGGCAAATCCACAGCTGAGTCAGAAGACCCGTAAACTGTGGGAAAAGGCTCCCAACCAAGAGGGCTGTGGTGTGGGAGGTGAGGGGCCACTTTATTCCAGACCCCCTTCTCATCACCGAGGCACAGCGTCCTCTGTCCTCCACCTCCTGCCCAGCCAGAATGCCTCCCCTCCCGTTCCTGCTGCTCCGGTCTCCCTCCAGCCCGTCTCTCCGCAGCACTGCATCTCTGGACCTCTCCACTCGGTGGCCCTTGTCTGCGCAGCCCCTCTTGGCCAGTTGGTACTTCCTACCAGGCACAGCTCTGGTCACAGTGCCCCCTGGCCAAGGTCGTCTGGAGCTCCTGCTGCAGCCAGTCTCTGCTTATTACTTGTCACTCTTGTTCCAGGGACCAATCTGTGCCCTGGAAGCCCCACAGACCAGTGCAGGGCTTGGTGGGGGTATGATGGGCGAGTGGGGCGTAGCCTTGGTGTGTGGGATAAAGCTCCTACCCTGAGCGCCCATCTGGTGCCTGTCATAGCCCTGCCACCTCACTATTGGAGAACGAGTCTTTAGGTCTCGAGGGACTCAAGAGTCAAGATGCAATGTGTGGTGCATCCTGGTGGCTCAGGGGTTAAATCCGGTTCACTTACAGTCCAAGGGCCGGGGTTTGAGGCTGGAACCCTGGGGAACAGCTGGAGTGAACAACTGAATAAAGCGCTGCTTCCTTCTCTGTCTCCCTTCTGCCTACTTCCTTCCTCTTTCAGAAAGTGCAGATGCCCCTGCTCAGGCTTCCTCAAAGGCTGGGCCATGGGCAGCAGCACTGGGCGGGGTGGGGGCACGCAGGGATGGCTGTTCTGCTTTTCAGCAAATATCCAGGGAAACTTGGTGACAGCAAAGTAAACACCTTGGCAAAGAAGAATGAACCGGGAGTGAGCAGGGCAGATGTGGTCCCTGGGAAAGAGGGGGATGGAGGGAGGGTGACATTGGGCCAGTTGACCAGTTGCTGTCCACCTGTCCCCATGTGAAAAGGGCTGGACACTTCCTTCCCATGAAGGCTGCTGTGTGGCTCGTGTGAGAATGTCTGGGGCACATCTGCGCTTGACACAGGGAGGGGTCTGGGCTTCTGAGAAGGTTGGGTCCAACACGTCCCATCTCCTCTTGGGAAGCAAATCGCCCTGCACTTTTCTGCTACTAAATGAGCTGTGTGGTCTCGGTCACAGCCCTATCGGGGTCCCATTTCCTTTTGTGTTAAATGAGGGGGTGGGACTAGGTCATGGGTTCCAAAGCTTTTCCAGTAGCATTTTTCTCCAAATAATACTGGAGGCTCTTATAAAAAAGGAAAGACATTAAAAATCCCACAGGAAAAGCAGAGAATAACTGGGGAGTTGCGGAGGCTCTGGTAGACGTGTGTGCATGCGTGCGGGGGGCTGGGGTGCTGCGCCCCCATTCTTCACAGCTCTAACACTCTCTGGAGTGTTCCCCAAATATGAGCTTTGTCTGTGTCTGGAGAAGGCCTGGCCGGAAGTTTATGTGCCCGTGACATGGCGGTGGTGGTGATATATGTTGGAAATATTGGTACATACAGTAACAGTAAATATCAGCAACTTACCTGTCAAGTGTGGTGATAGATAAAAGAAATACATGTAGGGAAGTGTCAGCTGGGGGGAAAATATACGGCCCGCAGTAAATCACCACCAAGCAATTAAAGCATAAAATTAAGTTATGCAGTATTTTGTTTCCCGGGGACGCTGCCCCAGGCTGTGGTGGCTCAGGAGGCTGGGTGGGTCTGAGCCAGGCCCCTGACTGCTCCCCAAGGGCAAGTGGAAGAAAGAGACTAGGGTTCAAGTCCCAGCGCTACCCCCTGTACCTCCCCCTCAAAGCCTGTCCCCTCATCTGTAAGTGGGGACACACACAAACACAGCTGTTTACTCACCAAATAGTCACCCTGCATGTGCTGGGGCAGGTGCTGCTCGCGGTGCTGAGCATGACCCATGGTGTCCCTGCAGCCGTGGCGTGTGCCTTCTGAAGCAGGAGAAAGGCCACCAGCAGACAGACATTGGACAGGGAGAGGCAGAGCTGGGGGAGATGGTCAGGAATGCCCCCGCTCCCAGAGAGGGCAACATCGGAGGGGAGACCTGGGCAGAATGCAGGTGAGCCAGCCAGGTGTTTGGGCAAGAGCCGGGCCAAGGAGCAGTGAGCCTGCCTGGAGCTAGTGGAGTGGAGGTGATGGAGCTGGAAAGGGAACGGGCTGATGGGCAGGGTGTCAGCAGGAAAGGGACATTGACTTTTCCTCTGAGTGAGCAGGGAGCCCTGGAAGGGTTGAGCAGGGCATTATACTGGCTGTGGCTGCTGGGTAGAGTGCAGACTGCGGGCAAGGGGTGAAGCCTGAGACCCATCAGGGCAGGTGTGGACGAGTGGTGATGGCAGCTGCCATGGAGATGGTAAACGCTCCAAGTCTTGGTATGATTTTGGGTGGAGCCAGCAGGATGTGCTGACCTGAGCTGAGGGTGTGCAAGGCTTTTAGCAGGGCGGTTAGAGAAAGGAAGTTCTCTGGCATGGGGACTGGGACCGAGGGTGGGGAAGCCCACAGGCTTGGGGGACAGATCTGGGGAGGATGAGGAGCTTAATTTTGGACACCTGGTGGGGATCTGAGGAAGTCATGGGCTATGCCAGCCTGGAGCCAGGGGAGACGCCTGGGTGGGGCATGGAAGTGAAGCCCCCAGGGGAGAGGGAAGACAGAAGAGGTTGGGGGGGAGGTGGGGGAGAGGCAGCCAGGGGAGGATCAAGTCAACAGAGCTGGGTCCTGAGGCCAAGTTCTAGGAGAAGGGGGAGAGCACCACTGTTGGAAGGTCAGGGAAGAGAGGGGTCACAGGTGACCTCAAGCGAGGTTGGGTGGATTGGTGGATGGTACCCTGATTGGAGTGTCTGTTAGTCAAAGTTCTACAGAAAAAAATGTGCCAACAGGATGTGTGTGTATATGACCACGTGTGCACATAGAGATTTATTATAATAATTGACTCACAAGATTCTGGAAGCTGAGAAGCCCCAAGATCGCCAGACCCTGGCGAGCTGGCTGTGCACATTCCAGTCCAGAAGCTGGCTGCAGGCTCTGACCCAAGAGAGCGGTATTTCAGTTTGAGTCTGAAAGGCAGGAAGACCACGGATGTTCCACTTCAAGGTAGACTGACTACAGGCAGTCCCTCTTTCTCTCCTGAGGGTCACCATTTTTTGTTCTTCACCTTCACCTGATCTGATGAGGCCCACCCACCTTGGGGAAGGCAGTCTGCTTTACTAAGTATGAATTCAGATGTCCTCTAAAAAGTCCCTCACAGACGCCCAGGATAATGTTGGATCAAGTATCTGAGCACCCGGGGCCCACTCAAGTAGACACATAATCCATCAGCGTGGATTCAATAGAGTAAGAGCAGGGCCATTAAGGACCCTGTGTAGAGACCCCTCTTTGGAGGAGTTTTTCTCTAATAAGAGTAGAGAAATGGGTGGTAGATGGAGGGGGAAGTGCGGTCAAGAGAGGCTTTTCTTTAAAAGTGGCAGAAATAACAGCATGCCATAGGCTGGCGGGCAGGACGCAGCAGAGGGGCGTGAATACTGCCGTATCAAAGGGGTGGCTGTGGGAGGGACTGTCCTGAGGTAAGAACGGACTGTGCACACTTGCAGGGGCAGCTTGGACCTGGATCCCAGAGAAGGTGGACTAGGGAGCAGGCGCAGGAGAGAGGCCAGGTCTGTCCTGACAGCTTCTCCTTCCAGGGAACTAGAAAGCAGGGCCCCCAGCTGAGGCTGAGGTTGGGGTTTGGGAGAGAAGGCGTCTGGGTGGGGGGTGGGGGTCACATGGGACAGTGAATGGATGGGGAGGACATTGCGGGTTCCAGCCTCTGAGTGAGCCCAGGTGGCTGTCGTGTGTTTTCCTCCCTGGGTTCAGATCCAGTAGTGGGTGGAGGCAGAGGATTGCGAGCCAGCGTGTGCAAGCAGGGATCAGCGGGTAGACCACAGTGTTGTCTGGTCAGGAGGGAAGGGCAGCCACAAGCGGGGAGAGGGATAGGGAAGACAATTAATGTTCTGGGAGCTGGTGGGACAGGAAGCAATGGGAGGAAATTCCTGCAGTTCCAGACACCAGCAAGGTCTGGGCTGCACCCTGAGCGAGTGTCTGAGGACATGGCCTCAGTGAGTGGGGTCCCGACCTTCAGGAGAGGAGATAAAAGCACAGAGAGGCAGGGACAGGAAGCACTCTCTGCAGATACCAAGTCCCCAGGATGTGGCAGAAGGAGCCTGAGAGCTGTGGGGAGCTGGGTGGTATGGCCCTGTGGGGAGAGGGTAGTGGGGCGCTGAGGGCTGGCAAACTCATGTTCACACAGGGCGCACAGTAGGTGCTTGGCAAATGGGAGCTGCTTCATCTGTAGCACTTCAGTGACCCGAAAATGGCACCTGGCTGATCACAGGGCAGAACTTAAAGTCAGGGAATGTGCCAGCACACCTGTGGGGTAGGATTAATGGGCACCTATTTCTAGAAGGTGTGGGGCCTGCCGGACCTGCCTGTTGCCTGATTTCTGCAGGATCCAGACGTCCCACACCCGGAGTGTCCAGCTGGGCTTGTCAAGGGCAGTGTGTGTGGGGTGCAGATAAGCAGGTGGGAGCTCAGGTCAAGCACTGCACCAGGAGTCAGACCACAGACAAAGGCCTGGCCCCCTCGTTGGATCAGGGGCAGTTTGTATGATGTCTGCTGCATTCTCCAGACATGTGGGAGCCTGGAACATCGTAGGTCAGTCGGTGTGGGGATGCTGCGGGGAGGCTCCAGGGGTCACCTTGCATTGCACCCCCAGGAGCCTCCTGATAAGTGGCTCAGCGGCTGGGGACACCAAGGGACACAGGGCTCCTCCACCCAAGTTCCAGTCTAGGGAAGGGGTTCCCGGCTGGCCCAGGTGGTGTCTGCTGCTCTGGACACTTGGTCCAGGCTGCTGTGTTGTCGGAGTGCCAACCCGGCTCCTTCATGCCTCCTGGGTCACAGCCCCACACCTCACGGCTGAGCCTCAGCTCCTTGCCTGCCCATTAGAAGCATTACGGTTCCCGCATTTCAGACTGGGTGCCAGGGGGCGTTTGCAGTACAAATGTGACCACGGCAGCAAAGCGGCATGGAAGGATTACCTTTGGGTGAACTGAGGACTCCAGTTCAGCCTGGGGTCCGGTCTCTTCTGGAACAGCTTTGACAGGAGCTGTGGTTGGGAGACTGAGCTGCTGGGAGTTCTTCCTGACATGGTGCTCCCCACGCCCGCTTCCTCGGGACTTTGTTGCTTCCCTCCTGCTGTCAGGGTGGCTCTGGAAAGGGACAGGAGCCACTTCCTGGTTGGTTTTTGTCGTTTTGGGGGAACAGCTGTGCCTTGTTAGGCCTGTGAGTGTGCACCTGGAAAGGGCCCTGTATACAGTGGGTGCTTAGTGATGCCACCTCTGTATGGAACCCCCCAAAGTCTTCCTGGGCCCAAGTCTGGCCCCCCACCCCCAGCATCTCTCTGTGCTCTGGCCAAGTTCACAGTCACATCTCATTCAGACCCTGGAATTGAACCCGGGTCATCTCATTACTGAACAAGATCGGGGGCCTCTCCAGGCTGTGCCTTTTTGGCTTTGACTCTAGCTGGTCTGAGATCTGGACACAGTGTCTTCCCCACAGACACCCCACGAGACAGCACCTGATCCAGGGACACTGGCTCTGACCAGGAGTGGGGGTGCAGCGCCTCTGGGGCCCAGGGGGTGCATGTGGTCCCCGTAGCCAGAGGCCCATCGACTGTGCTCTGGAGAGAAAGGTACAAGGAGAAACTTCCCATTGGTATAAATCCCACAATCAGGAAAATTGCTTCAATTGCTAAAAAACCTTGGTGCGTAAGTCCATTTATTTTTCATTTTTCTTGTGCCCTTGCCACCGTCATACATGAATCACTGTCGCTGTGGAGATTCAATTTATACCCCGTGATCATGCATGTCTCCGAGGCTCCTGTGTCCACTGGGCTTGTGGTCACAGAGAGCGGCTGCTCTTCAGTGGTTTGTGGGCGTGGCTGCGGGGCTTCACTCTGTTCTGGGGTCTCCCTCAGCCTCACACACCCCTCTTTCAGTCACCAAGATAATTTTTTTTCTGGAAAATTCTCTTTATTGTAGCTGCTCTGTGCCGGCATGTGCAGCACAGGAGGGGGGCTCGCTGGGTTTGGGGGTGTATCTGGGACGGTTTGTGCTGGGTGCCAGTGAGGGGGCCTTGTTTCGTTGCCAGCACCTGCTTTGTGAACTGGCTGCACTGAGAAGACGACGGCAGGCATTTTGAAATCTCCCGCAGTGGAATGTAAACAGACTTCCTTTCTTTTTGTCTCCCAAATATGCGCATGCACGCACGCGCGTACACACATGCACGCACGCGCACACAGGGACGCGCGCACACAGGGACGCATGCGCACAGGGACGAGCGCACACACGCATGCTCGTACACACAGGGACGCGCGCACACAGGGACGCGCGCGCGCGCGCGCACACACACACACACACACACACACACACACACATGCACGCACACACAGGCACTGCACACATGCACACACAGGCACACACATGCACGCAGTGCCGAGCTGGGTGCCCCTCTTTAGTCAGGGTGACCATATTTTAAAACAGGACAAAATAGGACGAAATCTGGACAGGGCTCTTTGGCCCCCTCAACAGACTGGGCGGGGGCAACTCAACTGCCTCTTGCTGCCCTGCGTTACAGACAACGCTGGTTTATTAAAAACAGGACAAAATCGACCGTCGGGAAATATGAAGAATAATGGCACTGTCCTGTTTAAAATGGGACTTATGGTCAGCCCATCTTCAGTGAGGTGGTGTCCTTAGCTGAAGCTGTCCAAGAGGCCTGGTTCCTGCCTGAGTCCCGCGGACAGAACCTTTCGAAGGTGACTACAGGCTTTGTTCAACACCCGGAAAGGATTTGCCAGCTCCCTGTGCATCTTTATTGCGCGCGATACTTAGTCACTGACTGACTTGGTCAACAAATGTTAAGTCTACTTGGTGGCTCCTGGAACCCTTTACAAATTGAACGTGAGAGCCCCCCTGATGTGCAGTTTGGAACAAGTTTCTGGGTGGTTTCCAGATCCTGCCCTGGACTTCGGTCTGAGAACGGTCTGCTCTAAGGAGGCTGCTTCCTTGGATCCCAGCCCCCCTCAGGACCAGAGTTCAGAATCTAGGATCCTCCCACGTCTAAGGGGCTCCACCACCCCCATACCCTTATGGGGACCCTCAGAAGACCAGTCCCCTGGGCTACATTCCTTGCTCTTTAGGGGTTACCCATCTAGACTTAGAGACCCCCATATCTCTCTGTGACACGTCCCTGGGAGAAGGTGGGGGTCTGCAGCCACCACCAGTCAGGCCTGCCCTAGGCCCCACAGCCCCCCAGCAGCTCTCATTACTGCATAAGAGACCCATCATTCCACATTAATCTGGGATTCATCATGATAGCCATGACCATAATTAATTTATTTGGTATTAATGTGGATGAAATATGTACTGTCCTTTCGGGGGAGATCAGCTGCCTATAAGCATTAGTTAAAAGGACCATTAAAATCAAACCTTCCCCAGATCCATTAGGCGAAGTCTTTCATCCTGAAGAAGATAAAGTTCTGCTGTGTGAAATGTCATGAGTAATTAGGTTGATAGCTGTTTTAAACTCTGCCCCGCCTCCCTCCTGCAGCAGCGGGGCATGTTCACCTGCAGGAGGGACCCCCTTCCTCGCCCTTGTCTGCACCGGCCCCCGACTCCCTCGGCCTCTCTGACTGCTGCTGTGGCTGCTGCTGTGGTGCTATGACTACTGCTAGAATGGGGGGAGGGGCCTAACTGCCCCCCCACACACCCTGTCGTCGTCACTGTGGCTACTTCTCCCTCCCACCTGGGCACACATCGTGCCTCGGTGCCAGTCCAGGAGAGCCCGAAGCAGCATTTCCCAACGAAGTCTGCAGACCCCCGGCCCTGACTGGTGCGAGGGTGGCAAATTCCTGGGCAACCCCGCTGCCACACCCCAGGGGCTGTGCATGGGAAGGGGGCAGTGCTGCCAGGGGGAGGGGGAGGCAGGGGACAGAGGCCTCGGGAGAGAGCGCCACTTCTGCAGCGTCGTGCGTGGGCGTGGCCACACTGGCTCCTGGGGGTTGCAGAGGTGTCCTCGAGGTGCTTTCTGACAGCGGCCACAGCACAGGCCTTGGCCTCACCATAATGCTGAAGAAAGTGGGAGGCAAAGGGTGAAAGCGTGTCCACAGAGGGGACGGTCTATGCCCCGGGAACAGAGGGGTGCAAAGCTGCCGCTTGGAGCCCTGGGCCACCAGCCTCGGGCAAGACTCTGGAGACGCAAGTCCTGGGTTAGTCGTTCCTGGTGAGGTTGAGATCCCGGGGAGCATGGGGAGGCACACGTGGTTCGGGGTTCATGCCCACAGAGTGAAGGGCAGGGAAGGGACTGATGGGAGGTGAGGGGAAGCCAGACACCCCTGTGCCCTAACCCTCTGGTGCTGCCCTCCAGGCGCTTTGGCACAAAATGCACGGCCTGCCAGCAGGGCATCCCCCCGACCCAGGTGGTCCGCAAGGCGCAGGACTTCGTCTACCACCTGCACTGCTTCGCCTGCGTCATCTGCAGCCGGCAGCTGGCCACGGGGGACGAGTTCTACCTCATGGAGGATGGGCGACTGGTGTGCAAGGAGGACTACGAGACGGCCAAGCAGAACGGTAGGAGCCTGCACCTCACTCACCTGCTTCCTGGAGGAGCGCCCTGAGCAGGGGAGCACCTCTGCTGCCCCGTCCTGGGGGCCCCTGGCTTTCTCTACCCTTCATCGCCGGGCGCCCCCACGCCAGCCGGGCTGGTGGCTGTCCTCTTGGTGGCCCCTGCCGGGGGGGCCTGGACACACTCAGTTTACATGGACACTTGGGTTACCCCTTAGTCTTGCGTATCAGGGTGCACACTTCCCCCAAAGCCCCACAACACTGACCACAGTGTGGGGTGCCCTGGTGGCCTAGTGGTTTAAACCAGGCGCAGTTCACATACATCCGAAGGCTCCTGGTTCGAGGCTTCAGCAGCCAGTGAGAGCCCCAGCTCTGGCCCAAGTGACCTTCCAGTGGGTCCATATTTTGGTGAATTGTGGTTTAAAGAGACAGAGACAAGGGGAAAGTATATATAGGAAGAAAGAGAAGGAGGCACTTTTGTTCATTCACTTTTGGTTGTCTCCTTCTTGCTACCCGCCCATCACTGGGTTGCAAACCTGGTCCTTTACATGGTCTGCATCCCAGCTCCTGGATTAGTGCCTGAGCCACCAGGGTTTTTTGTCTTGTTTTGTTTTTTTAAAGGAGAGGTGCAGGCATGAATGAAGTAGTCAGAGACAGGAGGAAGAAGCATTTTACTTATTTTATTTAGTTGTTCACATTGATTGTTCCCCCAGTTGGGTCTTGAACTAGAAACCTTGGGATGTATGTGAACAGTGCCTGGTTTGGACCACTAGGCCACCAGGGCACCGCAGACTGTGGACAAGCACTGAGGGGCGATGACTTCTGCATCTCCCCAAGCTCGATGCTAGAGCTCAGTTTCCATGTTTGGGGAGACCTGACCTCACCCACATAACGCTGCACCCACCCTCCCCTGTTGCCTGAGAGCCATTGAAGCCTACAGCCCGTAGCAGCCAGGCCTGGAGCCCCGCCTAGGCTGCTCCTCCCTCCAGCATCATATTCTTGGGCAGCAGAGTCTCCCCTCGGGGAGGCCAAGCCTGACACCCCCTCCTGCAGCCACACCTCTGTTCCACCACTCACAGCTGTACCCACAGGTATGTCCTCTACCTGTTCCTGAACATGACCTGTGGCCAGACTCCACCTGGGAATCTCAGAGGTGCAAACTCACAGGACATGGTAGTCATTGATGGGAATCTGCATCAACCTGGGGTGCTCCTGCGGAAAGCAGCTCTCATTGACAGCTCTGGGCTTGATGAGAAAAAAAAAAAACAAACTGCAATAATTTCATGTATCTCCTTCCAGATTTTTCCTGGGCCACACATATATGTTATATAGATCTGATCAATACAGGTAGACATTAATTTTTCACTTAATAAACACAGTTTAAATAAAGAGCTGGTGGTGAGGAAGCAGAGGTATTTCATGGGTCCTTTTGGTGAGCTGGTGGCTTTGTGGGAGGAGAGCAGTTGACAGCTCTTGCAGGGTCACTGAGTCAGGGACTTCCTGGCCTCCTCCCCCATAGGTCTGGCTTTTCGGGGTGGACAAGTCTTTGGTCTTTTCCCAGGGCATCCAAAAGCTCATTCCAGGCTTGTAGTCTTAATGTATTAATCTGCTCTGAGTCTTTAAAACTCACTCAGTGCAGTTGCTGTGACGTCAGGATGTCAGAGATGAGGGCGTCTTGTCAGGGATCAACCATCAGAGAAGATGGATTTAGACCCCAAATGGCCTTTGGAAGGTGACGCCCTTCCCAGGAGACCACCCAGGCCTGGGCCCCAGCTGCTTCTCATGTCAGAGACCTTGTTTAGACCTGAGCACCCTGACCTGGGGAACCCAGCCGCTGTGCTAGGTTCAGAAGAAGAGGAGTCCAGCTGAGGAGACAAGAAGTGCATGGCGGGGAATTGGTGGGGCTGCCATGGTAGAGGGACAGTGCGCCTGAGCCAGCCTCCCTGGGACAATGCAGAGAGACCATTTGGCTCGGAGGCCAGTGGGTATGTCTGCTCAGCCACTCACTTTCGTGGGGCTCCCGGCCCCTTGTGGAACTGGGTGAGCCGTGGCTTCTCACCATAACGGGGAATGGTAGCTCCTGCCCCGCGGGTGGGACATCTCTGTGCCACTCATGCGGATGTTCAGTGAGGGACGCTGGTGTGGCGGAGGAGTGTGCCAACAGGAGTGAGGTGGCTTCTGGTTTTCAGGGTTTGAAGGCTACAGACGTGACCTTGTGATGGGCCCCTCCTGCCTCCGGCTCAGGGGCTATAATGGCGACACTTGGCTCTCTGTACTTAATTCCTCCTCACTTCTCCAAACCCTCCCTCAGGCTCCCGGGTCCATCCTGTGATATCTGTACACGAGCGTGAACGATTCTGTTCATTTGTTACATCTCCTCGGATGTATTTGCATTTTCCATATAATGAGGTTGCATTTTATGCCAGGGACAAGTGCGAGGAGACCCTGCATTATTCAAAACTAACATATTTGAAGACTAATTTTCCCGCAGGAAATACCGTAGAAGGTAGAGGGGGATGTGCTCTGAGAGCCCATAAATCCATAACCGGGAAGTGTCTCTTTGCCTTAATGCTACTTTTTATTTTCTCAGCACTCTCTCTAATGCCTCGCGGAATGCGCCCTCCTAAATTAACAGCCCTGGGTATCATGGTCCCGCTTGGCCTTCCTCAGAGCATTTTTATCACATTTAACTTCCGTACCAAAGTTATTGATTTTTGGGTACATTTTTCAGCACGAACGCTGCCATCGCTACTTAATGAATACTTGGATGACATTGTTATAGGATATAAAAAAGATTTTAAATTATAATAACAGCGAATGTTAAAATAACAGCATGATATTCACCATCATCGTAAGCAGAAAGTCCTGTGCATGTGGGCAGCGGCGGCCACCGACCCCGAAGGTGGGTGGACCCCAGCGGCCCTGCTATCCGCTGCTGTGAGAACAATTTTTAATTCACAAGGTCAACCTAGTATGAAATCAGGCGGTTCTCAAAAAAAATGCAGTGGTTTCTCATTTCACTTTTTACATATAGAGACTACATACCTGTTTTAAAAGTGGGGTATTTCACACTTACATCAAATGAGGTCATGCAGAAATCTGTAATTATGAGCAAAAGGGACTGATTCCTTATAATAGAGCTCTTACTCTTTTTTGTAGAGGGAGGAAGCAAGCAGGCATGAAGGCGAGTAGGCAGTAGGCAAGCAGCAAGAGAGACGAGGAAGAAGGTTTTTTTTTTAATTTTTCAGTTGTTTATTTTGGTTGCTCCCGCCACCCACCCTGGGTTGCAAACCCAGGCCCTTGGGCGTCATGTGAGCTTTGTCAGAGTCGCAGACTCAATGCCTAAGCCACCAGATAACGGAATTTAAAGTAAAGGACTTTGGAGGTTTTCCTCATCTCTGCAGCTCAGCTCCTCCTCTTTGGGTCCTGGACTCCAGTGGGGGAGTTAGGGGCTGGGCTTTGGGGATGGTAGGGGCTCTGCTGGGGAAGAAAACAGCCTCATATGAGAAGACTTGGGGCCTTATGCCCCCTCAGCCTGGGCACAAGTGTAGCTGGAGTGGAGGCTGCATTGAGGCTGATTCCTACTGCACATGCCCTCCCCTGGGGGCTGGGCCTGTGCACCTGTGTGAGGTGACTTGCCCCTGCCACTCACACAAGGATGCTGGGCCCTGGTGGTCTGGCTCCAAGTAAAGCCTTTAGAGTTGTCCTGGGGACTGTGTGCCCACCAGCATTTCAGGCAGCACCAGGCACAGAGCAGGCTCCTCATGAGTGTTGGCTTAATTGGTATTGCTTCCAAGAGAGCGTTGTCTTGGGTGGAAAGGAAGAGAAAGGAAAGGAGGGAAGGTAGGAATGAAAAGGATGGTGGGAGGGAGCTCCGAGGGAGGGGGTATGGTGTGATTTTATCTGTGTTGATCCCGGGTAGGGCGGTAGGGGCTCTGAGCAAAAGGGGAACAGCCCCATTCCGGGGGCTCTGCTGCTCAACACCCAGGCCCCTCTCTGTGGGCCTGACTCTGGGACCAACCCGCCTTCCACTGATGAAGTCTGGGCAGACTTGCTCCCTTCCGGCCCATCGGCCTGGGGCCCCAACATGCCAGTGTTTTCCAAAAAGTGTGGTCTGTCATCTTACACTTCAGCTCAGTACACATCTATGTCACCAACATGAACAAGTTTCATGAGATGACACCTGTCCTCACTTCTGTCCCAGCCCATCCACCTGCTTTCCAGTTTCTGCTCCACTCAATTACTACCACCACCTGTGGGTTCTGAATGCAGCTGGCCCCGGCTATGAGCGCAGGGGACTGTGCCACGAGGAGGGGCCCTGCTGAGGGTTGGGATGGGCAGCCCAGAAGAAGATGCTGTGAGGATGTCCTCTGGAGAGTCATCAGGATAGGGTACCCCTCGGGTTTGAGGACAGCCCTGTGCAGGAGTTGGGAAAGGCCAGGCGCTAAGGGCAGAAGTGGGGCTGGGGTGCAGGGGCAAGCTCATCCCCCACCTCTGAGAGGAGCAGGAGGAGGTGAACCTATCAGAAGTGGTGCTCCTTGCAGATGACTCAGAGGCTGGAGCCAAGCGGCCCCGGACCACCATCACAGCCAAGCAGCTGGAGACGTTGAAGAACGCCTACAAGAACTCGCCCAAGCCCGCACGACATGTGAGGGAGCAGCTCTCCTCAGAGACGGGCCTGGACATGCGGGTGGTCCAGGTAAGCCCAGCCCCAACCCCAGCCCTCCTCTGCCACCTGGGCATCTGGGCAAGGAAAAGATGTCTGTCCTGGACACGAGGGAGGCTTAGGGGGCTCTCGTGACGTCACCTCATCGCTGGTGTCACTTGTCCCCTTGGGCAGTTGGGCTCAAGTCCACAGTGGGCAGTTGACCAGAGGCAGACCTGAGGCCCAGGCAGAGGGAGTGGGGGCACCCCTACCCCGGCCCTGAACTCCTTGGAGGCTGAAGGCCTGTCAGCTGCCTGCCACAGGGCCCTGTGCACTTTGGTCCCTGGTGGACACCCCCGAGTGTGCCTGTGCTCGTGTGCAGGTTTGGTTCCAGAACAGACGGGCCAAGGAGAAGCGCCTGAAGAAGGATGCAGGCCGGCACCGCTGGGGGCAGTTCTACAAGAGCGTCAAAAGGAGCCGGGGAGGCAGCAAGCAGGAGAAGGAGAGCTCTGCGGAGGACTGTGGGGTTAGTGACAGTGAGCTGAGCTTTCGAGGTGAGCAGTGGTGGAGGGCTGAGGCCGTGGCCTTAGGAGAGGCCCCTGCAAGCAGTGACCCTTGACAGCAGGAGGGGTCTTTCTGGAAGCCTTGACAATGAACTCCCTTCCACAGGGGCTCTTCCCTATTGACTTGCAGGAAGGGGTGCAGGACTGTGCAAGTGGCCCTTTAAGGTGGGACAGAGAAAATAAGAGCTCTTCAGGGGGCATTTGGAAGCTGGGTCCTCCCCTCCTTTCCTGCATGTGGGGCTCCCTCCCCCAGCTGTGGACATGGGCTGCCTCTCAGCCTCCTGCCTCTAGCACCTTCTGTGTGTCTCCCCTTTGCCAGGGCAGGGCTACCCTCCTCTGGGGTGGGGAGACATGCTCACAGGTCCCTTTCCCCGGGGAAGCAGCACCGTGGGTGACAGAGACGGATGGCCTCATTTCTGAACTCCCTGCCTCCACAGCTCACCCACCCCTGCACATGCGCTTTGCAGCACCCGCTATATCCCAGTTTGCTCATCAGCAACATTTGTAAATTACTGCATGTGTTGGATCCTCAGGTTGTCTGCAAACAGCCAGCTCTTTTCTCAGGAACTGAGTCCTCAGATGTGGGATGGCTTCTGTTCTGAGCTGGGGGTCAGAAACTTGGCTTCCATAGTCAAATGATCCACTTCTTGTGAGCCTCAGTTCCCCCATCTATAAGTGGGTAATTGCCCTGCCCATCCCCATGCTCTGGCGGTCAGCGAACACAACCGACTCCGGATGTGTCTGGGGAAAGCTCAATTCATTTTTATATATACTTGGAAGACTGCTGTCCCCACAGGGAGCCTTGGTCATATGGGATGACAGGAATAGACAAAGGCCAAATAACGACCATTTGAGTGCAGAGCTGGGTCTTCATCTTCCTGTCCCCTCTAAAGGGCATGAACTCCCTTGGTTTTTGGTTTTTGGTTTTCATTTTCATGGGTAGAACGGGGGGCAGGTTGTCAGAGGGCATAGGTGCTGAAGTCTAGTCCTGGGGGCCTTCACAGGAATTGAGGCCCAGGGCTAGGTGGGACTAGAAATGGGTTTGTGGGGTAGAGCCTGGACTGAACTTTCAGGGGAGGGCCCAGGGCTTGGACAGTCATCATATCTCATTGGAGCTACTGAAATCAAGGTCTGGGGCATACAGACTTGTTAAATCTTGTTTGTCGCCCATTTCTGTTTGGTATAGGTGGGCCCTGGGTTGACATGAGACCCAGCGTCTCTCTGGGTAATTGTATAAACTTTACTTCTTAAGACAAAAGCTGATCCCTCTGCTGCAGAGATGAAATTATCCAGGTGGCAATGACCCCATTATATCCCCCCTTCAAGAAATTCTTCAAGAAATAAGAATGTCCATTTGCCTCAGTCGAGTCAGTACGTTAGTTACTCCCAGTGATGAGGTTACTCGAGGGAAATCAAGTCCTTTGATATCGAACCTCTTTTCCAGGAAGATCAGAATTTTGAACCCATTTAGGGCTGTTCCTCAGCTGCCTTTGCCATTGGGCCTGTTTATTCCCAACCAACAGGAACCAAGGCCTTTTGAAAGCTTTCAGATGAAATGTTGTCAGCACATAGTTTCCACCTGTGATTCAGAAATGACATTTGATCCCCTTCCCACGCCTCCTTAATGTTGCCATCTCCTAGTGAGCACCCAGGACCAAGGAGCGCCCTAAACATTTATCCTGCCTTCTGGGGCCTGGGAATGGAGGTGTGCCTTCTGCTTTCCCTCGACATGGGTCCGTCTCCAGATGCCAGGTTGACCTGTTGGTGTCTGACTCATGCTTGTCAGCTGCCATCCTTGGGCCTCTTTTCTGGTAAAATGTCTCCCTAGGTTGTGAAGAGCAGGGGGCCACCGGAGTTCTGGCTGCTGACAATAAATCTCCATTCTTTTGTCCACAGAGGATCAGATTCTCTCAGAACTTGGCCACACCAATAGGATTTATGGCAACGTGGGGGACGTTACAGGCGGACAGTTAATGAATGGGAGCTTCTCCATGGATGGGACAGGACAATCCTATCAGGACTTGAGGGACGGGAGCCCCTATGGAATCCCCCAGTCTCCATCCTCCATCTCGTCCCTGCCGTCCCACGCTCCTTTGCTCAACGGGCTGGATTACACGGTGGACAGTAACTTGGGCCTCATTGCTCATGCAGGGCAGGGAGTAAGCCAGACACTGAGAGCCATGGCCGGGGGGCCCACCTCCGACATCTCCACAGGAAGCAGTGTAGGTTACCCTGACTTCCCGACCAGCCCCGCCTCCTGGCTTGATGAGATGGATCATCCTCCTTTTTAAACAGCTCTGTCCCCATCATGCCCATCCTTCTGGCTTGAGAGAACATCTTCAAGGATCGAAAGAGACTTACTTGCCTTTTACGGATCAAAGGTGCACCAGTGTGAATTTCCATTATTTTCAATGGAAGGCCTCCGCTGACCACCCCGGGTGGTTTTCCTGGGGAGGTGGCGGGAGCCCCTCCTCTGGGCTTGGCAGGCCCGGAGCTGAGCGCTCGGCTACTGCTTGCCGGTTTCCCCACCCTGCCCTGCTTACAGGCTTTGGCTGCTCAGAGCTTTGGTGGCACCAGGTGATGGTCAGGCCGCCTTGGCTGCTGGCAACACTGCTCCGACTAGTGTGTCTGTCTCATGAAACATGTCCCAACCACATTCTCTCCAGATTCCTGAGTAGAATACAAGTCATTTCTGGGCACCCGATTACACTCTAATTTTCAAAATAAAAAACGTCACTTATTAAAAGGTCAGTGGAAACTTTGATGACCACAGTTTGATATTGAAAACATGCCCCCTTTTTTGTTTTGTTTTTTCTTTCGTATTTTTGCTAGGAAAATGTGACTTCCTCCTGACCTGGAAGTATTCGGCAGAGAATATCCATCAGTTTGGGTTTGTAAGAAATCCCATCTGAATAATTGGCTCTCTGAAGGCAGGAAGTGGTTTTCATGGTGGGTGACCCTGAGGCTGGAGCTGAGTGACCCTGGACCTTCACAGTCACTGCCCTACGAGGTCCCTCAGTGCACAACGTGCCTTTTTAATTTGCTTGGTCGTTTATTTCACAAGACAGGCTGTGGGTGGCAAAATGGTCAAGGCTAAAGCTAAAATGTGGAAGGAACAGAATGACAATCAGTAGAAACATTTGTGGACACATCTGGACTCCAAACATGCAGCCTGTTCAGCCAGATGAGCAGATGCCAGTCCTGGAGCCTCCATCCCACAGGTGCAATGACAGTATCACTCTGGTTGAGGGACTTGGTTTAGAGGCACCCACAAGCCCAACCCCCTGCAACCTCCTCCCACGCCCCCCAACTTTCTCTATGCTGGCGAGTCGGCTGGAGTCCTGTCTGGGTCTCCCAGCACTGGCAGTACTTTCTGGCCTCACTTGATGGGGAAGGGCCATTCAAGCAGCAGCCCTAAAATGGTCCCAGGTTTCCGGTGGTCCTCAGGCCATATGTCGTTGGGCTGTGCTGGACTCAGTGGACCCAAGGGCTGCAGCCTGTACTCTGACAGGCAGACCTCTCCGGCCAGTGGCAGCAGTGATGCTCAGCGTGTGGGTTCGCAGTGGCACATCTCTGAGCCCGAGGTGCATCTGCAGGCAACACCGCCTGATGGGTGTGCCTCCTGAGACACCTGCCCCACAGCTCACAGACCCAGGTTCTGGCACACGGGCACTTAGCCCTATGTGGACCCCACCCCCTTGGGAATGGCAGCTTCCTTGGCCTGTCATTCTCTTCAGCGAGATCAGCAGAGTAGGGCCGTCTTTTACAAGGAGTGATGGGGTTAGAGACCCTGCCGACCAACTGTTATCTGTGAAGGGGTATGGCCTTTGGAGTCCTGAGAATTTGGGGTGTGGTTGGCAGATGCTGCCTCTGAGGTGGCAGCATCTTTGTAAACTTCTCCCTGAGAGAGCGCAGGTCAGTCAGTTCCCATGGGCCATCAGGCCGCCCTTCCCTGACACCTTTGCAGCACCCAGAATTTGATGTGCTGCATCGTCATGATTTTCACCGGGGCAGCCTGCACACAGACTCTTTTTGAGGTTCCCAGTGTTAGACTTGCCATTCTCTGGCAGTGGGGCTTTCCCAGTAAAGTGAGCTGGGTGGGGAGGGAGACACCAGTGCAAGGTCACAAGCTATGGGAGGAAAGGGGAGCTCACGGTCTCTTCGGAGGTCAGCTTCTGAGGTGTGTGCTGTGGATAGCAGGCTGGTCTCGTGCACAGGAGGAAGGTGGTCCCCCACATGATCTAGTCTCTGACAGGATGGCAGGACTTCCTATCTGCATGGGGAGAAGAGTAGCCTCTTTCACAGGGATCCCCACTCCCAGCACTGAGCTGTTGATGGGTTTTTGTTTTGTATGTGAATCAGTCATGCTCACGCTCTACTAAATGGCGGGGGGACGGGAGGTCCCCTCTTTCGTGCTGTAACAGGCAGTGCAGTTGATGTTGGTGGTGAATTCTTTGTTTTGGGTGGGGTTTGGTTGGGTTTGGGTAGCTGGCAGCAGTCAGAAAGCCAGGAGAGCTTCGGTTAAGTTCCCCAGAGCTACCCCAGCCCCAGGAGGAGGTCGGCACTGGTGCCCCATGTCCACACACAGCACCCTAGAGCTGATTTGAAGTAGGTCTTCATGCAATTGGGGTCACCCAGGAGCCACCTGGGAGCTGCTTCCCTTTTGCTAAAATGGCATGGGTGCGCTTTAAAAGATAAAACAAGACATTCTAGCGGCATTTACAATCTTTCTGCCTTTCTTTGGCTTAAGAGAGCAATTAACTAGCAGCCACTCTGCAGTGCCTGGCTGATGGACCTTAGGGCAGGCGGCTTCTGAATCCAGGGGAAATTGAAAACAAAAACTAAACTCAGTTTCTGGTGGGAAATGAGGACCTATGGGAGAATCTCAATTTGCTGAACAGTAATAAAATCATGGAAGAAATAGTCCCAAGTCCAGTGCTGAGCTAGCCCAGCAGGTAAGCCATGTGCCGGGAAGTGGGGACCCCCCTGGAAAACGCCTTCCTGCCTTCCTGCTCTCTTCTTGCCTCAGCTGACAGCTACGAACATAATGTAAAATGAAAACCAATCACCATATTGATAATATTATTCCTGCAAACGAATTGTAGTGAAGTATCTGAGAAAGAGAACAAAATTAAGAGAAACATTTGCCTCCCCCACTCCCCATATAAAACATGAACTCTAGTGTTGGGGGCTGTAGTTTCATAATTTTTGAGAAGCATAAAAACTCTGTAGAACAAAAGACACGACCATCTCGGAGGGCCAAGCTGGCCATTGGGAAGTAACTGCCCCTGCAGGAGGGGCTCACGGCCAGCAGCAGAGCTGGGCTGGCCTGGCCTGGGTGCCCTGGCCCTGCCTCCGCCTCCTCCCCACCACGGCTGACAGCTGCATTAGAACCACGGAAACAGTGACCACACCTCCTTGGCCAGCAGGGTCTGGAAGGATCGAGGAGGCTCGTTTTTAAGCATTGCACTTTAAAAATTGGAAACCGTGAGATGAAGAAAAATTCAATTAAGCGGAAATGAGTTTTGTTTTATTGCCTGCTGCTCTGGGCATGCTGAAAGCTAAATAAAAAGCACACCACTGGCTCTCTCTCCCTTGGATGGGTCAGGTGGCCCCCTCTGGGGTACTTGCTCCAGCCGCTCTAACCCAGTGACAGTGACAGGAGCCAGGAAGAGAGCGCGTGGCAGAGACTCGGCCCCTGCTCGCAGGACCACGGAAAGAAAGCACAGTTACGCTGCTGCAGGGGAGACAGCTGCCGGAGGGGTCGGGAGGCAGAGCACACGAGGACGGGGACGCCCCACTCACACCTGCCCTCCACGAGAGCGCTCGTCCTTCCTGACCTGAGGACTGTTCAGTCAACCCGGCGGGTTCAGGGGCAGGATCCCAGAACTGCTCTGCCTGCACTCAGACCTCACAGCCCCAGCTCCCCTAAGCTCTAGAGCGTCACCCCCACCCTTCGCAGTGTAAATTTTGTACAGTTGAACAGAAATGGAGTCTCGTTTCCTGGGGGGATAAAAGAAAAAGAAAAAAAAAAGGCCCTGCCCATCCTTATTTATTGCCCTGTGACGTTGGGACACCAGCTGGTGCTTCTGTTCGTATATGCCTCCTGTGTGCTGGCATGAGATGTATATGGTACCACTGTGTCAAATTAAACGGAAATTCTTTAGAGGCTGATGTGTCTTGTGTTTCTTTTGAGTCCCTTGACATAAGTAGAACAAAAAGCTGAGCTGACATGGGACCCATTCATCAGCCCAAAGGAAACCCCAAACATGACCCCAAAGGCCAGAACTACTCAATACAGCACTGAAGAGCGTTTTCTGAAGCACTGAGAGTCTGCTTAGGGAGATGGGTGGGGAAGACCCATTCATCTGTCGAGCTCCTTGTTATCCTTCAGTGTCTGGGCAGTGCCCCGAGATGCCTTAGGCAGTGGGGGGCCCACTTCTCTGCCACCCTTTCTAGTGTGTAGTACTCGCCCCAAGAATGATTTGTAAGGTACCAAGCAGGATGCAGGGCTCAGGGCATTTGAGGTCTCAGTTTAATGCTGCCACCAGGCTGACCCTGATGCAGCCTAGGCCTGCTGTGGACCCCACCGTCTTCCTGGTTAAATAGGAGAGATGCTGTCTCCCAGGCTGGATGTCCAGGGAGGTAGATTCCTGGAAGAGACCCAAATCTCTGCGATCAAGGAAAGGGATTTATGGCCCTTTCTAAATAAATCATCTCCTTTACTAGACTGAGAAAGGCAAAAGACTTTGCTGGGTTACATACCAAGGAAGGGTGCAGATGAGAGACCTCACTGGGTGCAGGGAGGAGTGAAGACCAGAGCCTCAAGTGTGTGTGTGTGTGTGTGTGTGTGTGTGTGTGTGTGTGTGTGTGTGTGTGTGTGGAGGTGCTAGTAGAGGATTCCAGAAGTGTTTTTTTTCCCAATAGTTCTGTCCCTGGGTTGGTTGTCAGGGACATTTGCAAAGTGGCCATGAAGGGTTCTAGCTCCTGAATTTAATGACCCATTTGAGTACTCCCCAGTTACTGAGTGGGGGCTGGGAACCCTGCTATATAGGCGCTTCACCATGTCTGCAGTCAGCCATCTGCAAACCCTTCTACTGATGTCTCTTCTGTCTTTGCTCTCAACTGATTTGAGTCCATCAGGCTGACAAGTCACTGACCATTTCCGCTAGTGCTCTAGACTGCAGGGTCCCACCTCGATAGAGACCTAGTAACTTTTTCGAATTGTAACATGTGTCCTCAACTCACAAAGGAAGAAGAGCCTGTCCTTTATAGGTTTGGTATCTAGACACTAGCCCGAGCTGTGCGATTTGCTTTCTGATTGTGGCTTTCCAAAAGGGCAACTGCTTAAAGAAGAATAAAGGACAGAAATCACTAGCCAGAAAGAGTGAACTAAGACACAAACTCAGGAGAACACACAGCCGGTGTCCAAAGAGCCGGGGTTTCCATCATGTTCCTGCCCTACCATCCCCTTCCACCCAGGACTCTGCTCAGCAAAAACCAGAAAAAAACAAAGGCCAAAGGCAAGTCAGTGTGGTGTAGATTTTAACCAACTGCTGAAATAGAAGTAAAATCCGAAGGGGTGATCTTCAACTTACCTGGCGCTATTTCCTTAGATTTGATGTTTGAGACAGTACAGATTGTCCTTTAGGGTCTAAAAGGCAAATCGTTGTGTTTCTTAGAAGAACTTCAGTGTAAGCATCGGGACTCCTCCCAATGCCCGGCTGGCTCGCGGTGAGGATGGCAGCTCAGTCAGTGTGCTGCCGGGAGACACTGAGTTAGGAGGGAGGAAAAATACCAGTTTATAAAATGGGTCCAAATCATTAAGTAGAGGAAAATTTTATCATACCTCTCAAAGAAGTAATAAAAATTACCTATTCAAACTATTGCATGCAGATCTCATAAAGGATCAGCACCTGCCCTAGCAAAGTAGATCTCAGCCCCTCAGGGAAGCAGGCGTGGGCTTTCACATATAACATTTGCTCACTGTGACTTCATTTTCTTCTCTCACTTTGGTTCAGGATTTCAGGATTTTCCTTCGAACACTTCCTCTGGCAACCTCCCCCACTAAGCACAGTGAATTTAGGCACGTTATGAACTGGTCTGCGTCTTAATAATGAAATGAATGTAGGTGTTGTCCCCGACAGGGAGTGTCCCTGCAGCTGGAAGGGGCTCCTAGAGGAGCCTCCACGTGGGCCGTTCACATGTGGGGTGTCCACCAAACTGACCAGACATTTAAGGCTGACACAAGCTGGGATGTCTTTTGAGCTGGTGGAGAGTTTGTTTTTGTTTTTTTCCCAAAGATTTATCTTTCTCTCACTTGCCAAGCCCGGCCTAGGGCCTCCTGTTGGTTAGGAGGCTTTGGGGATTTTGGAAAGGACTGAAAATTGCTTTCTGAAAATAAAATATGGAACCTAAAGAGTGGCCTTGGCACACACTTGGAGCTGGAAATAAGCAGGTTAAAAAACGTCCATTAAAATGGGAAAAAGGCTTCAACAGATGGCTGCAAAGCAGCAATGAAAGCCCAGGCAAGGCCTTGGGTTAAAGCTCGTATTCAGTCACCGGGGACTAGCTTATTACTCAGGAAAGCAAGCATCTATAAAGTTGACAGCTCTCTACCCTCCTCCAAGTGGAGTCGTTGCAGGTTGCCTGCTTGCACATTGTAACCGAGGGAACCGAAATCCACTTTTTCGACACCTGTCAACTGCAGGGCTTCAAGCTCACCGGGGCTACAAAAGCCTGTAAAGTGATGGGCCAGGACTTTTATACTCAGTATGTGTGTGAGCTTTATTATTTTTTTAGAATCATTTTAACATTTAATGCTTCTCAATTGAAGTGATTCCCGGAGTGGATGCCAAGCTTCGTTTAGAACGCGCATTAGCCACTTTCCGTATCTGTAGTTAAAGGCACTGAGGGAGGATTTAAACAGAAATCCACAGGTCTGTTCAGTCAAGGTTTGGCGGAATAAAGCAGATTATAAACAATAATATATGTCCTTCTCTTCTTTTTTTGGAAGGGTTCCAAACTCACAAACGTAGCTAAAGTGCTATAAACATATCCAGGACTAGGCTCTGGGCCCTACAAATGTACTCCATGAAAGCCATGGGCACGGCGGGGCTGCCTTTTATCCCGCGTGTACGTGTGCACATACTCTGAAAGAGCTTTTTATTACACGACGTGTCCATCAGCCGAACTTACCTTCTAAATATTAAAATGGAAACCAGGATTGCCTTACAAGGGGGGAAAACAAAAGCCAGGCTTCTGGGTGGATGAATTTGTTGCAATCGCCTGGGGTAGCCCTTTGAAAGTCACCTCTATTCCATACGTCCTTTCTGTCCCTCCTGTTCAGCTACTACTTTCGGTAGTTTTTGGCTCCAACGGCCCATTCTCCATCTACAAGGGAAACCCAGGCCAAGAATTTCACACGGTGTAATCAAGATGTCCGTGGACATCTCCTCTCTGGTTTTCAAACTCAGCGTTCTGCTGGGAATTAGTTCAGCAAGCAAGATGATCAAGGGCAGATCAGCACGGCTATGTGAAATCTGCACGGGGCTCTAGAGCTGGCGGGCTCCCCCTCCCCTGCTGGAGGAGACAGACTGCCCTCCCGACTGACTCGAGGTCATGCAGGTCATGTGATGAGTAAAACATGCAAAATGACATTTATTTCATAACCACAACAAGAAGAAGTGATCTAACAAAACACAGGAAATGCAATTTTGACGAACTTATGGAGAAGTGAAAACAACAAGAAATAAAAAGCCCAGAACTTCCAATAGCTATAGAGATCCAGACAAGGTTCGTGTTGTTTAATTCTGCATTCGGGGAGGAGCACAACAGGAATATTTCAAGGGTAAGTGAATAAAGATGAGGTTAAATAGATTTTCCTATTTGATCCTTTAGTGTAAGGCCAGTTAATGTATATTTGAAAAATTGATCATACTTGGTAACTAACATGCGGTAATAAGAATAAAGAGAGCCCCTTTATTCTGATAAATCTCAATACTTTGGCCCAGATTTTCTCTCATGAATGAATTGTGGTCACTGAAGGAGATGTTCAAGGGAAAACTCCAATAATGATCATTGTTCAAATCACAGGATTACAAAAGACTGCACTGAAGCAGAAAGTCCTCTGTGTGTGTGTATAAAGTCCTGTTAAGGCTTGACAATATATATTTGTGTGTGGTTCCTTTTGTTTCCACTTTAGTGTATCCTGATATGGTGCAGGAAAAACTTTCAGATGTGGGACCACAAGTTTCTTGACTTGTGGAGAAAATATTTCTACTTTTACAATGATTCTCAGGTTCAATTAAGATGCTAGTGTATAAAGCCCTGTACAAAAGTGTGATTCCTGTTGCCTTAAGATGTATTGATTGTCGATACATTAGTTTATGTATCAGAGCAAGAAATGCTGCTAATTTAGTGATGATGTGCCGTCGTTTGTAGAAGATAGCAATTTAGGATGTGGTAAAACATGAAAACAATGTACCCCTTAGAATTGATCTAATACAGTAATAGAACTACAATTTTAAAAATTTGACCGAAAATATCTTAGGAATCAGGATTTGAAATTCACTCATAAATATTTAAACTTAGTATTTTTATTACTAAACTGTGGTTGGTGGGTTGCAGCTTACTCTGCGATGAGCATTCATTTATGATGGGGGTCTATTAGAGGCTGGAGTTTTGGTGAAAGCCTTCAAGTTTCAACTGCTCAGTGCTTAAAAAAGTCATGTTCAACGGAAGCCTGTACCTCCCTGCACTCCAAACCCTTCTGAAAACCAAGCTCAGTTCTGCTAGCCACACACCGTGTGACTGACCCTCAGAGGTTCATTGTACTTGGAATAATAACCCACGGCCAAGTAGTTAAACTTGGCAGGAAGCTAAGAAATACCTATTTAATAGAAAAGTCCACCAGGTTATATCAACCTGTTAGCTGAGAAAATGCTGAAACATTTAAAAAATATATAATAGGCATGATTCCAGATAGCATACTTTGGTTGTTACCATTCTATCTGATATGCATATGAGGTAACAATATGTGGCCAGATGGCTGACTTCTAGTTTCATTAGAGATAGCGTTTGAGTAAGTTAAAAAGAATGAGTAATTCATGAATTTGTGAGACTTTTTACTCCATCTCCTGCAGTATTTTAAGATAACAAAAGTATTTTTAAATATCCAAGATAATCACTGGGAAAGGCAGACCAGGGCTTGTCATTTAATACAGACTCTCAAGAAATATCCGAGGGTTGAATGGAAAAGAGCTTTAACATTTCACGTGAGTTTTGTGGTCTAATCCATGGACTGAGAGTCAGCAGACTCTGTCTCGTTGCGCCTCTACTATTACTGACGTTGGGCAGTTTAAGTAACCTGTCTGTGCCTCTGACTCTCTCTGTGGCCTTGGATTACTTCACAGGGTTACTGCAGAGGGAAGATGGATTAAATAATATCCATGAAAGCATTCTGAAAAGTCAAGAAAGCTAACCACATATAAAAAGGCATCATTAGTCACAAAGAATGAACATGTGGGTTCGTTTCTGCCCTGCAACAGAATCAGATGTCAAATAGTTCAGGATCCAACTTTTCGGTCGCTTCCTCTTGAAAAATTCCCCAATGTGGTGATCAGTGATCTGACTGGAGTCTAGCATGTCACTGAATCGTGGCCCACAGCTGTTACACAACACTTCTCTTACTCTTTCCACCAGGCGGGGCAACCACCTGCTTAAAATACTGTAACAAGGAGCAAGAAGAAAGGGTTCTGCATGGAATTGCACGGAGCCCAGGAACGGGTCTCAGATCTGTGAACTCAAAACTCCACGCACAACACTGTGCCCTAACAGAAGAGATCATGGTCTCTCAGGAAGATCTAGAATTCCCCAAGAGTTAACGCTGACTCAAGCAAGCACTCTGAAGAGAACAGAAGCTGATTCAGAAGTCAATGCAGATATTTTCGTGTGTCCCCTCCTCAATGCTTGCTTCCATGATTCTTTTTCATTTTTTCACAAGGGTGATTCCAGACCACCCTGGAGCAAAACAGGAACTCTTAGACCAACAGGGAAGGGGCAGAGTAACAGTCAGGAATCATTATTAAACAGTCATTAGTTGTTCTGATCACAGTATCTTCACAAGCAAAAAAAGGGAAAGCAACATGTTCACTTGGGAAAATGGGACTGTGTGTTTTATGCAGACACACACCTGCACGGGTGGCTGGAGAAGAGAGTTAAGTAATATGGAATTGAGAATGAGGGAAGAGTGCAAAGAATCTAGAAAATGCCAAGTGGTAAAGAAGCAAAAAGTAACTACACTTCCATCTGCCAAATGTCTTTAGCTGTCTACCACTTTATGACTATTCCGACCCAATTGGTTTCTAAAGTGGCAACTCAACTTTTAAAATACTCATGTACACTAAAAACGAATCAGAGTTTGAATCATGGTGCGGTAAACTGAATTTCAATCCCTATAAATATTAAAAAAGGCTGAGTAATTATTTTGAAGTTATCAGTGAATCATGACCAGAAATGAACCTTCAGAAAAGAAAGTTTTCTGTTAACCTTTTTTTTTTTTTTTTTTTTTTTTTTAACCCCAGCCCTGGTCATGAACTTGGGTCCCTGGACTTTACATGGTTCACACTCAGCCATTACAGCCACCTGGCTCACAAGGGCATACCCTCAATAGATATTTTTAAATACTGATTGGCTTGAACATTACTAATCCACTCAGGGAAAAAAGGGATCTATGCATCACAGAAGCAAACTTACATTAAAGCATGTCCTCGTTTTATCCTGACAGTCACAAGAAGACATTGCTTATGCAATCGGGGGAAGTTACCTGCTTTCATCTCCAGTAAACTCATGTTCTTTGCTTGGTGGGAATGACTACGTTTGGCTACGGAACTCATGAGATGGCTAGGTACGACTCAATTCACTGTAGTTCAGTAACTTAAGGGGAATGAAAACCAACCACGATCCAGGCTTCTCTGACATATATGGGTAAAATCTTCCTCTACGGCACTGGGAGGTGTATGATAGTAAAGGTTTTTGAAAATTCAGATATGGTGACAGAAGAGCAGATTTTGGAAACTGATTTTAGAATGCACTTAAAATTGCTGATGAATGCTTTTAATGATAGCTGTTAATTTGAAACTTGTAAAATAAAATTAACATAAAATGAGTTATTTTCTTTGCTTAAGAACAATATATATAGTGTTAGATATGGCAAAACAGGTCAAAAAAATGTGTGTGAGAAGTATGAAGGTCAAATTACAAAGGAGATGGAAAAGGGAGTTCCTTAATAGCTTCTTGCTAAGATAACTACCCTATAAATCTGAAATGAATAAACACCTTTTGATTGGCTAATGTCCTAAAAATGCACAGAGTACTGTCAATTAAAAGCTGCCTGTATAACATCCTGGTTATGTCTACTACAACTCATGAATACTGGCTTTTAAAACACATTCACTGTAGAACATGAATGCTTAGCTTAGCAGTGGGCTGCATTGTAGCTGGAACTGTGGGGAAGTTCTACTGGAATCAACATGGCATTTTGTAGAAACTGCAGGCCCACCACCTCCATGAGTAATTAAGAAGTCATTAAAGATGAAAAGTCTGGGTGTATGGTTCTAGTTTACATCTCAGAAAATAAGGAGTTACGTTAGGAAAAAAGCCCACAAAACCAACAGCCTTCATATGCCTCATTTCTGCTCTGGAGAGGCATGTCCTGGAAGGACAACTTAACTCAGGCTAATGAAAATCGTGCCCACTGCCAAGGGCTCTAAGTAAGCTTTTCTTCTTCTTGTCTTAATGTGATGCCGAAGAAAAATGATCTTTTAAGTGGCCATCTTTGCATCTCAACTTGTTTTTTACTTCATTTCTCTTCCTATGACAACTATCTACTTTCCTCATATGATAAGACTATTCGGGAATGCCCCACATGGAGTTCTTAAGGCTTAAAGGGGAAAATGGTGGGAGTCCGTTTCAATAGGGAAATACTTCTGCATCCTTTAAATAAATACTGTGAGCTACTTTAATACAAAAAAAAAATACTTGAACACCACACAACAGAGCAGTTCTCCTGGCTTCCGCAGGTAACTGCCAGAGCTCCTGTGCATCAGGGCACAACAACTTGGTTCACCTTTGACCCAAACAGCCCTAGCTGAGCTCGGTCACACTCGATGGGAATGGTGGAGTCAATTTTGAGAAGGTGTGTAAGGAATCCTGATGAGACAGTGGATGCGTGAATCTGTGTTTCAATCTTAGAGGGAGGTCGCTGAATCTTATTCTAAAATGCTCCAGGTTTTGAGGTTTTCAGTAAATGACTATTCCACTCATGTGACAAAATTCTGCTCTCTTTCGTCTATTTTTTCTAAACAACCTCTTTTCTCTTGTTTCCAATCCTGTCTGCCAGAAGAATGCTAGCCTCCTACTTGGATCTGCTGCACCAAATGTCATTAAGATCACCTGATCTCCGTCACAGTGGGATTTCATGGAACGTTCTCTAATTGTCAGTGGTGCTGTCGGTCACATCTTGCTGCTGTATGTTTTCTAAAAGAGCAGCTGTGTTTACCATTGTGAAACATGATCTGTGTCCTCTCCCACCCTCAAGAAGTGATCAACTTCAGCGTGCTCAGCAGAAGTGATGGCATCATGCACAGCATACACGTTCATCACCAACACCGTTCTCGCTGCGAAGCGCGAGGAGAATGAATGGCTGAGACCTCATAAGCCCAGTTCCTCAGAGCTCCTTTTATTAGCCAATGCATACCAAAGACAGGTGGTGAAAGGGGACTTCCCTGCAGTCTTCTGCAGATACTAGTCCCGGCCTGGACTAGGCCTGGCCGGCTGTGTGCTGCTGCAGCACCAGCGCCACCGCTCGGCAGCCCGTGGCCTCCTCCGGCAGGCAGCCGTCTTGGTCCCGCAGCGTGGGGTCTGCACCAGACTGCAGCAGCAGCTCCACAAGCTCCAAAAACTCACAGGCGGCAGCTGGCAGAGGAACAAATGGGAAAAACGAGTCACCACAGGACAAAGCACATTTTCCCCATTGTGAGATGGCTGAACTCTATTCTCAAGGATGAGAGAAAGGAAAGAACAAAAAAAGCATTTATCTTTTCTTTTTTTTTAAGGAAAGGTACAGGTAGGAGTGAAAGTGAGATGACAGACAGGAAGGGAGAGGAGCCAGAAGCCATTTTATTTCCATTTTAGTTGTTTGCCCTAGTTTTCTCCCTTCTGGTTCCTGGGACACTAGGGGTATATGGCCTGTGCTCCTTCGGAGGTGACTGACCTAATGACTGCTCCACCAGGGTGCACCAAGCATCATTTTTCTTTGATGGGAATAAGTATTATTTTCTTTGATAGGTTTGTAAGCTGTGTCAAAAGGCTAAAGACAGTGTAAATGTCAAAAGACTATCTTTGAAGATGGGACAAGTAACTTAACTTTAAAATTTGTAAAGGAAAGGTAAAATCTGATTTAGTAATCAGACCATCCTTCCATGGAACCTTTTTGAAAAATAAATACATAAATGGTATCAGTGGGAATACTGAAAAGTCAAAGGCATAGGAGGGAGAACAACCCAGAGATACAGAGACTGGAGATGAAGATGGCAGAGCTTTGCCCCAGCATGGGCAGACTAAAAGGCTAGAACAGAGCACATCTATTCTTTTGCAGAAGCTTGATTTATTACAACACTGGCATCACAGATCACAGAAACAAAAAGATCCATTAATTAGATGCACTGAGACTACTGGGCTAAAGGCAAAGAAGCATTTTGCACAAGATGAAGCAGAAGCAGCAATAAACACAGGGAAAGATGAGCCACCACATTAGCAATTAGGGAAATGAAAAATAAAACCAAGAGATAGCATTTCACCCTTCTTAGGTGAAAACAAACACTTCCACACAATTCCATGCACTGAGGAGGACAGAAGCAGGGGGACCACCCTTTGGACTGGAGCATATTAGTGCCTTTTAAACGCACACCCAGCAACTCTACTCCCGACACCGTCTGCGGAGACTCCTGCATGTGCTCTCCAGGAGACTACGTGTAGCCGCACATTCGTAACAGACCCCAAATACAAATAGCTCAAATGTCCACTAGGAATAAATGCAGGCACCCTGGAGGAGTTGGTCAGTTGCCGCTGGAGGAGTTCAGTCCATGTACATCCCAAGGACCCAGATTCGTGCCCCAGGTCCAAGAGGAACAACCAATGTGACAACTAAGTAAAAATAAAATAAAATAAAATGCCTCTTCCTGTCTGCCTACTTGCCTTTATTCCTGCCTGCACCTTTCCTTAAAAATGTAAAAATAAAATACTGTTTACTTACACAATGAAATCACACACAATGCAAACTAAGAAACTATAGCGTCACATAAGGTGAGTTTACCTTCAAAAAATGTAACGTTGAAGAAAAAAGGCAAGTCAGGAGAATATATAGAGTATAATTGCGTTTACGTAAAATATTTAAAAACAACTGAACACCATTGTTCAGAGATTCAAATAGTGAAATTACAAGGGAGATCATTCACAAACATTTGGGATGCGGTACTCTTGGGGGGCAGAAGTAGGGCAGGACAGGTCACTGCGTAAGCACACACCAGACTTCCAAAGATATTGGCAGGGTTCCATTTCTTAATCAAGAGGTGACTATATTTTTAAAAACTAAATTTTAAATTCTTTATATACATGTTATGTACTCTTTTGTAGTGTGATCTACTACACAGCAACAACAACGAATGGTTGCGAAAAAGGGAAAGAAGAGTTATGAACGTGATTCAGTGTTCATTTTATTGTACATATTGCACCAGTTCAACTAAGGACTCAGCGTGACTCCCGCTGTGGGAGCTGACTGTAACACAACTAGGGGACTGGGGTGTAACCCAGCAGTTCTAACAGTGAGGCAGGCGTGAGTACTGTGGCCACACCTGTGAGGGCAGGGGGAAGGAGAAAGCTGAGGGGGGGCCAGGAAAACCACCACAGGTGTGCGGTACTTAAGCTGAGATCTGAAGGAGGGAGTGACATTCCAGACAAGCTTCGGGGACTAGCAGAAGCACGGGCATGGGGACAAATGACTGCTGGCTCACAAGAGCAATTTGGAGTTGCAAAAGAGGCTGTAGAAGGGCTTGAAGTTCAGATTAAGAAGTTTAGTTCTGACTGCCATACTCATAACTTTGGCATTTCTGAGGAGGGGAGCAGAATAATTCAGCCCCTGTGTTAGGGTGTAAATCTACAGTGACTTGGAGAGCCTAGAAATGTGTGGCAGGTGGGCGAATCAGGAGGCTGTAGCCATCCTTCAGGGGCCTGACATGAGTCAGCAGCAGCAGAAATAAAAAGAAGGGACTGACTAAGAGAACCCCTGAACTGCATCCAGGTAGGTCATACTGGGTGTGCTTTAACATGTCTGTGAACACTTAATTTAATTATTAATGAAGTGGACATAATGTTTTTACGACAGTTAAACTCAATTATATTTTTCAATTTTGTTTTTGTTTTCTGGAGTAAATAATACTTTGTTTCAGTTTTCAAATATTTTTCAAGGTTTTTGAAAAGCCTGTGATCAAGTTTACTGAATAAAAGCAGCTCAAGTATGTTTCTATACTTGATATGCAACTCAGACATTGTAAAGAAAACTACTGATACATTTGAATACAGAGAAACTTAAAATTGATAGAAATTTCAAACTGCTGTACCACACACACACAAATACTCTATACAAAGGTATATCATTAACTAGGAAACAAAAAGACCAACGGCTAATATACTTAATATTTTGAAAGTTTTAACTAATCAGTAACAAAAAGAATGACAGGCAAAGGAATGAGAAGAATCAGACACCTGTGTCTCTAGTCTGGGGGATCCCAGAGATGCTGGTACCATTCTCTCTAAAATAAGGAAGAGCAGGAGTTTTTAGAGAGGAACAGAAAATTATGGAGGGGGAGAAATAGTGATTCATTCATCAGGGAGAACATTGAATGTGGAAAATACCCCCATGCCATACACATTGTTCTCCACTTCTACTGTTCTATGTTTGGGATCAAGAATTTTAATGATTTTAATAGACGTTATTGAATATACTTATATTACATGGCCACCCTGGCCAAGAAACTCCCTTACCATGCTGGATAAATATGTTTGAAAGAGACAAATGGATTACTGAAAACTGCTAGTGGCATCCTCACCAGTGGACACATTTAGGTGATTCAGAATAGGCAAAAACTATTAAGGCTAGTTATAAAATTTCCTCTCATATACTTACATTCATTCATCCACTTTGGATTGTGCCAATTAACATACAGAGTGAGGTTCCCTGGTGTGTCCTAATTTTTTTTCTCCCAGTTTCCTTAAGTAACATTCATTCTTCTGAGAAATTCCATGAGTTCTGACAAATGTATCTTCTCGTCTAACTACCACTACAACAGAGATATAAGACATGTATATGTCCATCACCCTCAAAGTCCCCTCCTGCCTCTGTGCAGTCTCTATCCCACCCACTACCTCTGACAACCACTGATCTGGTTTCTCTCCCTACAGCTTGTCCTTCTCCAAAAAGAAAAAACATGGTAGACAAGCTTTAGTGCCTGGCTTCTTTCATTTAATAATGCTTTTGAGATTCATCCAAGTATAAAGTAGTTTTTTCCTTCTTAGTGTGGCATGTCGGCCTTGGGCTGCTTCTAGTTTTTTTTGCCATTATGAATAAAGAGCCTACGAACATGTGCATATGGGTCTTTGTGTTCAATGTTTGTTTTCACATCATTTGGGTGAATATCTAGGTATGGATTGCTGATTCCACAGCAAGTGAATATTTAACTTCATGAAACTTCCAAAGTTTGCGTTCCCACCAGTAACTATGAATTCTCAGTTCTGCACCCTTGCTAATAACACTGTTATCATTAAAATTCTTTTTAGCCATTCTAACGAGGGCTATAGGAGTGTTTTACTTTGGCTTTTAATTTGCACTTCCCTAATCTGATGCTGAACATCTCTTTACATGTTCATTTGCCAACATCTATCTTTGAACATTTGTCTGTTCAAACCACTTTTGTCCACTTACTAATTGGATTGGCTTCTTTATAAAGTTAGAATTATTCTTTATATATTCTGGATACATAATTCATTCCAAATATATGTTTTATAAATATATTCTCCTAGTTTGTGATCTATTATTTTTTTTAAAAGGAAAGGTACAGGCAGAAACAAAGTAGGAAGGAAGAGAGAGGAGGAAGAAGATTTTATTTATTTTATTGAGTTGTTCATCTTGGTGGTCTCCTGTCTCCCTGCCCAACCCCTAGCCCCAGGACATGAACCTGGGTCCTTATGGATTACACCTGGCCGGAAGCAGCAGGTCAAACTGTTATTCCACAGGGTATGCCTGTCTATTATCTAAGAATATCTTTGAAAAGCAAGAAATGGCATGCCCTGGTAGAGTAGCAGTTAGGTCAATTTCCTCTGAAGGAGTGCAGGCCACATACCCTTGGGTTCGAGTCTGGGGGTGGGGGTGGGGGGCACAACCAGTGTGAACGACTAAATAAAAATAAAATAAAGTGCTTCTTCCTCCTCTCTCTTCCTGCCTGCTGAAAAAGAAATATCACACCATCATATCAACAAATGCAAAGAAAGCATTCAACAAAATCCAACACCCACTCAATAAAACTTTCAGTTAAGTAGGCATAGAGGAAAACTTCCTTAACTTGGTAAAAAAAAAAAAAAAAAAAGCTAAAAAACTGACAGCTAAAGTCAGACAATGAGAAACGAAGTTTTCCTTAGATCAGGTACCAGGGCAAGGCTATCCCTTATCACCACTCCTTTCAACCCCATACTAAAGCAGAAGACATGAAAAAGACACCATGATGGTATGTCAATGTAGGTTTATCAACTGTAACAAACATGCCACTCTGGTGGGAGATGTTGATCATGGGGAAATGGGAAATAGAAAAAAATATATTGATCTTTGCTCCTAGTTCCCAGCACAGAGCTCTGAAATCCCTCATAACTTAAGTGACAAGAGCACTAGCAGCATTTTTTGTTCTAATATTTGGTCTTTGGTCCTGTTTCTTGACACAGGATTCCTAAATGCCTTGGAATTTCTTGGATGACCGGAGGCTCATTTGTTCTAATGAGGTGAATCTTGGTGGGCTCCTGAATTGGGGGCTGGTCACCAGAAAGACCAAGCTGTGATTAGAAGACTAGAACTTTCAGTCCCAAGCCCACCTTCTGGGAGTGGGAGAGGGGCTGGAGACTGAATTAGTCATGGATTGTGCCTATGTGATGAATCTCCATGAAAATCCCAGAGGCACAGAGTTCAGAGAGCTCTGGTTGTTGACCACATGGGGGTAGTGGAAGGGTACCCGGTGATGGCATATGGAAGGTCTGTGGTCCTTCCGTGTCTCCTCCCTTTGGATGTTCCTCTGTATTTTTTTTTATACCAATAAAAATTAAGTAAATTCCTGAATTATGTGAGTTAGTCTAGAAAATTATCAAACTTAAGGAAGAGAACCTAATTTACAGAAGGTTGGTTAGAAGTACAGGTGGCAAACTGGGCCTTGTGATGGCATCTGAAAGCAGGTGCGATCTTGTGGGATCTGACACTAACTCCAGGCTGTCAGTCTGAACTGAATTAAATTTTAAGACATACAGCTGATATGCAGAGTTTCTTGTGGGGGAAAACCCCCACAGCTCTGGTGACCAGAAGTGAAGGAAGTGTGGCAGAAAGAGAGGAAAGGACAGACACACAAGGAGTGTGTTTTCCATCAGAGCGAGGTTGTGCATGTGCCGGGCCAGGATATTAAATGGGGAATCTCTATCTTCGTCTAAATTTTTCTCTGAACCTAAAACTGCTCTTTTGACCATTTGTAACTGAGTCTATTTCTAGGCTGTCATGTTTCATCCTTACATTGCCTTGATTTCTGCATCTGTACAGGAAGTCTTCAACTCAGGATGGGTCCTCCAACTTTGTTTTTTTTCAAAATTATTTTGGTTATTCTTGGTCCTTTGCTTTTCCATATACCTTTTAGAATTAGTCAGCTTTTACAAAAAATCCCACTGGAATCCTGATCTGGATCACAGAGTCTGCAGACCAGGCTGGGGAGAATTACCCAGATGGTTCAGAGAGCTTGCGGGGTGGGGCCCTTGATCACGAACAACAGCATCTCCCCATTTACTGAGGCTTCCCTTCATCTTTCTCAGCAACATTTCGGCGTTTCCAGCACATAAACCATGCACTTATTCTGACTTATGCCTAGGCACTTCATGTTTATTTGAGGCTAAAAATTTCAATTTCACTGCAAATGTAAAGTAAAACAACTGATATTTGTATACTGATCTTGTGTTTTTAACCTGCAATTTCCATTGTTCATTATTAAGGTCTAGGTATATAGCTGATTTTTGTACATTGTAAACTTGCTAAACGCATTAATTCTAGTAATTAAAAGAACAGTTTCTTTGGGGTCTTCTACATAGGTGGTCATATCATCTGTGAATAATGAAAGTTTAGATTCTTCCTTTAAAATTTTATATGCCTTTTACTTCTTCCTTTGCCTTAATATACTGTCTAGAACTTCAGTTTAAAAAAATTTTTTTAAGGTAAAGGAAGGCGGGCAGGAATGAAAGTAGGCAGGTAGCAGGCAGGCAGAAAGAGAGGGGAGAAGTATTTCATTTATTTAGCTGTCACACCCCCCCCCCCCCCCACGCCACCACTGCCTCCACCCTCGCTCCCGAACCTGGGTCCTCACCTGAACCACCAAGGCATGCCACTTACAGCTAATTCTTGAATCAAAGTGAAAAAAGTGAACATCCTGGTTTTGTTCCCAGGCAGAAGGAAAGCACTGAGATTTCAGGACATTCAAGGTGATGTTAGTTATCAATTTCCTCGGTTAAGGAAGTTTCCCTTCTATTCTTATTTTGCTGAATGCTTTAGTTCTTTTTAAAATCATGAAAGGAGGTTGAATTTCATCAACCGTTCTTTCTACATATATGGAGAATAATCACGTTTTGTTTTGATCCACTGATATGGTGAAATACAAATGATTTTCAATTGGCAAACCTTGTATTCCTAGGATAAACATACTTGATTGTGATTTATTATCCTCTACATATGTTGCTGAGTTTGAGTTGCTAACATTTTATTAAATAAATATTTAATAATCATCATATTTATGGAAGATATTGGCCTGTAGCTTTCTTTTCCTCTCAGGTCTTTTTCTGGTTTTTGTTATGCTTCTTCCTTAAAAATTTGGAAGAATTTACAAGTGAAGTAATAAAGGTCTGGGAATTTTGTTGTGGGAAAGTTTGCAGCTACTAATTCAATCTCTTTAATAGATACAGGGCCACCTAGGTTATCTATTTCTTTTTGAGAGAACTTTAGTAGATTTTATTTATTTATTTTTTAAGGAGAGGAACAGGCAGGAATGAATGTGAGCAGAGGGAGGCAGACACACTTTAGTTGTTTATTTGTTGCTTCCCCAGCTCCGTGACATTAATTGAGGATCCTTGGGATGTATGTGGACCATGCCAGTTGAAGGAAGCTGACTTAACCACTACTCCATCAGGATGAGCCAGCAGTTTGTATCTTTCAAGGCATTCATCTATTTCCTCTACATTATCTAATTTATTGGTATAAAGTTTCATAATGTTCCCATCTTTGCTTTATAATATCTGAAGGAGCTGTGTCAATGTCTCCTTTTCATTCCTGAAATTGGTCTTTTCTCCATTAAAAAAACAAACAATGATCTGGCTAAAGGTCTATCAGTTTTATTGACCTTTTCAGAGGTTTTCAATAGCTTCACTGATTTTTGGTTTTTCTATTTCAATGATTTCTTCTCTGAATCTAAAATTACCTCCCCAAATAATATTATGAACATTTAAATTTTACATTTCTGAAAGGTTTTTTTTTTACCATGAATCAGATCAACAAATCAAATGGGAGACATTCTCTTAGAAAAAGAGAACAAAATTAAAGATACCTTGTCTAGCACCAAGTAGCTACAAGAAGAGGATATTTATACTGCCTACAAGTAGTTACGTGACAATTATATTTTGAGAAATAATTATTTAACCTTTTGCCACAGTTATCAGTCTCTACTTACACTGAGAAACACTTGGTTAGGTTTTAAATTGGAATTTTTAGGGCAGTATCAGAGGAATAAATTTCCCAGTGTATAAATCTGTAATATAGGATAATAGCTACCAAGACTTATCAGGTCATACTTCACTCATTTCTAACCCAATGCTTGGGCTACTAGGCATGAAGACCAAAGCTCAACACAGGTGCACTATGGCTGAAGACGAAACAGTGCTAGCTTCACCTATGCTGCGTGCTGAAGTGACTTTCCCCAGGGAGAGGTGACATAAGTTATGACTACTAACCAAGAATGGCGCTTAAATTTCAGGTTCCACATCTAGAGAACTCAGTGAAGCTGCTGAGAAAAGACTCACCGGGCTGATTGACAATCACCTAACTTAACAGATGTGAATTAATTTTAGCTCAAGTCTGACTACAAAGTGAGATTTAAACTTGGAATGTAAGGGTTGCAAAACAGTATTTCAGAGTAAGGGAGAGGGTATCCACAAGAAAAGGAGTTTTATGAACAAACACTTGGGGTTTGTGCAGTACAGAGGGAGAAGGATGAGGAGAGACGGTGTAAGGACAGGGGTTGGGGGTGCTGGGGTGGAACCGCAGGTGAATCTTATCCAGGTAAGAGGTGGCACTCGCAGTACCCCTTAGGATTCACTGTTGCAAGGCGCCAGCTATGTTTATGCTTGAGCACAGAGCCTACATACAGGGGTCCAACTAACAGTTTTTTTTAAAAATAGGCTTTTGCCCCCAATTAGATGGTGATTATATATTTTTATATTCTCCTCTCCATCTAACAGTTCTAGGAAGTTACTATTTGCTTAAAATTCATTAGTTAATTGGTTCGATGCCTTTGGCATCTTCAGTGATGCACAGTTCACAAGGCAGAGCTGTCTCGAACGTGTGAGCTGCCCGGCCCCTCAAAATGGACAAAGGCAAAGAGATGAGAGAGGACTGTGGAGGAAAGGGCACTCCCATTTTACCAAAGTAATGAGGGGGCATATTGGTGCCCACAATGTTCTGGGAAATACAAAAACAGTCATAAGCCCATCTCGGAAAAGCTTGAGCAAGCCTGTGGGGATTTGAGCAGTTGCTGAATTTATGGTACCCTGGAAACCTCTATTTGTCAAGTGCCATAGAGGCAGCCCTGACACTGGCACAGGTGAAGATGAATTTTCATTCAGAGCAGTGAGCCTTCTGACTCCATTAATCCTCAGGGTTTTGATGATGAATCTCTTTCTTTTTTATTTTATTTATTTTCACTCTATTGGCTCTTCCCACTGCCCTGTAAGTGCGGAAGAGACAGAACAGATGGTGCTGCACGTGGAAGACGGCAGGCTCCGGAATACAAAGCCTGCTCACTCTCAGTCGTATGACTGCACGTGCGAGGAACAGCCTTGATTTCCCCGGGGAGACACAGATGCAATGATGTTAGCATTCCCAGTGGATGTGGGGTGGCTAACAGGCCATTTACAAGGAAGACCATACTTACACTAATATGCTCTTCAGCAGGGATCATGTTTAATCACAAAATAACAGAGGACCAATATGAAGATTCAAAAACACCGTATCAAGTAAGGGCTTAGCATGCTGCTGTGCAGTTTAGGATGAACTCATAAGGATACACGGTAGCAGAATACTGGCCTCTAGTTAACCTGCCATTGGCTCCGACCCAGTTTTAATCGGAAGAAGTCAGGATTTACAACCTGCTTAAGGATGGAGTTTGACAACTGCTATAATCAGAAGAGCTGTCAACACAAGGACAGCTGTCAAGCCAAGCTGTAATTCATAGAAAATAATAGCTAAGCCCCCCAAGATATCCCCAACATTGTCTATTCACTGAATTTAACTATACTTACAGTTTTTGAAAGTTCCAAGACTAGACTAGGGGACCTAAAATCAAATCAACAAATAGCTATTGACTATTAAAAAGAAAAAGTAATAATAATAGTAAGAACTAAATAGATAAAATATGCCCAGCGGATTCAACAGAATATATATGCTTAGTAAGTGGTAATTATTATTACATGCCAAATTCTGTTTTGACAACCTTAAAAACTGGCAAGTCTAGTGATCCAGCAAAAAAAAAAACCCCTAAATTAAAAACAACTGTCATTATTTAAAATATTAATTTCATGAAACATTTCTGAATTGTCAGAATATTTTATTTATTTGTAACGACAAACTTCTGCCTAACGATACTACTTCAGTGTTTAATTATCTGGATTATAATATATATATGGTATATATTTGCTTAGTTCTTTTTAGTGGTACTAGATCAATTTTGGAACGGATTCCTGAGTCAGGAATAATTAGTGCCTACACCTGCAGTGATCAGCAATAAAAATATAAAGCCACCTAAAATAGACACATACTGATATATGTGTTTGCACAAGTACAATTTTGAAAAACAGTGTTGCTTCACTGGCTGAGGTTACCAAAGATAAAGAATTTTCATTCCACATGAGATCATCTTCCACAAGATAATGCATGCTTTCCAAGGACACCAGGACTGTAATTATTTATGAAATTATATAGAGTAAGCAATGTGGAATTTTCTGGACAAGTGGTTTGGCTGTGTTACCCTGTCAAGGTTACTTTACCTCTCTGGACTCAGCTTTTCTGAAAACGTAGGAAAACAAGGCTTAGCTCAGACATTTGTTGGAAAGATTAAGAGATTATAAATATACAAATAATAACATCACTATCTGATGTCTCGCCAGATTTGAACCTTTGCATATGCTAAATTTTGTATTAGAGTAAAAAAATACATACATACCAGTACCAAAATCATATATATTCATATATATTTTATTTTTTTTTTTTTTTAAGGAAAGGTGGAGGCAGGACTGAAAGTCAGCAGGGGCAGGCAAGGAGGATGAGAGAGGAGGAAAAAGCAAGCACTTATTTAGCTGTTCATTTTGATTGCTCCCCCTGGTCCTGGGGCATGAACCTGGGTCCTTAGGATGTATGTGGATTGCACTCTCAGCCAAAGGTAGATGACAAAACTGCTACTTCCCATCAGGGCACGCATGTATATTATATATATATTATACTCCCCCCCACCCTTAAGATGTAATTAACTGGCTCATAGATCAAGAATCAGATCAGACTATTGGGATCTCAGAAGCACCCAGTCCTGCTAACTATTTTCAGATGATATCTACCCATTTCTCCCAAAGTAACCCTCATTTCACCTACTAATTCTGGAGATTCCTTTTTTTGGTTTTGGCCTTCACATAATGGAAATCTACTGTATATACTCTTTTGTGCCTGGCATCTTGAACTCAACAGTATGTTTGTGAGATTCATCTGCATTGTTGCAAGGACTTGTAGTTCTTTCTCTCAGCTGTACAGTTTTTCAGTGGATGAATCCCTTATCCTGAGAAGATCTCATAATTCCTGAATCTGGAGATTCTAGTATTTTATCAGTTATGAAAATTATCAGTAAATATATCTTCGATACTATTTTTTCATTAACTTCTCCAGGCACTCCTATTTTAAAAATGCTGAAATTTCTCATTTTACACAGAATGTCTCAGATTTCTATCTCTTTATCTTTTTGTGCTGCCCAATTTGGTGATTTCCTGACATCTTTCAGTGTTTTTTTTTTTTACTTGTGCCAGTTCTGGAACCTATCCACTTTAAAAATTTCTATATTTTTTTATTTACTGAAGTTCTATTTGGTTCTCCTTCAAATCTGCATATTCTTCTTGGGAGTATCTTGTTCTTGTTTTTGATTCCTTGATTTTATAAAGATATATATAGTCTGATCATCTCTAGCTGACAGCTTTACTGAATTCCTTAAAGTCTAATACTGTGGTTTTTTCATGCCTCCTGACAGTCACCCATGTGGATTTCATAATTTTGGACTGTGAGTCCATTTTGCAGGGGGCTGCTATCAGGATTTTGTGCTGCCTTGGTTGAAGGCACGTTTCTGCCCTTCTGAAGTTGCTTCTGCCAGGTCCCTGGGTGACCAGTCTCATATATTCATTATTTAATTTCTTGAAATTGGTTTCTGAGATGCTCTGGTTATCTATGTTGTATAACGAACCACCAAAATTTAGTGGTTTAATACAAGTACTATTTTTCACAATCCTGTGCACTGACTAGGTGGTACTTCTGCTTCAAACCGATTTCTTTTTCATTTTCTCTTTCTATTCGGTTTCACTTATTTCTATTCTAATATTTATTACTTTCTTCTTTTTTTAATATATAAAGAAAGGTACAGAGAGGAATGAAGGCAAGTAGGCAAGCAGGCAGGAAGAGAGAGAGAGAGAAGAGGAAGAAGCATTTTATTTATTTTATGTAGTTGTTCATCTTGGTTGTTTCCCAGGTCCTGGGAGGTGAACCCAAGATTCCGGGGTGTGTGTGGACTGTGCCCAACTGCTACTCCATCAGGGTACACCCTTCTTTCTGCTTTCTTTAGGCTTAGTTTGCTATTCTTTTTCCCAGTGTCTTAAGTGGAAGATAAAGTATTGATTTGGGGTTTTTCTTTTTTAAACATAGGCATTCACAGCTATAAATTTCCCTGTAAACAATGCTTTAGCAGCACTCCACAGTTTTGGTATGTTTGGTCTTCATTTTCATTCATCTTAAAGTATTTTCTGATTTCTCTTATTTCTTCCTTGACAACTTGTTATTTAGGAGTGTGCTGCTTAGTTTCCTTATATTTGTGTATTTAAGTTTTTCCTGTTCCGCTCTTTTAGACTTGTTGAGGTTGTTTTGTGGTGTACACATTGTCCATCCTGAAGAAGTCTCCCTCTTCACCTAAGAAGCGTCTGCCTGCTGTACTGGACACAGTGCTTCAGAAACATCTGTTGAGTGTAACTGGCTTGCAGTCCTGTTCAGGCTTGGTTTTGTAGTTCATCTTCTGTCTAGCTGTTCCGATTATTATGGAAAGGGAGAGACCGAAGTTGCCAATGATTATTTTTGAATTGCCTATTTTGAATTTTTCTTCAGTGCTTGCTCTAGGGTTTACTTTTTACATCAGAATCAGGTTTAGATTTTACAAGTTTAAGTCCAATAATATATAGAAGCACTACTCCCATAGAACTCCATTCCATTTTGCCTCTTTTTGGTAGTATTGTTATATATACCTATTAATGCTAAAAATCTGACAACACACCGTTACAATTACTTTAATATTTGCGACCACTTACTTACTGGCCCATTACAACTTTACAACTTTCCCCATCTCCTTTGTGCTTATTGGCAAACATATTATACTTCTTTTATAATTACAACTATCTTTGTGAATGCCTTTGCTTTTCTATGTGGATTTGAATTGCCATCTAGGATCATTTGATTTCAGTCTGAATATCTTCCTTTAGTATTTCTTATAAGACAGGTCTGTTAGCAATAAATTCTCTTAGTTTTTGTTTACCAGGGAAAAATTATATTCCAGCTTCATTTTTGAAAGATATTTTTGCTATATATGGATTCTTTTTATATCTATAAATAGATATTCAAAGTCTGACGGGAGTAGGATAACATATTAAAGTGCTCAAAGGAACAACAATAACAAATACCCTGCTGACTAGAGCATCAACTGCTCTAATCCTATCAAGTTGTGACTTCTTTGAAGGTGAGTCAATGTTCCTTGCTCTGTTCTTGAAAGCTCCTACTTGATGTCTTACTTCCCATTCTCTCCACTGTTCTTGAGAGTGATCTTAACTTTGAACTTCTCCAGGCCGTTACAATTGGAGTCAGTTCTTCTGGAAAGAGATTAGGAGCTCTTTGCGTTCTGTTTCCCAGTCATAAAATCTTTGAGCCAGAGCTCTGGAGCTGGGAGTGTGGATAATGGCAAGTTTCTCTCTGAGTGACAACCCATGCTTCTCCTGGCATGAAATGACCTCCTCACAAGTCAGGGCCCCAGAGTGCTCAGTGTATTATCTCCAAGGAGTAACCTCCATTCCATGGGGAGGCTGGGCCGAATGTGAGAGCCCCACTTCTCAACTGTACTGGCTCAGCCAGCCCAGTACAAGGAAGCTGGAGGCACAAGAGAACAGCTGGCATTCTGCTCCTCCCAGGGAGAAAGCCGTGGACTGGGAGCTGGGTGAGCACAGGATCTGAGTGGAGCACTGCTGCTGGGCAGGGAGCCCTGTGCTCTGGGTTCAGCGTTCTGCCGAGCTGGGAAGGGAGGAGGGAGTACTCTTGCTTCAAATATCACAGATTTGACTCCTTACCTAATGTCTGCAGCTTTTCTTGAATAGATGCTTTATTTGCTGTTTTTCCTTAGGATTATTTCCAGAAGTGTAAATGGTTGTATTTTTTTATATAACTTTCACTAGTCTCATAGAGGTGTGGTCAACAGAGCTTCTCACACTGTCACACAGAGGTTATTATAGCTTTAAAATAACATCTTGGTGTGCACCCTGGTGGAGTAGCAGTCAAGTCAACTGCCTCCAAAGAAGTACAGGCCACACACCCCAAGTTTGAGTCTTGGGTCTGGGGACAAACAACCAGTATGAACAACTAAATAAAAATAAAATAAAATACTTCTTCCTCCTTTCTCTTCCTGCTTGCCTACTTACTTGCCTTCAATCCTGCCTGTACTTTTCCTTTAAAAAAAATCTTGATATCTGGAAGAGTAAGTTCTTCTCATTTTTCTTCAAATTTCCTTAAATATTCTTGGCTCTTGTTCTTCCATTAAAAACTTTAGGATGAGTTTATTAAATTACACACACACACACACACACACACAAACACAAACACAATACAGGAATCTTATGAAAATTCTCTAAATTTGTAGTTTTGCTTAAGGGAAATTCACCTTTATAATAAATAAGTCTTCTATTCATAACATGTCCTGTTTCTCCTATTTAAGTCTTTAAAAATTAAAATTATTTTCTATGAATGTTTTCCATACCCTTAGCTAGGTATAGTTCCAGGATTTTGTTACTGTAAATAATATTTAAGAATGTCATTTTAAAAATCAATCATATTAAGCAGTATCCTTGCTAAACTATACTATTAGTTTAATAATTTTACTGTAGAGTCTCCTGGATTCTATGCAGTCATATATTGTTTGAGAATAATGATGATTTCTAATCTATTCCATGTACCTTTTATTTCTTTTTGTGGACTGTAGAATTTAAATACAATATTAAAGCAAAATAATTGTAATGGGTATCCTTTTTTTGTTCCTGATTTCAAAGGAAATATTTCAAATATTCCATCTTTAGTAATAATCTTGAAATAAGGTTTTTAGTCAGGTCATGGAAGTTTCCCTCTATTTCTAGTTCACTAAAGTTTTTTTTAAAATCATAAACAATAATACTAGCTAATAGGTAATGAATATATATCTGGTCCAACATTGTTCTAAGCACTTTGCATGGATTAACTCAATACATACTAACAACAAATCTGATGTTATTATCCTCAATTCACCATGAATAAAAAGTTACAGTGAAGTTAAATAAACTTCCCAGTTCAGTAAAAGTACTAGAATTTGAAACAAGAACTCTGGCTTAAGAGCCTATGGTCTTAATTGCTTCCTATATTACTACTATTATTTTTTTTTTTAAAAGATGAAGGCAGGCAAGCAGGTAGCAGGCAAGAAAGAAGAAGAATCTTTATTTGTTTATTTTGGTTGTTACCCCTGGCCCACGTCTTGAACCTGGGTCCTTGGGTTTTTATGTATACTATACTCCACATGCCAACTTAACATCTGAGTCATGATAGTGTGCCCTGTATTACTTGTTAGAATGAGTGATGAATTTCCTCAAATGTTTTTTCTGCATTTGATCTGACTATATAGCTTTTCACTTGTTAATGTAGCAAATTAAATTGTTATATTTTAAAATCATCTTTGGATTCCTGGAATAAATTCAACCGAATAACATATCTTTCTATTTAAAATCTATTGATGAATTTCATTTGCTAAAATTTTATTTAGAATTTTTACAAGTATGTTCAAAAGTGAAATTGACTCAAATTTTCATTTTTCTGCTGTTTTTGGTACTCAGTTTATACTAGTTAAACACATAAATAAGTTAGGACATGCATTTGATGACTTTTCAATCTTCATTATCTGGCTGATACAGTTTATGAGTAGAACACCTAGAGCAATAGTTTAGATCCTAGGTAACCCTGTTAAATTCCTGACATTGCAAACGCTAAGCAGTGAGTGAAAGTGCCCAGGGACATCAGGACCAGATATCACTGAATGGCAGTCTAGAATTCACAAGACTTAAAAGAACCTTGGGGTTCCTCAGCAAAAGGTCTGAAGGTGGCTGATCCTTAACCTGATTTACATATTGATGGATACTTTTTCTTTAACCATATTCACACCCAAACAGAATAAAAGAATGCTTTTTCTAGTTCTCTACAGTTTATAAAATATCTTTTCTCTCACTGCATTTAAAGTGCAGCTCTTTAAGAGTCATGTTATTTCTATTTTACAGACTACATTCTATTTGATAGATTACTTAAGTGAAGATTACTTAACTAGGTTAATCAGTTCGTAGGGGAAGTAAGTGAAAAATCAACTCTACTTTTCTTCAATTCAATTTCACCAAAGAAGTATTTCTTGTAGGAGTGATTTCAGATTCTGCAGTGACAATGATTATCATCTTAGTTGTCACTGAACAGTATCAAGAATGAAAGAATGAATTTTTAAAGGGAGTTAGAGCAGGCTCCCTTTCTGTTCATAGTATAGAAGTGTTCAATTTACTATGAATACGCTCATAAGAATTTTAATACATTTCCAACTTCACAGGTTATCAATTTATTTTTTAAACCAAAAGTTAACTGTAACTCTGCTAGGCCCCAGGCATTTTTCTAAGCACTATACAGGATTGGATAACACTGGATAAACATATACAGAGAAAAGTTTCAAATATGATTATTAGTAGTTTAGAAAACCTTACCATAATGTAGAGCTGTTTGACCTTCATTATCCTATAAAAGAAAAAAATAGTATATTTTAAGGTCTATTAAGTACATAAGCATAGCAAACATTTAGTATACCAAAGTTCTACAGACTGATCAGACACAGGAAACCAGTTCTTTGCGTTTCACAGTCACTTTTGACCAAGCTCTCTCATGTGAAAAGAATGGAAACTCGTACTGATAAGCTGCAGTGACAGCACAACCAGGTCTGCAGGGGTTAAACCAAATCAAGTCCCTTAAAATGCAGTAGTTTGATCACCCAATTAGTGCTGGAGACTGTATCATTTATATTGACTATTCTTTCTTCTTTCTTTTCTTTAAAGTAAGGTGTGAGTAGACAGCAGCAGGTGGGAAGAGTGAGGAGAAAGAAGCATCTTATTTTAATTTTATTTAGTTGTTCACACTGGTTGCTTCCCTCTGGATGTGGGACTCGAACCCAGGGGTTTGTGACCTTGAGCTCCTTTGGAAGCGACTGATCTAACCACTGTTCCTAGTATTTGTTTTCTAAGTTAGTCCTAAATCTATCTAAGAAGACTAATTTATAGAAAAAAGTAGTGGCCTTTTCATCCCTTTTCAATTATTCACAAATTCCAGATTTATAATGTAAGCTTCCTAATCAAGTATCATAAAGTAATATGATTTCAAAGCACACAAATTCTCTGAAATTGTTTGAAAAAGTCAAAAGTTCCCAGAGTCTTAAGAAACTCAATAAGTTCAGTTAATTTAGTTCTGTTAATTTTTTTTTATTCTCTTAAAACCAAGATATTCCATCTATACATGCTGATTACAGCACAGATGAGTACTGCCTAGCAATGCTACCCCTTGAGTGCAGGTGATCACATCGCATGAGCAACTAATAATCAGGATTAAACACATGTGAAAAACAGACTCTAGTAATTAATTTAATAAGCATGCATTAAGAATGCATGGTAATTAGCATAAATGCTTAACCATTATTATGAAAAACTAGGAGAGGGTGATGTTCCTTCTTAAATTAACTATTCTGGGACACCCCTTATCTGCCTTTCCCACTTTCTAGAAGCTGAATGTGAGGATTAGTAACCAAAAATTTTTGGTTATGATTCTATGTAATCCCCCCCCTGCAAGGAAGAAAAACAAAACATTGATACAGGAGACTTACTTTCTGGTTCAGATATGTAGTTAAGAAAAAAGTCATTCCTTAAGGATTTTTTAAAAAAAAACCCCGAGAGGTTGGGCAAGGATGGTAGGGTAGGGACAGTCTTGAAGCAAGACAGCTTAATAAAGCGTTTTCCTAACAGGGAATGGGAGTGCTCACTGGATTTGGAGGTGAGGCGTGAGAGTGTGGGAAGGGTGGAGACATGGAAGAAGTAATTCTAAGGGGCCCTGGGAGTAGGATGGATTTGGCTGAGGTGCAAGAGTGGCTAGGTTTGGTCTGTCCACCAAGCATCAAAAGTTAATAAAGTCTAAGGAAGTAGAAATGGACAGTCGCAAGAAGAAGTCCAGTAGATCGATCATTTTTGCCTACTTCTTTCATTTCTTTATCAACACAGCCCTCCTTGCTCCCTGTTCCTCTTTGCCTTGCCTAGCCCTGAAGGTGAGGACAGGCAGGAAGGAGCTGAGGCAGCACCCGTGATGCTTTGGCGTGGCAGCAGGACACAGGGAAGCTGTGCCCAGAGCAGTGTCATGCCTGGCTGTAGCCAAGGGTGATTTCAAAATTGCTATACGGACCTTTATGGCCTTAGAACTTTGTCTGCTTTGCCAGTTCCCAATCTTACTCAGCTAAAGTATGGCTATGTGTGAAGACACACACACACATGATGGGATTATATATACACATTTATAGTTCAAATGTCCAGCAGTAAGAAGCAATTTTAAGAAAGTCTTAATGTATTGCAATTTCAGAACTCTATGTATCCATCATGCAAGGTTATAATTTCCACAATTATCCATCTTTAAAAAGTATAGTTTTCTTGTTCTTTGCGCATAACTCTCTTGTTTAGTCACTGTGCTCAGATACACTCGAAGTTTCATATATTCTCAGTTCTTTACATTTCTAATTGTTTATCTTCACTAGGGAGGTGGAAGCATAATTTCTTCCTTTTAATCATTTTTACCAGTGAATACTAAATCTCTAGCTCCAGACCAATTTCCAATTAATTAAAAGTATTTATTGAGCTCCTATTATGCCCTGGTTAGTGCTGTAGGACTGGGAACGCAGAGGTAAGCAAGATAGAGAAGGTCTCTGCTACTATAAATCTTACATTTCAGTGGTCGGGGAAGCAATCAGCAAAATATATATAATATATACATTATATATATATATATATATATACATACACACACATACATATTAGCATATTAGCAGGCAGGCACAAGAGCTCTGAAAAAAGAAACCAAAGCAGAACAAGTGTCCAGAGTCATGTGGAGTGTCACGTTATATGGAGAGGACAAGGAAGGATTCTCTGAGAAGGCATGTTTACAAAGAACTGGGCAGATTCCAGGATAGTCATGTAACCTACTGAGCAAATAAAGGTGCCCCCTCACCTGCCTGGTGTGAAAGTTTATATGTCATAAAGTCAAATCAAGTCGTTTTCTTAGGATTTTACAAAACGGGATGGAAGTGTGTGTACAAAACGGGATGGAAGTGTGTGTACAAAGGTTCTTTCCCCACTGAGCAAGGGAATGGGTGTAGTGAAGTAAACCAGACACAAGACAAACAAGGAATGATTCAACTGTATGCAGCATGAATCAGTCACAGAGACAGGAAACAACAGTGGTTGCAGAGGGCTGGGGGGAGGGCAGAATTAGGAGAGACAATAGCACATCTCTGTCCAGATGGAACCTACACAGGAGAGGGCAAACTGATAACGTGAGGAGGACACGCAGCATAAGGAAGCAGAGTAAGATCCTGAGCAGGATGGGAGGTGGTGCGAAAGCAGACGGCTGCCCCAGGCAGGCAGGTCACACGCACAAGAGCAGGAGGTGCAGACGAAGGCTCACGTGACAGTGGGTGGGCAGAGATGGTGGTGTGAACAAGCCCAAGTTCTTCTGTAAAGACCCTTGTTTCTTCAGTTCAGTGGGAAGGAAGGTCATGGGCAAAGAATGAGGATGAGGAAGGAGGCGTCTGGATTTAGAGGGGAAAAGGGAAAGAATGAAAGCGCCATCTAACAGCGCACTTGCAGGCTGGCACTGGCACTACCTGAAGTGGGGTTTTAAGGCCAAGTGAACATGCGTGTATTTTTCTCCAACCATGTTCATCTGCACAGCTATACAGAGGAAGGATAGGAAAATTGATTTAAATGCCTGTGTTTTGAATGGCTATGGCATAACAGACATGCAGTGAAAATAAACCAGGAATAGTCTGGGATTTCATGGAGTGTGCAATCTAGTTATTTAAGTGGTTTTAATATTGCAAAACAGAACAATCTTAACTGAGGCATGGCTGCCATATAATATACTTGTACAACAGAATACTCTGCAGTCACAAGAAATTATGTGAAAGAAAAGTATCTATGCTATAATATATTCATGATAAGTAAATAAAGTTTGGGATACTGTGCAGTATGATTCCACTTTTTTTTTAAGAAAAGAATGAAGGCAAGCAGAGGCAGGTAGGCAGGAAGAGAGAGGAGGAAGAAACATTTATTTATTTTTATTTTATTTAGTTGTTCATCTTGGTTGCTCCTCAGAATCCCACTCAGGCCCCAGGATGTGACCCAGGTCTCTTGGGATGTAACATGGACTATGCCTGGCCAGAGGTGGTGGACCTAACTGCTACTACACCAGGTCGAGCCCACTTTAGTTTTACAAATGTGCTATCAACTTTAAAAAAAGATAAGGAAAGCACTATAAGGGATAATAATTATCTTGAGGGTAACATTATGGATGACTGAAATATTTTTCTTTTTAGGTATTATTTGTATTTTGTAAATACTTCTAAAATATGTTGATATATAAAACATTGTGTAAGAAGTTGCTGTTCATTTGTCCTCTCTCTGAATCTCAATAGTTCACACATTTACAACATTTTCAGTAACTATAATTATGACTTAGTGGTTGCCAACAAAAATGGACCAAACCAATAAAATCAGGGACACTCATGAATGGCTTGTTAGAATTACGAGCAGGAGGGTTGCCTCAGCCCCACCCCACCCCAAGTCCACTTCTCGTTTGCTATGTTCCTCACATCACCATGCCTAACTTGGGGATTTTGAGTTCAAATGCTGTGGGCTGAAGTGTTTTAGTGTTTAATGTGAAATATTGAGGTTTCTGATTTTTCAACTTAGAGCATGTCCACCTAGGAATCAATTAGAGCAGTGACATGAACATAAGACCCACGGCTGCAAGCACTGAACGAATTGGCAAGTGGGGACCAAAAGCCAGAAGGACTTTTCTGCCGTTCAAGAGCACCTGAGAAAAGGAGCAGGCTTTAAACAGACATCAGAGATTTTCCTCAGTTCCCAATTGTTTATGTTTCTAAAGGGTAAGTATTTGAGGGAAACAAAGAAAGACAGATTGTCTAAATTACTCTCTAATCAAACTGCAGTCTTTAGGGAACCAAACGCACACTACTTCCTCTTTTACTCATTAATATAAAGCCGGTTCAGTTTTTAATCAATATTAATAATTATTTTAAATCAACTATGTGATTATGATGTTTAATAAAACACATCATCTTATTATCTATAAAATATTTACCTTTTTGTGGACTAAGATGGGTTATGTATTAAAGCACGAAGATGACTCTGAATTTTTTTTCTCAGTAAATTCAAAAGAGGATCTGGGAACCCAATCTTAGTCTTTATAAACATTCTGTTTTAGAATATATTACAAAGAATAAATGGAATTGAATGTCAAGAATGAGTAAGTGAAAGCTTTTACTCATCTGGTTTACAACTTGTATCGGCTAATTTTTCTAAATTTAAGTTGATTAAATTTTTTGGTTGTTTCATTTCAAATGACCACACCAGAAGGGGGTTGTTTGTCATGGTTATTTATGTTTTTCTTTTCAGTTTTAGCTTATAAGAAATGTTCAAATTTAATAAATCCAGAGTTTTATAAACAGTAAAACAATTCCAATACATTAAAATTGGTCATACATTTGAAATGTTTGTAAGAATTATACATTAGGGTAAAATAAAAATACTCAGTTGAATTAAAAATAAACATAACAATAAAGCTAAAATGTAGAAAAATTCAACCATCGAGAAATGAAAACTGCAAAAGCACAGAACTGTGTGGTCCCTACACTATATCCCCGTACCCTTTCTGTTTCCAAACAAATAATAAACACCTTATGGAACACAAATAACTGACAAAATAAGCAAAGGAGAATGAACCCCTGCTCCCCCAGCACCCCTGACCAAGTGACTTCCGCTATCACCTGTGAAATGGTGAGCTCCTTCCACCTGCCCGTTTCTGTTCTGACTTGAGAATTTTGAACTGTCACCACAACTCTGAGAGTGACTCCAAAGGCAGACACTTCTTTACAACAGTAAGTAGAACTTTGCGACTTCTCAGTCTCTCTTGAAAGTTTTCTTTCCTCCTTCACCTCTTCCCTTACATTGGTTATGAATATATGTCTGTTCTCCTGCTCCTTCGAAGGAAAGGGCCATGGCATGGTTTAACTTCATGAGACCCCCTAATTCCTTCATCCCTTGTGTCTACTGCAAAACTTCACATAAAATAAAGCACATGTAAAAGTTAAGTAAGACGAGATAAATTAACTGCTTGCAGGAAAACCAAATATAGTTATACCTCACTCTCCAGGGACTTGCTTTTGGGCACTCTCAAGTACCTGGATTAGGCCCGGCTACGGGGGAGGCTGACAAGGACCCAATTAACCACATCATGCTTGGTGGCTTTGTGATTAGAGGGAGTCTTCCAGCTGGCTTGAGAAGGTAGTGAAAGGCCAGCCCTCACTTACGAAATCGGAGAGGCAACAGGATGCAGAAGGGGTGAGGAAGGTGCAGAGGGAAGGGAAGTGAGGTAGAGGGCAAGAGGCTGAGCCACAGGATGATGAGGAGGAGTGGGCACACTGGGGAGCAGAGAATGAGAAACTGGCAGGTGGGAATTTGCAGACAGTTTAGACCAAGGACACGAGCCAGCTGTCAAGAGGACCGGGCCACGCCAATCTGTAGATTTTAGCAACTTAGAAAAGAGAAGCCCTAGTCATGCTTCACACCATCTAGAAATAACTATAGCCCAGGCCACCAATTTCAGAAGGAAGCAATGAAGTACAGAATGTATTTTAGAAAAGCATATTTATAGAAAAAGTTTAAAAATAAAATAAAAAACGTAACAGGCCATTTGAAAACAATACTAATTTAGAACACTTATTGATGTAAAAAAAAAAAAAAAAAGAACGCACATTGGCTGAAATGTAGGTTGGACTTTTTAAGAACATCTTTCCTTTTAATTCTCACAACAATCTGATTACACAATCATTACTATTCCCATTTTCAAACTGGGTAAAATGAGGCTCAGGGAGATAATACGTAGCTTGCCTGAGGTCCCAGGCCCTTCTGCCATAAAAACCCACATCTTCTCAATGGTCTATGCTACTAAGAGGAGGCAGAGGAATCAATACAAATAAACACAAGCAAGAAGAAATGTGGGTAAAAGTTTTATTTTTTACAGATGAAGCTATATATAGTCTGAACTGTAGTCTCACATGTAAGACTGTATAATCCCTCTTAACCCTTGTCTCAGAGCTGACACGCCTCATTCAGGGAAAGTTATCTTACGGTCGGGCATGACAAATTCATCTTCCCCTTGGGTGTCTGCTGCACTTCCTCTATAAAACATATTTTGAGAAGATGTGGTTGGTTTTTTTTTAATTAGCTTACTAAGTTGGTAGCATTCAAAGCTAGTTACATAATTAAACAACACAGCCAAACTGTTTTCTCCTCTGAAGGGTATTTACTGTACTGCCGTTTCTGTGACATATACAGTGAAGACTCAACACACCTTGACTTCGATCGTCTACCCTAATCCTTGCATGTTGAGCAGAGAAATCCAAGAAGTGATTTTTTTTTTTGTTCATACTCTCACTCACTCTTCACTTTTACAATGGGTATTTTCAGTCCACGAAACAATTCCCCATCCACAGAGGATGCTATGAAATAGGCACTTTCGGTTTTGGTGGTAGGAGCTATAAATTAGTACAGCACTCAGAAAATGCTCATTTGAGTTTTAGGACCTATTTTAAAAACTTCAATTATTTAAAAAGCATTATGAAAAAGGAGCTCACTCTAGTATTATCTAGAATAGCAAGAGGTTGGAAACAATTCAAAGCCCAACAATATAGGAAAAGCTAAGAATATACCAATTGAGTATATTATGATGTATGAATTTAAAATGATGGTATTTATAAATTACAAAATTGTCACTATATTAGTGCAATAAGGAAGAATAAATGCTTTGATAATAAGATCTCAACTGTGTAAAACAAGCAAAGAAAAATGGTGTATAGTGAAAACATATTTAAAAACATACTACAATTTGAACAGTAGGTATAAGTAAGTCTATGCAGTTTCTCTGTTTTACTTTTCTATATATAATATTTCTGTTATAAGCCGGTTTATAATAAAAAAGAAAATACTTCAAAACTTTCAAAGTTATATCGTTTTAAAATACAACAAAGTCTGGCCTGTAGCAGCTTCCTAAAAATTCATACCATATTCTGGAAATTTGGAATTCTGAAATTAACATTTTAGAAATTCATTTGAAGTTGAGATATGGTAAATGTAAGAAAGAGTGAAACAAGTATCAAATGTAGACAGATCAGACCAGCTGAATCTAACAAGAAGAAATTTAACAGACATAAATATAAGATCCTGTAATAAGGACCAAATAGTCACAAACTAAAGTATGGGGGAAATATTTTAGGAGAAGCATAATTAGAAGACTCAAGGGCTTAGTAAGAAGTAATGAACTCGGTGACTTTGATGTAGCTCTCAAAACCAAATTAAATTAAAAAATTAGTGATAGTTTATGGATTTTAGAATGAGGAAACTGACAGTGTTGTGGCAGGCGGACTTCTAGGACGACATCCAGTGACCCATATCCTTCTACAGTCCTCTCACTGAGCAGGAGAAGGGGTGGTGAACACAATGGGATGTCACTTCTGTGATGAAGGATGGGGATAGTATGGAAAGAGCTGGCCTTATAGAAGCAAACAGCCCAGTTGGATGCACTGTGAGCTGCACCTGGAGAAGGATGGCTTTTAAGAGCCGAGTGTCTCTGTCCTCCAAACTACAAGTAACTGAATTCTGCTAATAATCTGAACAAAGCTGGGAGAGGACATCATGCTCCAGGTGAGAACACAGTGAACAAAGCCTTGAGAGACCCTGAGCAGAGGACACCATGGACAAGCCACGCCCAACCCCTGATCCAAGAGCACTGAGATCATACACACGCATTGGTTAAGCTGCTGAACTGGTGATGATGTGACATGTAGTCATAAAAGCTTGACAGTGCTGCTCTCTGGACAGATGATCCCTGCAGTGTTGGTAGTATAGGGCCTGGGTGAAAAATGCTGTGGAAGGTATAGAGGAAGAGTTTGAAACAGGCTCAGTTGGATGGCAAAGTAATTTTAAATCATGTCATGTCAGGAATCAAGGGGAAAATATTGGATACAGAGGAATTAAATCTGCTTCTATATGGCTACCCTTTGTAGAACTAGGAATGTGTGGGAACATTATAGGGAACCAGATAAGTACTTTTCTAATAGATTTTCAAAGCACTGGAAAAAAAAAAAAATAGCCACTGTAATATTCCTTGGATTTCTTATCCTGAAAGTTTGCAAGTTTAGAAAGAGGACTAATTAGTAGGCAAGGTACAGCGAGAATTGAGCATTTTTAGACAGCCTGCTTTCTATATTTATATAAAACTTGTGACAGACTTATTAGACAATATATTAAAAGATAAAATCTAAATAAACTTTCTTTTTGCCTTTATAATTTTCCTTTCTTTTTTTTAGTTCTCTCAGTAATAGATCAAAATATATTAGGGACCAAAATTACATTTTAAAATTTCTTATTCACTAAGAAGAATGTGCATTTCCTGTGTAGGTGGAGGCAAACTTTGCTGAGTTTTTGTGGCCTTTAGGACGTTGCAAGAGCAATGCCATTCACATTTAAAAACTTATTCTCTTAATAGTTTCATTTATTTAATTTAGTTAACTAAAATTAAATACATTTAATTATTTAATTTTAGTTAATTAATTTCCTCTTCTGTCAAATTAGCTTTTTAAATGAAGTTTTTAAAGGTTTTACTTAGTAGGTCTTTCTTAGTAGGTCTTTCTTAGTAGGTCTTTCTTAGTAGGTCTTTCTTAGTAGGTCTTTTTCTTTCATCTTGTTTTCCCTTGAAACAATACCACTTTCTATTCTTAGCTCCATTCTCCCTCACAAAGTTCTAGGAGTGTTTCCAATTTAGCCTTTCCGCTGTACATCATCATGAAATTGAATTTTATTTTTGAAGGTCTATTTTGCTATCTGCATTCTCCTCATTCCCCACTTCCTCTCCCCAACAACAGAAGAATGTTGATGTGATCACCAGGCTATAGTAGCAGTGCAACTAAAGACGCTTGACTCGTCTGCGATACCAATTTCGACCTTTCTGCAGAGCATTCCCCAATTCACTTTGTTAAGGGGCCCTAGTTCAAGTTTTCTTCTGGAATCTGGGAAGTCAATTCCTATCTTCTGTTGTCATCACCCAAATACAAATCCTGTACTAAATCACATCTGAGTTAATACAGTGGTATCTTCCTCCATATTATCTTTCTCTCTAGTAAGAGTACACTCAATGGATTCAGAACTTTATTTTTCAAATACACTGTGCTCATGTTCCTCCTTTTGAAAATGCACACACACAGCAGTTCGTCTCTTCTCATATGAGCATTCATATCTGCCATGATCTGTCTGCAGACATCAGATACCACTTGGCTTCTGTGGCTCATGAGTCCACAGTTCCCTCTGAAATCACGTAACTGCGGTGGCTCATACCAGTTTCTCCCTTTTCCCTATTACCTCTCCCAGAGTGCTTTCAGCCTCTCTGATTATCCCACTTGATTACCTTCTGGCCCATAACTGATCGTATTATTTAATGATTTCTTATTGCCTTAAAAGCAAGCAACCTGAGGGCAGGACACTCCTTTTTTATTCCCTACTGTCTCGTAACATCCAGATCATATGTGTTTAATAAGAAATTATTTGAATAATGTCAATGTTATTTTTATGTTTATTATTTTATTCCTATGCTTAATTTTTAGTAATTACTCTCTTAACCATGATAAGCGAATTCCATGAAATATAATATTGATGAGGTATAAGTATCTGCTTCCATATAAACTTCTTGCCCATTTATCTTAATTCTGAACTGTCTATCCCAGTACAAATCAGGCCGGGTTGAAGCCTCAGGGATCTGACTGTCTTCTGCTACCCAGGGAGATGCTTCAGGACAACTGAGTGACTGCACTCTACCTTCTAGTGATGATTCAGGCCTATTTTTCTATCGATTATGATGTCGTTCTATAACTTTGTTAGATTTATTAGAATTATTTTGTGACTTTTGGCTTTAAAATACTTTTGGCCCAATTGTGTGATTATTAGTAGCAAAGTCTTAGTGGTAAGGGCTTTTTTTACTCTAGTTATTAGACCATTATGTACTTGTATGTGTGTGTATTATTTACATATATTCACAATCAACAGAAAGGACAAAGTAATTAGGAAAAAATCCTTTTATTTTCATATCTTTCACGTGTGTGCAGAACTATGCTAGACATTTTCACATATCTAACTTAATCCTCACAGAAACCATTAGAAGTAGTAAGATTATACTAATGCGCAACAGTGGATGGAAGGCTCAAGTGATGTGACTTGCCTAAGTCACACAGTTAGTGAGCAGAGCAATCTTATTTACCCGGCCTCGTTCTGACCCCAAATCCCACATGAGTATGTCCAATAGGTCCTTAGAAATTCAGAGTTGAGGAGCGGTCTGAATCAGAGACAAACATCTGAAACACACCAGGCCTGAGGGAAGAGTTGAAAGACAGGTGTTAATTGCAGAAGAGTGGTCAGCAATCTAAAAGGTGAATAGGTGGGCCTGTAAGAACCCCAAGAACAGATGGCAGTCAGTCACTTGTTGGTGTTGTGTCAGTCTCTCACAAGGCTCCTCTATCACTCTAGGTCAGGATAGGCTAAGAATGGGAGGGGCTCAGTCTTGTTATTTACTAGACCTACTGGGTCTAGATTAGTGCAGAACTACAGCAGATGCACCAGTGGGCCCTGCCAGAGCTACTTAGATTTAGGAGGTAGATCTAAACAGGACAGAATAGAGTCCCTCTTCTTGGCTCAGAACCAGTACTCTGGCTGACAGTCCACATTTCTGGATGTGAAACTCTGCTTTAGCTAACTTATTAGCATCCCCCAAATGTCATGCACTGGAGAGAACCTTTTCTGCTGAGCTAATTCCTGGTTCTGAAGGCTTAGCTGTACCATCTTACTGGTAGGTCTGAGTACTATGCAGAGTGCTAAATGCTCCAAGGTTAACACTGGGTGCTGTATGGCTGGGATGCGGAAGCTTCTTTAACAGGAACCAAGACACTGTAATCACAGTCTAAGTATCACTGCCAATTGTGACAGTGACATTCATGGAATGCCCACATTCTATCATATTACCTCTTCCCCCAAATACACAAGTACACCTTTTTTTTTTTTTTTTTTAAAGAAAGGTTCAGGCAGAAATGAAGGCAAGCAGAGGTAGGCAGGAAGAGAGGAGGAAGAAGCACTTTATTTCATTTAGTTGTCCATCTTTGTTGTTCCTCTCCATCCCCATTTCTAGCCCAGAGCAGGGGTCCTTGGTATGTATGTGGACTGCACCGCCTGAAGGTGGCTGACCAAACTACTATTCCACCAGGGTGTGCAAACACATGTCCAACACTATGTAATGTATAATTATCTGGGCTGATAAAACCCAGATCTACTGGGCCCTGGCGATTTCATTATAAGCATAATACTATGTGTACTTTTATTTAAAAATTTCTGTATTATTAACAATAATAAAGCTATCTTAGCAGATCAGAGATTTTCCTTAGAGAACTAAGATTGATCCCCACCCTCCACACAAAGACACACACACACATACTTCTCTGTTCTAATGAAATTAAGGTAAAAGTTGCTTCAAATGTCATTGAATTGAGGTCAGATAATCACTACTTTTCTAACAATGTACATATTCTGCGTGCTAGAGAAATCTTAAAGCAGACTTCCTTAATGGAGCACACATTTAAATGTGAAACAGTGACCTGGGAGATTGGAGGTTTGCCTCATTCTATGCAAAAGATATATCCCTGAGAAGTCAGATCCATGTCAAATCATACTCTAAAGTGATGGGGGATTTCCGTGTTCAGTGACAAATACTTTCAGGAAGTATCTTCTTACAGTGTGACTGTCAGTTTGGTAAAACAAAATGGTGCAGTACTTTGCATTTCTTAACCTTTAAATATTCATGTCCCTTTCAGATAAACATAAAAATCAAGCTCTTTTAATACTTTATGTGAAATGTTTCACACCTATACAAAAACAGAGAATATGAACCTCCATATAGCCATCTCCCAGATTCTAGAATAACAATCTTGCTGTCTTGCTTCATTCTTTTTTTAACTGAAATAACTTACAGCAAATTTCAGACATTATATCATTTCCCAACAAAAACTAGTATGAAACTCTAAAACGCATAGGAATTGATTTATATAATCACGTCAAATTTTCCTGATCTTTTCAAAAATATCTTTTTTTGTAGGTGATTTATAGAAAAGAGGATTCAAATAAAGTTTGCTATATTTGTTTATTAGATCTTAAGTAATTTTTCAACTATAACTGACCCCTTCATGTTTTTTTCTTTAAATGTCACTGATTGTTACGGAAGTTGAGTCTGTTGTTCAGCAGAAAGCCAGTTTACTTCCTTTTGATGCCATTTCCACAGGTATTACATGTACTTTTAATAGTTTTGTTTTAGATTATGATTCAACTTTTTCATAAGAATACCTCATAAGTAGCATTCTGTGCTTGTTACTGAGAGGGAGTTTTGCAGAGTGGACGACATTTGAGAGGACAGATGTGTGAGAGGATGAGGGGAAACACTCCAGGAAAGAAAATACATGGACAAAGGGATGAGAGGAAGTAAGAAAGCATGTGATGTGTTCAGGGGAACTTGTTGGAGACAGGTTTTCCATCCTGCTCATAGCACTGCAGACACAGCTCCCCTACAGTCGACCTGCTGACTCAGCATTTTTAGGGACAGCGACACAGACACCTTTATTTTCACAAAGTTCCTAAGGGAATTCAGATGCTCTGCCAGGCCTGAAAACTCAGTGGCCAGGAGAACAGCATACATTTGGAGAGTCAAGTTCACTCTTGGTCAGGGATTCTGGCCCGACTTCCAGCAATTTCTCTTCACTGAAGTTTCATTTAACTTCCTCAGTAAAGCCTTACCTGATCACTCTGTTTAAGCAGCTACTCTGCATTGTTTATTTCTTAGAACTTATCTGATAGTCTTATTTGTTTACTGGTATCGCTAAGTTTTCCTTATTAGAATGTGTGCCTGATCCCCACAAGAGTGAGCTTGTCTGTCTTGTTTACTGTGTCAATTCCATATATTAGAAAAGGCCTGCATACAGAAGGGCACCCTTCTGCACATGGAACATTCCAGAATGAGTGGATTAATTTGGCAGATTTAGGAAATTATTTTTGGAAAACTCTTATTATTGTTAGAAAGCAACAAAAGTATCCGTTAAACTCATCTTCACAAAGATTGGGTAATAATTTGAGAAATTCTCTTGCTATTTTGGGTACTTTGCTCTATAAGAGCTTATGTCACCTCACTGCTTGAAAGGAAAAATTTGGGGCAGCATTTCATAGATTACTTCAACTCTGAACATCTAATCAGTTCAATAATAATTTCCAAATGTACTTAATGGACTATTTAATCAGTAATTAGAAATCAAATTTTGCTACACTGCAAAAGATGTCAAAATTATGCATGCTCAGACTAAGATATTTTAAAATTAAAATTTTATTTAATTAGCATTCTTCAGAGAAAGATATTTTTAAAATTAAAATTTTATTTAATCAGTGTTCCTATAATCTATGTTACAATTTATTTGTACTCTGCTGACTTATAAAAATATAGGCAGGGCTGGGTAAATATACAAGAGCTCACAGTAGGTGACACAATTCAATGACATAAAAGTTAATGAACAACAAAAAAAAATGAGCCCCAGGAGAAAAATGGCTTAGGATTTAAGGAGTAAAAAAACAATAAAGTGAAAAAACGTTGGTAAGTTGTTTTATAGAGTGTTTGAAAACATTCTTTCCTTTCACCCACACTTTTGTGAGTTAAAGTTAATGGATTCCTATTGCAACACTGTTGTCACTATTGCCAGAAGCTTTCATATGAAGGAGGCAGATACCTGGTTATTTACGGAGCAGGATAAATGGGCCACGACAGCTCCCCATCCCCAGTTCACCAGGGAGCCTCTGAGAACTGCACCTGACACAGGGCAGCACTGTGCTCTTACACAATAGTGGGGGAGGTAGACCACAGCTCACTCAAGAGTCATTGATTAGATTAACAGCCTAATTCCCAACAGATGAATAGAATACTGATGTCTTGTCAACCCAGATCACAAAAGGAAAACACAATCTGCTTCTACAGCTCAGAGATTTAACCCTCAATTTACCAAGAAGTCACAATTTCAGTTTCTGCTAGTATAATTTCTTCAAAAGTATTTGCCTATAAATATTGTCAAAGGGAAGTTTTATCACCATCCACACACTATACTTCAGGGTAATTAAAAAAGTTACAAAACATAGAAATAGTTTTACCAGAGTTTTTACTGTCCACATTAACTCTACTGCCTAATTCTTTCCTGGGTTTCCTAAAGAAAATATTAAATAAGTTGCTTTCTTTGGGGACCCAGTAAAACAGGACATAGCTTATCGGAAGAAAAGTAACAAAACATATACATTCAAAAATAAAACTCTTTTGAGCTTTTCGGTGGGAGGGGAATAAGTGATTGATGTTATTAACGGGAATGAGTGATTGCATTAAGGGCACTAAAGTCTCAGTGAATGTTAGCATTAGTTTATTTCCCTACCTCTCCTCTACCTCTTAGTCCTGCTATAATTTAATAACTTTTGTGGACTGCTGTACAACTAAGAATCAAATAAAAAGGTCTTACTTCTGATACAGGTTTAAAAATAAGAACAAAAGACTTCATTCAAGTCACCTGTGATTTAGAGTTCTAAGATAGTGTCTTTTGTGTGCAGTAAGCCAGACAAAGAAGCAGTGCTCCGGGTAACCCAGAGGGATCTTCATGCTCGTACCTTTCTTCCTATAACCCACCAGTGATGGTAGCACTAATCTGTTTATTGCACTAAGCAATTTGCATGTGTTCTCTTACTTAATTCACCCACCCACCTTATGAAGTAGGCATTAAATGATCTCATTTCACAAATGAAACTGAAGCTGAGTTAGGTTAAGTAATTTTGTTTAAGGTCATGTGATTTCCAAGTGGCAGAGCCAGAACTTAAATTGGGTCTCTGGATCCAAAGCTTATCCTCTTAAACGGGAAAGGGATTTTATGGGTTTCTCTGCTTCATATTTACACGGAGATTTTTCAGTATTCTGAGGTGCTAAATTAAGATCCAGCCTTCTCTTAGAAACTGTTCTAATTTTTTTTGGGGAAAACATCTCCATGTGCATAGATGTACTCTACTGATTTTTCTTTTTTAGGCCATTTCTTCAGAGATTTCATGATAGTCCTCCATAAAGTTAGGCATTTCAAAAACAAACTTTTTTGCCCATGGCTTTGGAGTCATATTCAACTTTTCTCCCATTTATGCATAACTTACGCTGTCTTTCATCAAGTGAGGGTTGAATTCTCTGCACTATATCTCTGATTTTTTTCTTTTTCCATGGTAATGGACCCGATACAGGTCTTAATCTCTGAATCTCCTATTTCCTACAATTACAATTTTGTAAGCAGTTTTAAGACTACTACTCTTCTTGTTTAAAACTTTCAAGCATATTCCAATTAGCAAGTCAGCTGAGAATTTCCAACTAAGGATTTCCCTAACTTTGAACAGACTTTGGCATATTGTAATGGTTTTCAAAATGAACAGGGTACATATGGGAAGTTTAGATCAGTTTGGATATGAGAACATATTATATAATGAATACAGCTTCTTTATATAGTAGGTATTATTGTATATTAGATATAGTCTAATCCTTATGGTGGTACAATATATGCTTCCATAATAGCCATTATGCTAAAGGATAGTTTTGAAAAAAAATATTTCAGGTAGATCCCCTTCGGAAATAAGCAAACTGAAGGTCAGACAGATTCAATGACTTGTGTAAAATAATATAGTAAACCAAAGAGCAGAATTAAGATTTAAACTTTATGTTCTCTACACAAATGATGTAATAAAGAAAGTTTCAGATGTCAATGTCTAATTCCCGCTTCTAGAGCACAGGCAAAAGTGTCATTGAATTTGTATAATAAAACATTGACTACTAATATTTTGGTTTACCAAGATCCTGCCTCCACCCCCAAACATGTTATCCATATTCATTCAGTTAACCATGAAGAAATCCAATTAAAAGGAGAAAAAGACAGTCTCAATAACTAAAAATGGGATCTTTGTATGAAAGTGAAACAATTTACAACAAGTATTTAAAGATACAAATATCGTGAGCTCAGTCTGAATCAGGACAGGTCCTATTAGAGGGTCCCTAGAAACTGCAAGAATTTCAGGAGCATGAGCCCCAACGATTTCCTTTTCTCAGAATTTGAAAGACGGAGCAACATGGAGACCAGATGTGCTTCCTTGCATGTTAAAGACTGAAGAAATTTCATGTGGCTGGAGACCTGACGCTTCAGCACCACAAAGGGACTTCATGAGCTCTCACGATTGTGTGAACTGAGAGGAAATTTTGATAGCCCCTGATAACACTGATTGGGTAGGTGAAATCTTTGTTCTGGATGCCCTGGTCAGGCATAAATAAAGTTAGCTGACAGCTAGAAACCACGGCGGGCATATCTACTGACCGGCCTTTAAAAAGAATACCCTGAAATGTCTATTTTTTAAAATAATACCTAGAGACTTACACTTTCTACATTTTTTACCACTTTTAATTCTGATCATGTAACAAAAAAAGCATTTTAGTAGCTATTCTAAAACAAGTCATATTAGTTTTGGTTGTTGTTGTTCTTTACAAACAAATCAGTAATGTTAATAATTTCAAATAAAAACCATAATCTTGAACCCATCCACAAACCAAACAACAACAAACAATTTTAATAATAAGGGAAGTCAACTCAGTGGTACACCCTTTGTGGTAACAGAGCTCCTCTTGTCTGATTTTGGAAACCAGGTTAAAGACAAGGGCTTGGGCAGCTGTGCCCAGAAATAAGCAGACTGCAGGTTTTATAAGTACATACAGAAATAATTAAAATATAAGGGGTTTAGAGGGATTCATCTCCTTTAAATAATCTCTACCACAAGCCTGGAAAGATGCTGCTGGCACCAGGCCCATGTGGGACCAGCTGTCGGACATCAGAGCAGCGGAGATTAACTGCCACCTTCTGTACTGACCTCTCCTGGACAGTCCTCTTGGACACACAGCACTCACAGCACAGAGAAGGCCAACAGGACAACCCCTGGCACAATGTGCAGTGTTATCATTCCTTGAGTGAGGAAAAATCCCCAAACAAAACAGGAAAGTTGGAGCTGGAATGTAATAGCAAAACGTAGGGCTCAGAAGACCCTGGGGAATGCAGGCGGACTCTAGAAAAGTGCTGATTTCCTGATTCATTAATTTAACCCATGGCAATTTTAATGTCACCTTTAATTATTTTCAAACTGAATTATAAGTAATGCAGATAGTACCCTTACTCCCAAAGGAAGCAAAAGCAACTGATAACTCTTTAAAAACAACGACATTTATTTTGCTTCAAAACTAGTCACAAACTAAACAAATTTTTTAAAAGGTGATGGTGCCAATGAATATGAGAATATTTAGAATAGTGTTCAGTGAGATTTTTTTTTTAGGGGGGTGGCTATTACATGGCATTTCGATGACTTTAAAAGGATATCAGCAAAAGCAAACAATAGCTTTGATGATGACATGAAATCAATGTATATAGAAGTCCTATTAAAATAACAAGTGCTATGCAAATATAAGAGAGAGAAATATGAGGAGGACCTGTTATGCTGGAATTTATTTGGATTGACAGAGGAAAATAGCAGTGTGACATTTTAGAGCTCTGTGAATCCTATAAAGCATTTTAGACACTGTGAGCCCAGATACACATGTCCCTATCATGTGAGGTGGTCCCAAACCAAGCTTTTTAAATAGAGTGTCTCTGAGGTTCCTAAACTTCTTTTATTCTAATTTTGCTTCTGTGACGTTCAGATGTCAACAAATCTCTCTTGGCTATAATTTCTTCTTGTTAAATAATGGTGATATTTTTCTGGTCTCTGATTTACCCCACATTTATCCTTTTTTAGGACCAGTGAATAAACAGTGCCTAAGGCTCTAGACTCTAGAATAAATGTAAGCTATGACATCAAGTCTAAGTGTTTCAAAGGAAATACACTGCTGGTGTAGCTGGAGGGAAATTTCTGGACAACACAATTACCATAATTTTAATAAAAAACAATTTTCAAACAATCAGAATATTAAATATAATTTACTTTTCTAGAACAATGATTAAGAAAATGTTCTGGGGCATTATGGTTAAAGAGCAGAAGTGCTTGTTCCAGGGACTGACATTTCTTTCTCCTGCACACTCAACATGAAAGCTCTGTCTTCCTGTTTTTTCCCTGTCTTCAGAATGGGGTTTAAGGATGGCCCGCGAGGAGGCCAAATGTTAAATATACGCAAGTCCACTCAAGACTATATTGATATCCATCAACACATCTTCCACACATCAGCATGTTCTAAGATGTTAATGACTTTCAGACTAAAGGACTTGATCCCAATTGTGAAGCATTGATGCAGAGGTATCTCTTTTCATAAATTCCCCTAATCAGTAGCTCTTCAAGTATGGGCCCTGGTCCAGCAGTATCAGTTTCACCTGGAAATGGTTAAAGTGCACAGTTTAGGTTCCCTTTCAGACTTACTGACCCAGAAACTCTGGAGACAGGGTCCAGCAGCTTCTTTTAACAAGCTGCCATGATTCCAATGACAGTCAGGATTGAGGGCTACTGCCCCGTGCCAGTGTATTCTTTGTAAGTGAGCACCATCTTTTGGACAAAAAGTAAGTATCAACTGTGGTGAAGCTAAATATAAAAAGTTTACTAAAATCTTATTTTAAACAATTTATCTTTCCTTCATTTTAAAATTCAAACCTACTTGACAGGAATTCCTCTCATCTTCCAGTGAAGGTTGCTTATCAGAGAGACCATTAAAGTCTGATGCACTGTTTTTATAGTTCTTTAACATAAACTGACATTTATTAGAGCTTCACATAAGATTTTTCCATCAACGGATGTGTTCGAAGAGCAATAACCAAGTATGCTGTGTTGGGCAAATACCTCCACATCAGGACACTTTTCAAAGCCATCAGGCACAGGGGGTCAGATGAATTTTTTTTACTGCACAGGCTAATGCTTTAAGAGTGTCTTGATGGAATCAAGGAAATTGGATTGTCCCCCCATTTGCTGGGCTAAAACAAGCCTTTTTTATTTATCCCATTAGAGGAACACAAGAGAAACCTTTTAAATGTCACTAAAAATTTCCCTGCATTGCAAAACCCAGTCAAAGGGTTTTAATTTTCTCTGAGAACTCTTAAGTAATGCAGTATGTCAAGGTTTAATAAATTGTAGGTGGGGACAGTTTTCGCTACAGGCAACTTTTTTTTTTTAAACAGGTGCTTAGACTTACTTAGGCTTTTCTCTAAGAGAGGCCAAGGCTCTGTCTCAATGAGCAGAAAACTCAACTTCAGTCCAGATCACAAACAAATGAACCATAATGAAATCTGCTTTCATTACATTTGAGACAAATCTTTCTTCTTTTTAAGAAGAAAATATTTAAAAATGTATTAATAGTGATGTATTAATCCTCTTAAAAGTGATATTTTTGTTGAGCTTCTTGGAAGATTTCTTAAGGAATCTGGCCTTGAAGAAGCCGCCCCGAGAGGGCAGAGATTAGGCACGAACAAGGTCTCCAACAGAAGGAGCAGTGGCATAGCCAAGACATACTATGTACTCCCTCTCTATAAAAGCCTAAAACTCATGTTCTATAACTTCCGAAATGCTGCAGACACATTCATGAATAAAAGCAAATTGATTTATAGTTACATGGATTATATACATCCTTAGAAACACAACAGTGAAGTGGTCTATATTTAACTACTATGTTCATGTGCTTATTTTGATGTAGTTGTTGAGTAGACATAAGCATTAAACACTCCAGTTGTTTTGTTGTTGTTGACTTTTTCCCCTCTTCGATGAAAGTACATCCAATCACAAAAAAAAATGTGACAGGTGGAATACCAGAATGGAGGACTCTTTAAAACATGGCTATCTATGCATGAGGGGGTGGTTCATTTTCTGAATCATCACTTAAATAGAAATATTTTTAACCATCCTCAAATGAGAATCATGTACCTTACTCTAGCTTCTAGATCTCCACATCGAAAAAGAAAAAAAAAAGAAGCTACGCCAAAGGAAAAAGACAAATATTTGTTTGAAATAGATTAATACATTAAGTATGTCAACAATTCCTCTTTTATTACCTGCTTTTGAAAACATCTTTTCTTTAAACCGGGCAAGATGGTGTGGGGTTCAACAAAGAGATCATTCTACTGGGTATCCTACATGCTGCTCCTGCCACTTCCCTGACTGCTGTCATTGAGCCCTCTGACCACAGCTGCTCCAGAGGTCACAGGTGAGTGCCAGCCCACAAGGAAAGTGTGAAACATGTTCGCCCTTTGTCATGTATAGTCAGTGATTCCTATATTTTCAACAAATATGCCCTTGCTTATTAATTAGAATTAGGTTTTATTTTTGTAGCTAGTATCCTCTTTTCTAGAAACCAGCTTTTTTCGTAACTAGTCATCCCAACCTTTATATATAAGGGAGGTAGTTTTCCTTTTTTAGGTACTGCCAATAACTCGAAAACTCTAGATGAAATTCTAAGTTGCTAGGTCTTGAGAGCTGAGCCACTGAAAATCTTCCAAATCTGTCAACACTGGTAAAACTATCCATTTAAAAAGAAAATTGCTAAGCACCAAAGGGAAAAGAAGCTGAGTAAGGAAGTATATTAATAACAGAAATTTTATAATGAATACCTAGTCATTAAAAGACCCTGTCATTGGCTTAATTTTACTCTACTTCCATAAGATAATCTATAACAATACAAAATCGTGACATTCAAGTAAATAGAAAAGTTGAGAAAATTTAGCATTTTCTTTGCTGGAAAGCAGGGATTCTGGATTCTTAGACTCCAGGACATCAATAAAAGGGCTTCAACAAGGGCATGAACCTGCTAAAATTACATTCTATACACATGACCCTTCTCTAATGTCCATAACTTCTTCATATTTGTCTTTAAAAAGTTAAACACCACTGCTGTACAAATTAAACAAGATTGTTCACAAATCGATCCTTGCTGAAATGTAAGTTCATTATACTAGCCTAATTTTCATGATAGATGTTTTTATAATTAAATAGTCATTAAAAAAAACTGCTGTGAAAGGAATTCATTATACACAAACCAACTCTTGACACAGGGCTGTGGAATTGTATCTCTGCATCTAAGTGAATCATTACTATAATGTTAATTCTTTTTCCTTATGGCATAAGGTGAGTTCAAATGAAGTTAAGGGATTTGGAGTTTATAAAACATAAGTGAGGAAACCTTAGTATGGAATTTTTCAAACAAACACTCAGTGATGTGATTGACTGTACTTCTTAATTCCTTATTCTGATTTGCAAAATGTTAAAATTTGATAGAAAAACAGGAAAAATAGGAGAAGTAACTGACCAAGCGAAGACTGCAAAGACAAAAGGTGGCAGTTTGGTGCTGGGAGGAGAGGGGAGTGAAAGGAACACAGTGATGGGCTAATGAAATCACTCTGAAGAGCTGCAGCCTCTCAGAGACAACCTTGCTGAGCAGGGCTGGCAAGAGCAGGCACACGGTCATGCACATTAAACTTCTGAGTGTGTCCTTGAACCCACGGTGCTCTTGCTCCTCTCAGCCTGGGGAGGCCTCCTAATACTCCCCTCAGAGAGAACCTTGAATTCCATTAGAAAGTGCCACGGGAAGGAGAAGCCCTCAAGTGGCAGCTTGAGCCATGCAGACAGCTCAGAGGCTTTCCTGATATTAGAAGTGAGCTCAGGGGATTAAGTCTGCAAGTCCTGGAAAATTAAAAAGTATAAACACACTGCCTAATGACAAGAATACAAGATGTCTTTAAGTCTTCTTTCCTTTTCTATCTCCTCTTTAAAAAAATAACATGTATTTAACATGATACAGTAGCAGTTACTAGTCTATGATGAAACTATATCTAATCTGGCTAAAATCCAATATAATAATATTTATATCTGTACAGTGCTTTGCTGTAAAGCCATTCACCCACTTGAAAGTGTAGCACATTGTGTCAACAGTAAGAAGTATGAAGGTAGCTATCTTGCCTTTTATGTCATATCTATTGTTATAGTTCAACTGTTTTGTACTCATGATATCTAATATTCTTCGTGTGTGTGTTTTGTTTTTGTTTTTTGTCTTACATGTAGGCAGACTAAGACTCAACATGTAGGACAAATTTCTAATAACTGGAGCTTTCTAAAATGGAAGGAGCTACTTTGCGAAGTAGAAATGTTCAAACAGGCTAATTGGCTTGGCTTAACCACCTTTTGGAAACTTAGAGAGAATTCCTACAGTAGGTGGAAAGTTGAACCAGATGATCTTTAAATTCCTTTTTACCTTCAAGATTTTACAAGTCTAATTTATTCAAGATCACACAGTGACAGAATAGGAATCCAGGTAACTTGACTCCAAGAGCAATCTTTCTAAACACAAGGTTATAAAGTCCTCAGATGTTTTCATGCAGTAAACATTAAAGGGTTGGGAAGCAACAGTGGAGTGCAGGCTGGGGTGGCTGGGAAATGGAAGGCTCGAGGCCTGTCAACAGAAGGTAGCATCCACTTATTCCAACCAGCTGCTGCCCAGTGGGACCGTGCCAGGATCGCCATGCTTTCTGATTTTTCAAGAGAATCCTAAAATCTATACTGTTGTGTGAAATGAATTGGTTAATTACAAATGGACTGTGAATAACACTGTAGATGCCAACCAAGAATAGGTCTTTGGACTGCCTATGACCATGAGATTTCCCTAACATAATCTGTTTCAAAACTATTGATTTAAAAAAAAATCCTTCTCGACAGCCTTTAAATTTACCAGCATCCCTTTTGAAATACAAAAATCTAAACTTTGTGCTTTATAGTAATTACAGTCTGGTAGGCGTCTGCACTTTGTTTTTATAGTCTATTCCTATTCCTATTGCAGTCTCATCGTTCACTTCTGGTCCATAACAATCGTCAAATTTTCTACAAATAATATCTGTTCATAATCAATTTCCATACATGTGTATATGAATATGGCACATAAATGTATTGAATTTGCCCATATTCCATAGCACTTGTTTTTAAAAATCATCTATTCTTTGATAATCATTTTTTTCCTGAATTGTGCCCATCTTTCAAGCATTATCAATCACTCTGTCAGTCTGACCATCAAAAAGCAAGCTTGACCATTCTGAGAGCTTATTCTGTTACTAAGGCTAAAATGCAAATGCTTCGTTTCATCTGGCGGCACTGTACTACTCTGTGTAATCCCTTCATCTTCAATTTGTTCTCATAATGTGACACTTAGAAGAACATTTCAGATGCAGCAACACTAAGCACAGCAAAATGTATTTCATAACATGCATACATTTAAATATTAAATCTCAGAAATCATCAATGAGTCACCATTTCAACACTCAAACACATTAGTTCTTTTAAGGCAAATGATGGATTCATTTCCTGAGTTCAATGAAGAAGAACTGCCTGATTTTTAAAAGTTACAGAATTATAGGACTAATCCAACTCTGATGGCACAAACAACTTTACAAAATGTGATAATTCAGTTGTAGGCAGCTAAAATGTTCACAAAACTGTATGGTGAAGGGGGTGGATTGCCTGGGGATACAAGGTAGTTCTCGTTTTCAAGCTTTCCACAGTGTGCAATGTCAACAACTTGTAGTTTTCAGCAACAGCAAGAGAGAATGTAGCCAGGGGACCATTAAGAAGAAGCCATTTACTATGCCGGGTCATAACACCCTGACAGTGTCCTATAATTCAGTTAGATGTGAAAACAGGATGACACTGGGTGTTCTCTGAACTCAGAGTAATTTGAACTTGATTCACACTGTACTGTGAGTCAGATACTCATTCTCAGATACAAACTTAGCAAAAGAAGTGACTCTGCAATATAAATACGACAGAAAAATAACTTAGTAAAGAAAACTGATCTGTGAGAATTGGAAAATGGATTAAAATGTCACTGAAGAGGAAAACCTGGTGAATAACTTGATGTTTATTTACATATTAGAATTTCATTATAAATTAGAAAACACAAAGGACATGAGAAACTTATTACTGTAATCTTCATCAAATGCATCCGATGGCTGTGATCTCTAAAGCACAAGTCAGGATGATGGAGTCTGATGGCACCACGTGCAGAATAAAAGCAGCCACTGTGGTCCAAGCTTTGGGGTGTAAACTGTTAACCTGCTTGCTAGCTTCATGTTTCTAAGCGATCCACATACCTTCTCTGACCTTTGGTTTTCTCAATGTAAAACAAAGACAGTGCATAGGACTCCTGCAAGGTATGTGTTTATATAAACACATGCACAAATACGCACACACAGTTTTTCAGGAATAGAAAAGATGGTGTGCCCTGGTGGTCTAATGAGTAAGTCTGCCACCTACAACTGGCACAAACCCTGTATATCCCAAAGACCTGTGTTTGCATTCTGGGTCGGGGGAAACAACCAATATAAACAACTATATAAAGTAAATAAGATGATTCTTCTACCTCTCTTCCTGCCTGCACCATTCCCTTATTAGAAAAAAAAAGGAAAAAAATGATAAAAAAATTTTGTTTTTTACATGCTAATATTTGTGCACAATTTTCAGACTTCTTTCTTTGACATTTTTGTCTTTCTGCCAACACTTTCTGCAGATGCAGATTTCTTTGCAGAGGAGATGAATACATTTGTTGTATATGTTAATAAATATTTACAAAATGCCTCCAAAGTTCCTGGGACTTAAATAATCCTAAAGGCATAGTACACAGTGAGGATTAGACTTCATCTTTATCTTCATAACCCATCATAGGGAACTTTTAAAAATCAGAATCTTATTCAGAAGCATGCCTTAAAACAGGTGAACGCTGATGTGGGGAGAGAGAAGTCTGCATTTGACTCCACAAGCTGACAGGCAGGCCTCCCCAACACCTGCATGTGCCTGGGGTCAGAGTACAAGTGGATGGCCCCAGAACCCCTTCGCTTCCTGTCTCTGGCTCTATCCCACACCAGGAAGGGACGCACATGCGTGAATGGAGATGCCCCGGGTCCCATGCCCAAGGCCCACGTGTTCTACTTTCCGCTGTGCTCGGGCGCCTTCACCTCACAGGGCATATACGCTACAGAAACATCTACCCCGGATTGAGTCCCGGAGACGAGTGACGTCATATGGACTGGTCTCGATAAGTCACTCCCATTCCTGGTGGAAGATGTGATTTACAAGTACAAAGTGAGGCATACCCTGGTGAAACAGCAATTAGGGCTGCCACCTCCAACTGAGTGCAGTCCATGTTCTTCCTAGGGACCCACGTCTACGTCTTGGGGCCGGGGTGAACAATGCAAACAAATAAAACTAAGTACAAGCGCGTCTTCCTCCTCTCTCTTCCTGCCTGCTTTCTTCATCATCTTAATTACCGCCTGCGTCTTTCCTTAAAAATGAATAAAAGTACAAAGTGGAGGTAAATTTTAGTTTGGAGAATGGGAAATCTTTCTATTGTATCCTTAAACAAATACCTCCCTTCCATAGTTTTAAGAGACCCTTTACATTTTTTTAAATTCAGTTTTAAAACTATCTTAAAATAAGAAGTTACAATTCTGAAAAAGAAAAAAGTAACAATTACATGAACAAGAACCAAAAGCAGTCCACAGCTAGGACACTTGTCAAGAGCAGTGAGTCACTTCAACGCAGGCACTGTGGTCTCATCACACATAACCTTCACTCAAGAGCACATCTAATTTATCTTTAGAACAGCATCTTTAGCATCTATTGCTCAAGAGCATCTATCTGATACATGCACTGACTGCTGTATATATGTTTCGGTCTGCCGCACTCAAACAAGTCTCTACAGAACAAATAAGCATACTGACCAGATGTGTCAAGAAAGTCATGAAGTACTGAAGTAGCCTTGTTAAGATCAAGTTACCCTAATTTCTTTCCTTTTTCCCCCATAGATTTATAAAAAGCATCGTTTTTTTAAGGCATTATTTCTGCTCTAAATCTTTACTTTGTTTATATCAAACACATAGTAAGTGATATGTCAAGCAAAGTTTTAGAAAAATGTAAGTTTCTCCTTTGAAGTAGCATAGTCTTATGAACTGACATAATTTTAAGAATGATAAATTCAATGGTAAGTGTAAACAAAGCATATTACAGAGGTACAAGATAGAGGGTCTATAAGGAGGTTGTGGCTGGAGGATGAGGAGGGAGGCTAGGACAGGCTATTTCCAAAAGAGGTGATGATCTAATGAAGAAGGTACAGGAAAAAGGGCTGTGTGTGTGTGTGTGTGTGTGTGTGTGTGTGTGTGTTTCAAATTGGGGGAGTATTTATCTACAAAGGAAGAATTATTTAAAAATATTTTATAATACTGACTGTGTACTATATGCCAAACATCATGCACGAGACCACTAGAAATATTAAAGTAACAGAAAACATGATCTCCAAACTAAAAAACTCACAATCCAACTAGAGAAACAACATGAGGTAGACATTAAAGCAAACACGACGGCTACAGTAACAGTAGTCAAACTGCATATATGGTGGAATTTTTCTTGAGGACTTTAGGTACATTTTTTATCTCCCTTGATTACAGATTTTTCTATCACACTTTCTTGAATGCAGGGTAGAAAGTCTCTTACTACATTTGGCTTGCAAATGACCCATTTAAAACTACACTTTTCTTCCCCCAAATTTGCCATTAGAGAGCTATGGTTGTTTTTTAATGATCATTATCGTTATTATTTTATTATTAGCCATCCAGTTTACAAAAAATAAGTGAGTTCCGAAGTAGGTAAAGGGAAGAAACTCTCTATAAACGTGCTGGAAAATAACCTTATGTTGGACTGCCTTATTTGTTCTGCTTAAGAGTATCTCCTCTAAAAAGCCTTGATGGCCTTACTTTGTTTTAATTGCCTATTGAAAATTTACCAGAGATAATCTGATACTAGAAAACCTGAATTTGAATCTTGATGTTGCTGCAGCTGTGTGATTTTGGGTCATTATATGGAAAAAGTTTATTTCACAGGATTTTTATAAGGAAAAAAAAAAGGCCAAATAGGGAGACATAACTTGCCCAATTGTATGAAAAACAACCAGGAATCAGCCAACAGAATTAGTTATAAAACAGCATCTGTCCTTAGTATAAATGCAACCAGACCTGGGAATTCTTAACAGTTGTTAGGTTGTTAGTGATTCATCACAGGAATGAGGTAGTTTAATCTGTATTGTTTTCGTTTTATTTTTAGGAAAGGTGAAGGCAGGAATGAAGATGAGTAGACAGGCAGGCAGAAAGGGAGAGAAGGAAGAAGCTTCTTTTATTATCATTTAGTTGCTCACACTGGTTGCTTCCCCCAGAACCCTGGATTTGTACCCAGGGGTACGTGGCCTGCTCCTTCAGAGGCGATTAGCCTAACTGCTGCTCCACCAGGGCATGTCAGTGTGTCTTGTTTTTATCCTAACTCCTACTTAAGACAGAACTGAGGGCTGGCAGGTGAATACCATACTACAGAATCACACATAGTTTATAATTTTGACATTCTCATTTTCTCAGTGCTCCCTCCTCCTGACTCACCCAGAGAGTTATAATTTCTGGAGTTGGGGTTTATTTTTGAAAAGATCTATATTTGATTCTGATGGTCCAGTTTTGGACTCCTGGGACATACAAAGTGAGCTCGTCACTTTACTAAGTGAGGAACACTAAATAAAACAGTTGGACACGGGAGGCAGTGTTTTGGCAGTCCAGTACAAAAGTTGAGAACTTATTCACAGATGAGAAATCACAGGTGGTTTTTGATCACAGAATAATTCAGAGAGTTAAGTAGCATTTAGATAATAAGTTTAAGGCTTATTTGTCATAATTATGTAGGATCAAAAAAGTCATATAAAGAAGTTGCCACAACAATACACAGATGAAGGAATGAATGGTCTGGACCAGAGAAGTATCAGTGGAAACATACACTATGAAACTCTCCATACCTTAAAGGCCAATACATGCTGATCTCAAGTGTTCCTTTCCCATGTCAGACGGCAGTTGAGCCTGAGTGGCAATGATGTGATTAGAGGATGAGTGGAATGCCAAAGTTTTGCACTAATTAAGTAATTATTGTTAATATGGATAAACAATAACAATGCACTAAAGTACAGTCAGGCTTTTGATAACTTAGTAGAAACTTAAATTATAGGACAGTGGAAAATCTTTCCTAATAACACATTACCCTAATGGTTGTGTTGCACATGGTTCTTTTTTGCTGTCATATTTTTTAAAGAAAATCTTTACATATAGAGAAAAGTAGTGACCCATTACTCATATTCAGCAATTGTTAACACTTTTGACATTTTTCTTTTCTTTTCTGTGGAAGTTGTTAAAGAAATAATAGACATCATGACATCTTGTCATTAAATATATCAGTGTTGACCTCAAATAAACAAGGGAAATTCTATACAATCACAAAACCACTGTAACCCTTAAGAGTTAATGCTCCTCAATGCTCACAGTCCCCGTAACTTTTACAGACATACAAATCAAGACTACATGAACTTGTGCTAGTTTCCCCTACAAAAGCAGCTGTGTACACTCTTTTTGTAATTATTAATGGGAAAGTTAGCTCTCAAAATTAATTAACTTGTAAATCTTTTGGTTCTTAATGGCAATGTGATAGAAACTCCTGTCACTTAAAAATGTATCTGAGAGAATATGCACTTGATAATAACAAAGAGAATTCACTTGGATTTTCATGCACAGTGCTTTCATAAAAATTTCTAGACTTTTTGAGAGCATTATTTACTTCTTTCCAAGTGTCATGGCATGGGCTGGACATCAGCAAGAGCCATGGCATGCTCAAGACTCTGCCCTTAACAGAACCAAGACCTCTGGCCACTGTCAGATAATCTGTCACTATAAGCTACTTGTATCCATGCCAGATATTTATTGCTATTGATCTGCCTGGTCCCAGCAAAAGACTTTTGTTCTCCCAGACGGGACTTTGACCTCAATTAAGTTATGAATTTCAATCCGATAGACTGCTCACTTACCCTACTGCTCTCCCTGACGGGATTAATTAGAATTAGCTAGGCCAAGAGTCACCCCAAGCTCCTCGTGGATCATGTTATTTTAATAATAAATAAAGGAATAGCAGCAGTGTACAAGAAGTATTTTGAAAGACTGCTCATCTAGGGACATCATTCAGAACCTGCCAATATCAATTTCTCTGACTTTGATTACCTATTTACTTTTTGTTTCCTTTTTGTTCTCTGGAAGCTCTCCTTTTATTTCAGCTTTCTAAACATTCTCTGCATAGAGACATCAAAATACTTGCAATTTAGCACATTTAGCTATTTTAGGGTTTAATCAGAGAGTAACTCATGAAAGCAAACATCTGCAAAAACGTTATTTAAAACATTTAATAATCTCAGAGTATCAAGGAAAAAAACATACTATCATCCAGGGAAAACCGGTCTGCAGCTAAGTGTACTTTCCCTATTACTGGCTTATGTATTAAAAGCAGAAAAGGCAGAATGTTACTGAGAGGGCGATATCAAAGGTTGCAAAGAAAATGAGTGTGCAAATATATTTACTTTTAAACCATAAACCACTGGAACAGATACATATTGGTCAATGATAATTCTAAGTCATTTTGATATTTACAATAACCAGTGGGATCAGGATTTGCTAAATATATTGTGCTAACTTCTATAACTTACTCTCTAAATTAAAAATAAATAAAAAATGTAAGGAATATTACATAAGAATGTTCACATTCTTTTGTGATGTAATATTTGGTATTTGATAATAAAATAATAAAAATTTTAGGTAGTATAAAGAGAATCATAAAAACTGTATAATATCAATTCATATTACTGATACAGTAAGAAAAACATTTTACTTCTTTCGTTATTGAAATGTTGAGTCTTCATTGTCTTGGAAACATAAAGAAAAGATTTGAGTAGAATGCGTAAGTGTGGCAGTAATTTCAATATTAAAAACAATGCAAAGTTAAAGCACAAACTCTGCCTTTAAAATGCTAAGAATCCTGGTGTAGGTGGAAGGCCCACCCTTGTATGAAAGGACATGCCAAGACACTGTGAACCAAGCATTTATCAAGCCTTTACAAATGGAAATGTTCTTATCAAATATTCCTATGTAAAAGAAATAGGCACACATGCAAATAATTCCTGTAATGAAAAATTTTTTTAAATTATTTTTTTAAGTACAACTATGGGATTTAATCTTCATCCTCCCTTCTCCTCACCACCACACACACTCCCTTGTGTTCTGCATATTGTGTAAAATTTCATTCATTTTAGAAAAGAGTCATATTTTCCCATGGAAGCTTTTCCTTAAGCTCAAGTACTAGTAAACATTTCTTCCTCGGCACCTAAAACATAGTAGTAATCTAGGAAGAAAGTAAAATTGGTATCCAGACAAGACTCATTACATTGTGTGAGAGAATCAGGATTAAAGAAATAATTTAAAGGTAAGGCTATTTTCATAATGGTCCACTCAGCAGGAAAAGATCAAATGACAAAATGTATTGTGTTTCTGGCAAAGAGCTTCTGTTTTCACACCTGACTTTCATTAAATTGCATATTCTTAAGTGGAATTAGAGCAATTCTCTAGCAAATCATACAGGTGATTTAACACATTAGCCAGACATTTCAAATCACCCCTTAATTAGGGTCACAAGGATAATATGTGAGGGAAAACAGGAAATTTAATTATAGTCTTACTTACTGCCTTTTAAGTTGAAGTATCTGAAATGTAGACAATGATTTATCATAAAAATGATATAAGAAATACATTAAAGTATAGAAATAAGACAACTGAAACTTTCAAACATTTTTTTGAAGAACAAATAGTAAACATATAGCAATGAAGGTAAACATTTCTTTTAAAGGAAAGGTGCAGGCAGGAATAAAGGCAAGCAAGAAGGCAGGTAGGAAGAGAAATGAGGAAGCATTTTTATTTATTTATTTTATTCAGTTGTTCCCTCCTGACCTGGGACTGGACCCCAGGGGTATGTGGCTTACTCCTTTGGAGGTGACTGACTTAACTGCTACTCCACCAGGGTGCGACAAGATAAATATTTAAAAAATAAATTTAAAAGAAATGTGCAAAACATCTATAAGGAAAAAATTTAAGTATTGTTGAAAGGTGCAGAATAGACTCAATCAAATGCAGAGATCTCCCTTGTATTTGGATAGGATGGCTTAAAATTATGTTAGTTCTCGTTAATTCATGAATTCGAGGCAATCCCAATAGAAACACCAACAGCTATTTTACGGAGTTATACAAATTGATCTTAAAGTTCATATAAAACAAACACAGGAATAGTCAGGAAAACATTTAAAAAGAAAAACTATGAGACTATAAAGTTCAGAGTTAGAACCAAATCCACGTGGAAATTCAGTATATGACAGAGGTGGCACTGCCAACAGTCGGGGATAGATTTTTAAATACATGATGCCAGGGCAACTGGGAAGCCATTTGGAAAGACAAAACTGGATCCATATCTCACATCATACTCTTTTTTTTTTTTTTTTAAAGAGAAGGAAGCAGGCAGGAATGAAGGCAAGGAGAAAGGCAAGCAGCATTTTTTTTAATTTAGTTGTCCATCTCCGATAACCCGGGTCCCAGGGATGTTTTTGGACTGCACCCACTGAAGGCAGCTAACACAACCACTACTCCATCATGATTCACTTTTAGAATTTATCCTGAGGGCACATGTCTAACAATATGAAAACACATATGCACAAAGTTATTAGTTGCAGCACCATTTCTAACGGCAAAATCCTGGAAATAATCTGAGTTCCCATATGTGGCAGAGTGGTTTAATAAATTACAGAATATCCACACAAAGGAGTACTATGAAAAAAGATCTCCATGAAACAACAGGCCTCACTGTAAATGAAAGAAGTGAAATGCAAAAGAGCATCCAAAGTTCACTGTAAGCAAGAAGACAATGAAAATGCACATGTATCTGCTCTTTAATACAAAAGAAATACAGGAAGAACAGGCAGAAATGAGACAGGTTACTTATAGGAATTCGGTGAGAAAGTAGTGAAAAAAGCAGGCAGAGGGACTGGGGGAGCAGAGATGAGAAGGCGGTGACAATTTGTTTCACATAACCCCCAATAATCAAAAAGTTAAAACCAACCATATGTGGGACAAACCTAGAATGGCATACAAACAACACTGACAAGTGAGTGTGACCTGAATAACATGACTCTACTGAAGGGGTAGGGAAGCAAAGAACTAACCTAATCTCTTTGGAGCAATATCTTGATTAGATATTGCAGGCTAATGGTAAAAAAAAAAACAACTATAAATGTTTTAATCTAGTTAGTGAATGTGTTTCACAGAGATATGAGTTGGAAATTCTGAAACTAATTAATATCTACACATAGTTGAACAAAATTAATAACAAGAGCCAAATTTTCCAATGTGGAAGAAACACATTACAAATAAGGAAAGACTAGGCGGACTCCAGCAGTGATGGGATGGAATTTAAAGGTATCAATATGAACACATTGGTATTCAGAGTGTGTGTGCGTGTGTGCGCCCGCGTGCACGTTTATGCGTGCAAGTGTGTGCACACAATAGAGAACTATAGCATATGTATATCCCTGGATTAGTACACATACATGTTTTATATACACGTATTTTTTAGCCCATTCTGTCGAGAGAACCACGAAGCAATGACATTCTGATAGAGACAAGAACACTTAGTGCCTAGATCCTGGTTTTTAAACACCATTCTTTCATAAAAGAGTCAGAGATTCTAAAGGTACAGGACGGAGCAAAATATAAAGTCAAATACCACAATCATAACTCTTGCAGACAAGATCCACTGATGGATACTAAAATTAGTGGGCAGAATTAGAGCAAAACCAGAATTTTCATATTCTCAAAACATCTTCTTTCTGATATTAACAATAAAGAAATATGGTAACTTTACAGTAGAGAAACCAGGTAGACATTACCTTAATAAAGTGATCAAAATTAACATGTGGCTAGTAATAAGACATTAACATTATGAATCCCTTAATATGTGTATTGAGAAAGGTATATCACTTTCATGATACTCTTGCCAAAATGCATAATATGATTCCAATCATTAGACAATCACATATTGAGGAAAATCCTACAAAACTGATCTGTTCTCTTCAAAAGCGTCAAGAGCATGAACTCTTAGAGACTGTAGAAGGTAAAGAAAAAAACTAAATTCAAATCGGGATAATGGGTAGATGTATAAACAGAAATTCAAGTAAGGTTGATTTCTAAAGACCATTCTTTACCTAACTGAACCAGAGAAACCAGTTTCTCTAGAGAAAGTAGGAAAGAAAAAATTTAAAGATGGGCCTGGTACATCTTGTTATGCTAGAAAGTATACAAATTTTTTATGAATTATTATGGGCACATGTCAAAAGAACACAGAAGTCAGATTGAAGTGGTTCCTACTGATCAAATCTGGGATAATTTGAGCATTAAATAATGGTAAACATGAATTGACACTTTTATAAATAAGAAACCATAAATCCAAAATGATATAATAAAAGCAGAGATTAAAATTCGGTCAGGAGAGGGGCTTTACAACACCCCCCAGCGCCTCTCGGAAACACTACGGCGTTACAACGGGACTGACGTACTCGCAGGCACAAGGACTGCAAACCGAGGTCTTGCCCTGCCCGCCCCCAATACACCACATGATGGACCAAGCAGCAAATGCTAACGATCTCAAAATACCGACATTCTCAAGAGGGCGCTCCCTCATCACCATAATAGAATCAGACTAGAAATGAATACCGAGGTAACTACAAAATTGCTAAATGTTGGACAATTAAACAAAAACACATCTGGATAATCTAGGGTTCAAAGAAAGAAATCAGAAAATTATTACCAGAGAGCAACATAAATAAATCAAATCTGCTAGATGCTTAATGCAGTGAAGAGAAATTTATATCTCTAAGTATACTTACTAGAACAGTTAGAAATCAACCATCTAAGCTTTCCCCTCAAGAAGTTAGAAAAGCAGCAAATTAAATGCAAAGAAAATAAAAAGTAGAAATCAATGATGCAGATACTGAATAATACAATAGAGACAATCAACAAAACAAAAAGTGGTTTCTTTGAAAAGACTAATAAAATCGATAAACCCTTAGCAAGAATAATCAAAAAAATTACTAATATCAGAAAAAAATCTTAAAAAGAGATACTACATACCTTAGAGATAAAAATGATAGAAGATTTACTGTATAAATCTTTTACATCTAAAACAAAATGCACACATTTCTTGAAAACCTCAAAACTGACAAAAGAAAAATAAAGCCAAAAATGTGAAGAGTTTACATCAGTTTAAAAAACTGAATCTGTAGTAATATAAAGCTTTACAGGTTCAGATAGCTTCTTTTGAGAATTCACCTAAGTATTATAGTATTTATTATATGTCAGAATTTTTTTTAAAGTGGTTGATCTAGATATTATTCTCTGTGTAATCACTATCTACTGGCATTTTTTTTTTTTAGAGGAAAGCAGGCAGAGGAGAGAAAGAAGCATTCTTATTTACTTGTTCTTTTTTTCATTTTTCTTTTCTTCGTCCCCACCTCCCCCCACCCTACCTCTTGCCCCACCCCCAGATCTTGAACCCAGGGTCTTGAGTTTTACATGGTCCATGTCCCAGTCACCAGCTTAATGCCCAAGCCACCACAACAATGTGGTATTCATATTTTACCACTTTTATTTTACCACTCCATTTAGCTTCCCTTATCCTTCTGGTTCTGTATCCTTCTTGGTACTTGCTGAGCTCCCTTGAGTTGTGGATTGGTGTTTGTTGTTAAATTTTGAAAAAGTATGAGTTGTTCTAGTTGTTCACCCTGGTTGTTGTCCCTAGCACTTGGACATGAACCCGGGGTCCTTGGGATGTACGTGAATTGCACTGAACTTCTACTGTGCTAAACTTCTGCTTCACTAGGTTGTGCCCACTGACTGTATTTTACATCTCAATTAATTTAAATAATGAAGGAAAAACACATTATGTACAATATTGTAACAAATATCTTTGAAATGCTATGTATACGTAAGTAAATAAAGATGAGAATGAAATATAATCAGATTTTATAGCAGAGAGGTTAAGAGTTTGGAATCAGAATGACATGGCAAATCCAGACTTTGTCACTTTCTAGTTCTATGACATGTCAAAACTTCTGTTTCTTCACCAATAAAATGCAGTTAATAATATATCTAAATTATAGGATAAACTTTATAACTAAAAAAGACAATGCACATAAAATGCTTGGCTCATAGAAATACTAAAAAAAACTGTTTTATATCCTATCTTTTCCGCACATAATACAATTAATAACTTTATTTACTGCTTCATATTGTTCTGTGTTTGGAATCTTCTACAACATAGCCAGTCACCAAGGTATTCATTAGGCATGTTGCTGTAGGTCACTTTAAAAACCAGAAGCTTATGTAATTTATAAATCATAAATGCTAAATGTTTCAGTGACACTCAGAATATTTTTCTTATGAATTGCTTAACACCCAGTACACAGTGTAGACACTTAACATCACAGATACTCTTACTTCTCCCCCTCATCCCACTTATTTCCTTAATGTTCCTTTACAATCAATCTGAGAAAACTTGGCAATATAGCCTCAGCATTCAAATACCTTTTAATGTGCTTTGGGGGTAAGTTTTAATCTTTCTCCAGGGCTTAAAAGATCAAAGTTACTCAAGAGGTCTGAGCGGGGGAGGGTGTGAGGGTGTGTGTGTGCGTGTGTGCGTGTATGCGTGTGTGTGTGTAGACTTAACCTATATCCTAATCTCAAATGTGGTAAGAAGGTAACTTCCAGAGTAGAATGAAAAATCAATACTACACAGGGGAAGAGTTGAAACTGTGTCCACAGTACTGCCAGATAACAAATGAAATCTATAAAAGATCTTTCTTAGAAATAAAATAAAATTAAAAGTTCCAATTCCATCAGTCAAAGAATATAGAAGCCAGAGATGCAATAAAAAAAAAAAAAATTATTGAAGGGTAAAAATGACAGGAAAACACAGAGTAGATTTTGACATATCTCTAATTACTACTCTGTTTCAGGCTAATGGTAAAAATTAGTCTTCAGATAGTTGATAACATCAGCCTGTCTGTGCTGGGTTAGTACCAAGATCTGTTGCCAAGCAAATACTTCTAATAAAATTGATTTTCCTTTTTGGCAACCAATAGGGCAGTCAATAATAATGTTGTTTAAGAAAGATTGAGTCATGAGGGAGATGAACCTTTCCTTCCATTTATTATGTTTGTATTGTCTATATTTGAAAAGCGTTTTCAATAATGAAACCAAAGAAGGCATTACAAGGGGAGAGCTATTCTGAGAGTTAATCTCCGAAAGCCCCTTTGACTTTGGAAGCATGTTACAACCCAAACTGACAAAGCCAAAAGCATCTCCACAGAGGTTAGGATTGTCAATAGCAAAGGAAAGCCAAGGTGAGAGGCAATATAAAGTGGTCATGTGAACACAAGAGGGAAAGAAAATCACTAGTCAGGCACACAGCCCTTCCTAACAGGCCCTTTCTAAAACCTGCCTGGAGGATTACTGTGCCGAGGCTGTCCTCAGTACAATTCTGAAATCACTTGACCTATATTATCCAATAATGGAGTCCAAGAAATGAACAGGCGAATACCGCAGGCTTTGTCTAGTTTGGGAATATTTTTCTCTAAAATATTCCCTAACAACCCAAATCAAATAAAAGGCATGAATACACCAAGTTTTCTTCTTCTTTGTTTGTTTTAATGACAGGTGCAGGCAGGAATGAAGGCGAGCAGAGGCAGGCAGGCAGAGAGAGGAGGAAGCAGCACTTATTTTATTTAGTTGTTCATCTTGGTCACTTCTGGCCCTGGAACATGAACCCAAGTCCCTGGGATGTACATGGCCTTCATGGACTTCGAGGTAATGAACTTATCTTCTAGACCACCAGTGTGTGACTGTTGGGGAAACTGAAGGTTGGAAAGATGATTTCGAAGGTCAACCAGAAAAAATGAGCAAAAATAACAGAAAAATTCTGGGATAAGTAGTGAAGAAATCTTCCCTACCAGACAGTAAAATACATTTTGAATCCACAACACTTAAAACTACAAGCTCAAGTCCATGAACGAGCAAACAGCAATGGAATACAAGAACAGTACAGATACATACTAAAACATATATAGGAAATGAGAATAAGAAAAAGACTCCTCAGTAAACATTATTCAATAAACATTACTGGAACAACTGGACAATCATCTAAGCAAAATAAAATTGGCACCACCTGGACAAAAATACAATTCCTATTACATACACATGACAAAGTAAATCTAGATGGACCCAAAAAAAAAACACCAAAAAAAACCATGCAGTGGCAAAAGTACTAGAAGAAAACATGAGGGAAAGTTTTAATTATTATATCGGAAAGTGCTCATTTTCTTGTAAATAAAATGGGTGGGGCAAGAAGAGAGAGGTCCTAAACCAAGATTATCATATACTGTTCTTTTCTGGGACGAACTTCTCACTAAGGCTAAATCAAAAGTAATGCTGATTGGGAAAAAGTAGCAAGGCGTATGAGATGTGGGGTGTCCACCCAGTAAGAGTGAAGGTGAAAATGACATGTAAGCAGAGGCCTAGGCGGGAATGTGAAGAAGAGAGAAAACAGTACATAAAGAGGTCAAGAGGCGAGCACCATGTCAAGTTCTTCAGAGCCAGTAGCGCTGGTGCTCAGCACAGGGATGGGCCAGAGCAAGGAGTGTGCTGAAAAGAGTTGGAGATATAACAGAGGCCCACAGGTAAAGGATTCATGTTACTTAGAGAAATAAAAGTAAACAAGAGAACATTTCCAAATTAGCATTTTAGAATCTCTAGATGAAACACAGGAAATATAATGAAGCATGTCTAGATTAAAAACAGGGATCTAGTTCAGAAATGCTGAAACACTTTAAGAAGCTTCAACTAGTATACTGTCAACAATGAAATGGGAAACGGAGAGATTGATGTACACTTAGGAGGCAGAACTTAGGGGGATAGATGAGTGTGAAAGTGAGAGAAGCAGCAAGGATGACTCAGGAAAACTCATTGTACGATGGTGCCAATTACACTGTGCAGGCGTGTGCATCAGGGTAGAGTCACTGCAAGATGTGAGGTTCAGTTTAAGATGAGTATGAAGTGGCTGAGAGATGTCCAAGAATGAAATGTTTTTAAGTATACTGGCTGTGATCTCAGCTGGTGATAAGATTTCTTCTATTTTATCTGTGAAATAGGAAGAAACCTGAGAATAAGAAAGACCAGAAGACTAGTCAGTCAAAACTAACGATGAATATCATGATTTATGCAAATTCAGCATTCTGTGATACTTTTCCCCTAGGTTTGCCCAGAGCCCAGTATAGATATGTAGAAGAAAACAATTGGATTAATCAGAATTACAGTTTTTCCAGATGCTTGCAGCTGAAATGGGAATGGGAATGGGAATGAAGATAAGAACATGACAGTGATTAAATGAGTTGAAAATGGGAGAAGATAAATTAGTCAAGGAAGTAGGAACTTCCAAAAGGTCAAATAAGAAATTTGGTTTTAGCGAGTTTTCTTTTTGGGTGTTGTTTGCTTTTATTTTTCCTTTCTCCAGTTCAAGACGCAGATCCTTGGGTTTTACGTGGCCTGAACCTGAGCTGCTGAGCCATAGGGGTGCTCTAAGAGATACAAAATGAAATTAACTGGAGAGTGTAAAATTAAAACTGAAAATTTCATACTTGATCTTGAGATCCACGGTAAGCCCATGAAGTCAGGGGGCTTAAGTGGAAAAATACACTTAGGAAAAATCCAGAACCTTGCAAAGACCTTCATTAGTATTCCTTTTAGGATTTCAAATAGTGTAAGCTGGAATATATTTTAATACATCTCCTGTCTCAAGGCCAGGAAGAAAACAATTACATGTATTTATGTGAGTGAGATGCAGGGCTAGGCTTATATATATGTGTGTGTATATATATTTGTGTGTGTGTGTGTCTGTGTGTGTGTATACATATGAACAAATATTATGAAAAAGGAAAAACACTTTATGTGTAACATGCTAAATTAAAACGTAAACTTCTGGAATAAGACAAGATGCCTGCTTTTACTACTTCTATTCAATAAAGTACTTGAAGGCCTAGACAGAGAAATTAGGCAAGAAAAAGAAATTTAAAGCATCTAAACTGGGAAAGGAAGAAATAAAATTATCTCTGTTCATAAACAGTATAATTTTATGGCACAACCTGTTTGAGTAGTCACCTCCGAAGAGCACAGTTCACCTTAGGTTTGAGTCCCTGGTCTGGGGTGAAAGAATCATTGTGAACAACAAACAAAAAATAAAATAAAATGCTTCTTACTCCTCTCTCTTCCTGCTTGCCTGCCTACTCACTTTCATTCCTGTCTGCACCTTTCCTTTAAAAAAAAAAAAAAAATATATATATAATTTTATATGTAGAAAACTCTAAAGATTCCACGAAAAGCTGAAAACAAGCAAATTTGGCAAAATTGCAAAATATAAAATCAACACACAAAAATCAGCTGCATTTCTAAACACTAATAACAATCTAGAAAGATAATTTAGAAAACAATTTCATTTACAAGAGCATCAAAAAAGAATAAAATACAAATTAGTCAATGAAGCAAAAATTTATATAATGAAAACTACAAACAATGCTGAATGAAATTAAAGACATCAATACTTGGAAAGACAGCCCACAGATTGGAAGACTTAACACTGTTAGGATGACAATACTCCCCAAAGTGATCTATATATTTAATCAAACTTTACCAAAATTCTAATGATTATTTTTGTAGAAATAGAAAAATTCATCCTACAATTCACATAAAAATAGCCAAAAATAGTTTCCTCCCACACTCGCAAAAATGTTGAAAAATAAAGAAGCCTCACATTTCTTGATTTCAAAATTCACTATAAAGCCAAGACAATCCAATCAGTGTAGTACTGGTATAAAGACAGATACATTAGAACATTAGACCAGTGGAAAAGAACCCAAACCCTCCATATATAGCCAAATGATTCCTGACAAGGATGTCAAGACTATTCAATAGGGAAACGACAGTCCTTTCTACAAAATGGGCTGTTGAAAATTGACTATCTACAAGCAAAGAAAAAAAAAAACAAATTGGACCCTTGTCTTATAACACAAATGATTCACTCAGAATGGACCAAATCCTCAACCTAAGAGTTAAAATGCTTAAACTGAAGGAAAATATAGGGGAAAAGTTTAGTAATGTTGTATTTGGCAATGGTTTCTTAGATCTGACACCGAAAGCACAGGCAACAAAAGGAAAAATAGGTAACCTGGACTTCATCAAAATTAAAAATGTATGCATCAAAGGACACAAAATGGGAGGAACAGGAGGAAATATTTGCAAAATATACATCTGATTAGGAACTGAAATCTAGATTATACAAGAAATTCCTACAACTTAACAAAAACGCAAACAACTTTATTAAAAAATGGGCAAAGGACGTAAACACACATTTTTCCAAAGAAGATATACGATTGGCCAATAGTCACACGAAAAGATGTCCAACATCACTAATCATTAGGGAAATGCAAATCAAAATCACAGTGAGTTACCACTTCACATCCATTAGGATGACTATAATTAGAAACACAGAAGGTAAGAATATAGAAAAATCGGAACACCTATGTATTGTTGATGGGAACATAAAATAGTAGAGCCATACTTTGGAAAACAATAGGGTAACTCTTCTAAAATGAAATCCAGCAATCGCACTTCTGGTTATATACTCAAAAAAAAAGAAAGAAAGCAAAGGTTCAAATGAGTATTTGTTCCCCATGTTCATAGTAGTATTATTTACAATAGATAAAAGGAGAAAGCAACCCCAATATATACAGGATATTTAGATAAATAAAATGTGATATGTACTTATGCAATATTAAGTTTTAAAAATGAAGAAAATTCTGACACATACAAAAACATGGACGAACTTTGTGAAATAAGCCAGTCACAAAAGGACAAATACTGTGATTCATTTGTAAGAGATACCTAGAGCTGTCAAATTCACGGAGATAGAGAGTAGAACGGCAGTTGCCAGGTGCTGGGGTAAGGGAAGAATAGGGAGTTAGTGATCAATGAGTACAAAGTTTCAACTGGGGAAAATAAAAAAATTCTGGGATGAATGGTGGTAAGGGCTACACAATATGAATGTACTTAATGCCACAGAACTTTACACCTAGAAATGGTTAAATAGGTCAATTTCATATTATGTCTATTTTGTCACAATAAAAAATAAGAAAGAAAACAGTAGTAAATCTTAAAGACCCTGGATTTGGCAATTATTTCTTTGTCATAATACCAAAAGTAAAGCCAACAAAGGTGAAATACATATACTAGACTTCGTCAAAATTAAAAACTTCTGTACACAAACGGATGCTACCAAGAAGTGAAAAGATGACTCACAAAAGGGATAAAAATATTTGCAAATCATTTATCTGACAAGGGATTAGTATCCAGAATATATGAAGAACTCTTACATCTCCACAACAAAAAGACAAAAATGTATGAAAGACTTGAATAAACATTTCTCTAAAGAAGATAGACAAACTGTCAAGAAGTATATAAAAAGATACTTATCATCAGTTATTAGGGAAATACAAATGAGATACTACCTCAAGCCCATAAGGATGCTATTAAAGTAGAAAACACATGGATACACCTTGAAAACATTAGGGTAAGTGAAGGAAGTCAGATACAAAGGCCACCTATTTTGTGATTCCATTTACATGGAATATTCAGAAGAGGCAAACCACTGATACAGAAAGCAGATCAGTTGTCACCAAGGTCTGGGTTAGCCGGAAACTGACAGTGACTGTCCAACAGGTACGAGGTTTCCTGTGAGAACGATGGCAATGGTCAAACGCCACTGCTGAGGGTATGAAAGCCACTGAATCACACACTTTAGAATGGTTAGTACTGTGAATTTTGTTATGCAGATTTTCACTTTTTTAAAAAGCTCCTTCTTTATCCCTCTTACCTGACAGTTAATATCAGCTCTATATTGTAACAAGGCATTGACTAGTTCCTTATGTCCTCGATCACATGCCCAGTGGAGTAGAGTTCTGCCCTGAAAACACAGAAAAGATAACAGAACTCGTTAATCGAGTGGTGGAAACATATAAAAGATATTTTAAGAAAGACAAAGTAATAGATAAAATCGTAGAAATTAATATTCTCTAAATGATTAATGTAAAAATACTCTATGGGAAAAACAGGAGACAATCAACCAGACATGGTGAGTTCTATTTCTAGCTCAATGACTTCTTTCAGCCTCATCAACTTCCTCACCTGTACAGTGGACAGACAGATAATACTGACAGCAGGAATACCAATAATATTTGTTAAATCAATGAGCTGCTAAGAAATGCTTTGTAAATTTTAAAGTTTAAATGTAAAAGTTTTCTTATGTTCATTTTGTCTAGTGAAAAAAATCTTAGGGATAAAAATATGAGTACTTACACCTAGGTAAAAATCATAATATAAATACAGTATAGCTAAACATATTAAAGTTCCTTTCCAAAAATGAAGAAAATTTAATCAGTTCAAAACTAAGCATTTTTCTTTACTATTCCAAATTTACACTCTGAACTATCTCAAATACTAGAATTAATCTATTAGTTTCTGTCTTCAAATACTGACTGTGAAAGACAAAGGTACTAAATATATGAAACATTAATTTTAATCAGTTATTGTTAATGTGTTAATTCTATTTTCCACTGTCAGAAAAACCTTGGTTTAGTTAATGAAAGAAGCCTAATCTCAAAACTAAGAGCTTTTCTGAAAAATATGGCTTAATACTACATTTGTAAAGTGGGAGTGATGTCATTTTGAAAGAATGTAATTTTTTCCACATTAAGTTGAAATCCCTTCTTTATATCATTTTAGAAAAGACTTAAGTAGATATAAGCTGGGATAAAGACAGCTAAAGTTAAGACAGCTTTTCTGAACCCACTTATACTTTATCTTTTAGACTCTCTTCACACAGCTCTTATTTAAACTAATTAAACCAGGATCTATTCTGGAAACAAACAACAACAAAACTTCTTCTCTCTAAAATGTCCTTTTGTTTTCCTTTCATTTTGCTCAATTTATTTTTATTTACCTTGAATATCAATTTTCCATCAGATCACACAAAATCCAAAGATGAGGGGAAGCAGAAAATTTGAAAATATGGGCAAATCACTCACAATTTGTCAGTCATCAAATTATTTTGTTTTCTTTTTATAAAATGATACAATTCTAAAAGCCAAGTAAAAATGTACTGCAGAGAACAGAATTTCCTATGTTAAAATTTCTGTAGATTAATGTGTACTGGTCTGCTGTTAGCTGACACTAATTCCAAAATCCTCCAGACGAATAACCATATATTCTAATAAGACTCTCAGAACAAATACCAATGGAAAAATATTCAACAGTTCAATATAATGATTTCACAGTTTTTATGTTAAAAGAGTCATAAAAAATTCCAAAGTCTCTAGCATTTTTAGGTTCTGATTTTAAGTGTACATTTCATGGTCTAAAGTTAATATTAACGAGAATTATTTCATAGTTAAAATGATGTGTGTTATACTTACACAGGGCTTTTAGTAGAACTACTTGATAGTTAAGTAGGAAAATATAATAGTAATATATCTAGTACTCTTACCACAAATTAAAAGATAATTACTACTTCTCAACCAGGTTCCTAATTTCTCCTTAGGCTTAACCCAATAGGGTTACATCAACTAATGCTAAAATATAAATCCTTAGCTGTTTCGATGGGAAAGCAGACAAGCAACACATTTTACTGCTAATGGGAGTTATATTTTAAATTCCCCATACGTGGTGCCAAAAATTTACTTTAGGGGAAACACCTATGACTGGACCTCAGTAGTGATTTTCTCTTTGGATCTATTTTCCAGAAGGGCAGCACGTGGACAGCAATGTTTTAAGGAGGAGAATGTGCTCTCAAGACATTTACACTACACTTTGAACACATGTTCTGACCTGTGATGTAATTAATTTTTGTAACACATTATTTTAATGGTACACTAATTAACCTTGAATTAGAATGAATTCTCTGACAATGACTTTTGGTAGAAGTGCTGAAGATATCTACATTACGAACACCTAATGATTAATATTTCTATGCAGAATCAAGAAGCCCCCAAAATAAAACAGTATTAAACACTGCTGCAAATAAAGAGATAAAAGAAACCAAGCTTTGAAACTTTTGCAATCAAGATGTTCTCTACAGAAATGAACAAATCAGAGATCAAATAATAAAATTCCCATAAACATGCTCTAATCCACGATTACTATTTCAAGTAATAACCAATACTTTGCAGAGATGCTATCCTCATAACAAACTATGACAAAATCAAGAAACAAATACCTGTGGTTTCTTTCCTTTCTTTTATAAACCACAAATGTATCTAGATCAGTGTAATGTAATTTTTCAACAGTGCTTTTTTAAAAGGAAAGGTGCACACAGGAATGAAGGTGAGAAGGCAGACAGGAAGAGAAGAGGAAGCATTTTATTTATTTTATTTAGTTGTTCATCTTAGTTGACCACCGTCCCCACTCCAGTACCAAGTCTAGAACCTGGATCCTTGGGATGTATGTGAACTATGCCCAGCAGATTTAACATGTGGCCACCAAGACATATCTATAATGTAATTTTTTAATTATTTTAAATACAGGACCCATACTATCTCCTCCAGAAAGAAAACTATGATTAAGGGCACATTAAAATCATACTTTTTAAAAAGACTATGCGAATGTATGAACTATTTCATTATTTTATATGTAATTTTATCTTCTATGAATGATATCATCATTTACAAATTTTCAGATTAAATTTAGTTGCACAACTACCACAAAGTGGACAATTATTTGCTGAAAAAACATTTAAAAAACCCTAGAAGTATCTGGGCAATAAGGGAGAAAGCCAATACAAAAAGGAATCTTTGTCAGGCCACCAGAAGACCGCAGCAATGTTTACAGAGCTCTGGACATTCTGGAACCCAAACACCATAAAATAAGAGGGGTAGGCGGCAGAGTTCTCATCTATTAACCAGGGGTGCTAATATTGTCCTGCTTCAGACAGATGAATGACTCTAAAGTGCTTTCAAAGTGCAGGGAGGCAGTAACCTATTAAGTGGTATTACTTTCATACCTTATAGAAAATAGAGTGGGTCTTAGTATTTTAAATGTTTCTTTGATATCCTATGTTAGTTGTCCTTAAACCATGTGAAATTTTAAAATTATATCTTTTCCGGGATATCACAGTATTAAATGAAGAGATTTATTATAAAATGAATATTGATGCCCTTGTGATATTTTAAGAACACATACAAAATCATATAGAGCAGATATAAGGTAGACAAAAACACAGCTCAATTGCTATGTTTAAATTTGTAGGAGCTGCCATCTTGCCATCCTATCAAAGATGGTATGGTATAGTACTGTGTAATTAGCAAAGGAAATACTGCAAACAGATGGACTTAAATTTCTCTCTGCAAGCACTAGGTTTCAATGTATAACTGTAGTAGAGTTTGACATCTGCCACCAATGACCTGTAAAGTTTCGTCTCCTCTGGCCTATTCTGTCTTCCCAGTTTGCTGCTGCTGCTGCTGCTGCTGCTGGTGACAGCAGCTGGCCAGAGACCTTCCCCAAATGCAACTACCAGAACTACACAGCGCCTCCTACTTTCATCACCCTCATGATAGTGAAAGGACAATATTGTTTCAAGAACTTAGCTGGGAGTAGGTATGGGAGGCAGCTTAAGATCTCAAGAGGTACCAAGAGGCATGGAAGTCAACAGCACCCATTAACAGTTTACCTACCAGGATTAAAAGAAAATCATACACCACTCTGTTTGATATACATTAAAAATCAACTATTTAATCTCTTTCACTGGCTAAGATGTAAGGTAGAAAGAAATGGTGCTATTGAATTATCTGGCAACTGAGAAAGATTTTAAATACACTATTTAAAAAGTTTCTTGAATCTGCACATATAAAACAAATTGTGCTGTAAATCAACATTCCTTCAATTATTTAAAAAAAGAGATCTCTTCATGAGTGCTTACTAAGCCATACTGTCAGTGACTTAAGGTGAAGGAATAAGTAAGGGACATATTCCTCCATACTACAGAAAATATGTAGTAACAGTAATAACAATAAGGTGTCCTGATGAGAGCCCAAGTGTCCATCATAAGACAATGGATAGATAAAAAATAGTGATATATTCCTATGATGGTATATTACTCTGCAATAGGAAGGATGGAAGCACTGATTTAAACACTATGGACAAGTTAAATAAGACTTACATGGAAGAACACACATGTATAACTGCACTTTCAGAAAGTTCTAGAACAGGCAAAAACCAATCTGTTACAGAAAAAGCATCAGATAGTGGTTACCTTTATGAGACTGGGAGAAAGAATCAGTTGGGAAGGGAGAACTTTCTGGGATAATTAGTAACGTTCTACATCTTGAGAAGAGTTTCAGATACAGAGGTAAATAAATTTGTCAAAATTACCTGAATGTGCACTGAAGATCTGTACATTTCACTGTATATAAATGTAATCTTAAGAGAAAAACTAAAATAATCCTGAATTCTAGTTATGCATGTCTGTAAAATATTCTGAAAAGTATCAAAATATAAGATAAATTGATGGACAGATAGAGAGATGAATACTGATAAAAACAAGCATAGTAAAATGGTAACAGTAGAATCTTGGTGCTAAGAATATAGATGTTAACTGTAAAATTCATTCAGGTTTCTTCATGTTTAAATTTTTTCACAATAAATCACTGGGAAAAAAAATCATCCAAAAAAGTCTGTATACTCACATTCATAACAGTATATTCACAATAATCCAAACCATGGAAGCAACCCAAGTGTCCATGGAGGAATATTTGGAGAAATACAATGCAGCACATAAATGGAATATTACTCAGTTTTAAAAAGGAATCAAATCCTGACACATGCTATAAAATGGATGAACATTAAAAGCATTATGCTAAGTGAATTAAACCAGTCACAAAAGGAAAAAAACCTGTCTGATTCCATTTACATGACATTATCTGGAGAAGTCAAATTCATGCAGATAGAAAGCATGATGGTGGTGCCAGGGCTCAGCAGGAAGTGGGACGGGGAGCTAGAGTTCAAGGAGCATAGAGTTTCAATGGGGAGAATCAAAAGGTTCTGGAGCTGTATGGTGACGATGGCTGCACAGCGTGAATGTGCTTGACATCACAGAACCAAACATTTAAAAATGGCAAATTTTGTCATGTAGTTTACCAAAAAAAATCAAAGCTCAAAAGATTTAAACCACTTTTACCATTTTCTGATCTTGTATTAAACATGAGTTTCTGATATACAGTATGATCAGAGGCTTGATTTTTAAACGGTGGTGTCTGCTTTACTGTAAATGAGCATAATCTGACAGTTCGCAATGCAATTCTGTTATTAGCATGAATGAATTAAGTTCATTCAAATTAGCATTTTAATCTGCTATACAACCAAAGTAACAGTTTATGTAGAAAGTTATTTCAGAGGATGCATTTTTTGTCTTCCATTCTTAAATATTGAATCAAAGCAATAATTTAGCTTCAGTATCACTGACTCCTAAATTTTCACTTCTTTTTGGACTTGCTGGGTATCACAGCAGTTTCTCAAGCCAAAGTGTGTAAATTGTATTCTGACATGAGTCACAGATTTAAACAAAGCAAGAAGGAAAAAGAATGTCAAGAGAAAGGCGATCTCCTTTGAAATATTTGAATGAATCAATAACTAGATGGAAAATGGTAGAACAAATTTATCTTCAAAAGGGGAGAAGAAAAAAAAGAATTTAACTAGAGAAGTAGCTCAATGAAAGAGTAATTTATAAAGTGCAAAATGAGAATGTAAGGGAAACCAATGACCTGTATGACTGCTTCTGGGGGACTAATAATAAAAAGCTGCACTGGGATAAGTCATCTATTACGTTCAGATATTACGTTGCTACATTTGTTCTAAAACGAATTTAAAGATTTAAAATACTATCAATAAGTATGTATTTAGTATCTATTGTACATGACACTGATATGAGACATAGTGTGGTAAGACTTATGCTCACATAATTTCTATCTGCTTTTTGATAATGTTTTGTCATATATTAAATATACTTTACAAATTATTTAAATCATCCTTTGCCCTTGAAAGAGATTTTCTTGCAAGAACTATAAATGTTTGTTCCATGTGAAGAACTGTGTTTAGATGGCTCAGAGATAGAAACTGAACCACCACATCATGCAAAATACTCATAGGTGTTCTTCACATTTCTCGTCATATTCTCTGCTTCAATTTTGAAACATACATTTCAGCAAATGGTGAAAAAATACAATAAAAGCTGTAATTTAAATTAAAAATGAGTACATATAAGACTTAAACTTGGACTTTGAAACATCTAATACATAGATAGCTTCCTGAATAGTGAGTATAATTATGAAACTATTTTCTACCATGTGAGACAGATATTATTTTAATTATTACATCAATAGGAAAATGCCATGTAATTAGAAATATATGCCTTTACTATACTAGTATCTCAGTAGTAACTACAACTTAAAGAATAAAAGATAAATGAGGAACTATACTTATTTAAAAGTATAAAGTATAAATAAAATAACTTGATTATGAAATACAGATATTTCATTCAAAAGTTGTTTTATATATGTTCATATGCTATTATAGTTACAGATTCTTATTTGCATTTCAGGCAATATAATAATTGATTTAATTCAATGTGTGCTCATATAAATGCAGTTTATCATTTTATGACTATAATTAAATTTCTTTTTATGTTCACAGCAAATTTTAAATAAAATAAGTGCAAATTTTAGTTATCTAGGAGCAAGACTGAAATTGGGTTGAATCTACTGGATGAACATTTTAAATAAAGACATATATCATCCCAAAGAATCCTAGGCAATCAGTATCTCAAGTTCAATATCTCAAGTTCAAACATATGACAGATGAACACAGAGAAGATGGATGCCCTATCAAAACTGTAATTGTTACTGAATTTATTATAGTAGGGGAATGTCTTTTATCTGATAAAGGCACTAAAAGTATTTAGCTAGCAGATTACTTTTGAGGTTATATACTTCTAGTCCATCATTCAGCATTACCAAGTTGTTTTATTTGCTAAACTTTAGATGCCATGAAGCAGTACCATTTATTTTATTTAGGATTTTAAGTTTGATTCTAATTTTAAGGTCCCATTTCCCTCATGTTCTTAAATGAATTCATACAAATCCCTGATTAATAATAAAAGCGCTTGCTATCAGCATTCAAAGCCCAGCCTGAGTTGTCATGGCTGAGAGGGCAGAAATCTGCTAGGAGCAATGCAAGAACCCAGCTGAATTCTGGCGTCTCAGTCTATGAATGTGTAAGCACTTCATCTGCTTGTAGGAACACCGTGCTGTGGCAGGCTGGGGTGCCCGCAGCTACAGGGATAACAAGCAGAAGATCTGGGAAGCTGCACTGTATCAAAGCAACAAATGACAGAGCAATACATTTGACAATGGTCCCCTCTATTTTCATGAAAAAATTGTGTTATTTAGCACACGCTACTTGTGTTCTACAACTTTTTTGCGTCTCTATCACTGATGACCAATGATCTTTGCAGAGGTTACTTACTATTTTATAAAGATGTTTGCAAATTAGATCATTATACTAGCAGGGCCAACCTGACACTGCTTATCCTAATTTTTTTTTTTTTTTTTAAAGGAAAGGTGCCGGCAGGAATGGCGGTGAGTAGGAAGGCAGGCAGGAAGAGAGAGAAAGAAGAAGCATTTTATTTTATTTTTATTTAGTTGTTCACACTGGTTGTCTTCCCCCTGGATGCAGGACTCAAAGCCAGGGATATGTGGCTTGCTCCCTCAGAGGCGACTGACCTAACCACTGCTCCACCAGGGCATGCTGACTCATCTTTTTAAAGTCCAGTGGTAAAAAGAACACTCTCCTAGATCAGCATTTCCATCTCATTGTTGTCTGCATTTTAAGCAAGTAAATACATGTTGCTGAACTTCAAGTTCCTGTCTGTTAAATGAGGACAACAGCCACCTTACAGTGCTGTCATGAAGACAATATGGTGACAAGTGGAAGTGCTCTGTAAATGCTAACACCATATAAAGATGGACGATTCTAATAGGGATCAGACAGTACATATAATCCTTTCCAATGACAATGTGACCTTGAAAAGTTAAGTGGGCTTCTGGTTTCTAATACCATATGTAAGGAGCTTAGAATCTGCCACTCTGTCCTAACAGCAAGTCAAAACCAACTGCTCTTCCTGGGTCCATATGAGAGAAGCAATACAGTGTGGACCACCGCTCCCAAGACCGGAAAGTCAGTTTCCCAGAGCGGAGCTCACATGGAGAACACGAGAACCATGAGAGAACCAAACTGGAATTGACCAACTGCCGGCTCAGCACAGACAAGTCGGAGAGTTTAAAACCCCAGGGGGACCAGGTCACAGGGGCGGCCCACGGTCTTATGAGACATTATCTCCAGGTGCCCGGTCAGGTCCCATCATAAACACGGGGGAAAATCTGAGCTTCCAGCACGGGGGGAAGGAGCCACTGAGACTGCAGCGCAGCCTTCTTAACCCGCC
>RJWH01003051.1:0-181194 GCA_004363575.1 Solenodon paradoxus | reverse complement strand
CTCTCTCTCTCTCTCTCTCTCTCTCTCTCTCTCTCTCTCTCTCTCTCTCTCTCTCTCTCTCTCTCTCTCTCTCTCTCTCTCTCTCTCTCTCTCTCTCTCTCTCTCTCTCTCTCTCTCTCTCTCTCTCTCTCTCTCTCTCTCTCTCTCTCTCTCTCTCTCTCTCTCTCTCTCTCTCTCTCTCTCTCTCTCTCTCTCTCACTTTCTCCTGTCTTTGTCTCTCTCTATCTCTCTCTGTCTCTCTCTCTCCACCCTCCTCCCCCCACTACCCCCCTTTCACACCAACCTGCTCTCAAAAACCTTTCTGCGCCTCCGGGAAAGCCTGGAAGATCCCAGCCCTCCTGCCCAGAAGTGGTTGACAGTGTAGTGTTTTCATTCGAATGCAAATTTGTCTCTGGACCAGATTCAAGGGAAGCTCTTCCCCTCCAACGGTGTCCACCCCAGCTCTCGTTGTCTTTTGTGTTCTTGGAAATAAATGAGAGGCAACTGGCTTTCAGTTGGAAGACACAGCTGCAGGGGGCTCTTCATAAGCCAGCTAGAGAAAGAGGGAGAGATGCAAGATTTGGAGGCCCGCGCTAACACCCCAGAAGGGGGAGGCTATTTTAGCGTTTTCGTTTAGGATTCCTCTGATTCCTCTAGACACGCTCTTTTAAAAATCCCGAAAGACCGAGCGCGTTTTACTTCGACCCAGTATTTCCCCTCCTTTTTCACTTTCTTGTCCCCGAAGGAGAATCCCCGCGACAATAGCGCAGAATAAACTCTAGGAAGTACGTTTATTCTTGAGGTTCTCGGGATAAGCGTGCGGCTGGCCCGACCCGGGGGTCCTCGCTGTGTCCAGTGACGCGACCGTGGGGACGCGAAGCAGACGGCGTTAGCGCCCGGCGTTCTCACCCAGAGGGTCGGCCCGCTCTTGCTTCCAGGAGCCCCGAACCGTCCGGGCAGGGAGAGAGGGGCTCTGCCCCTCAGCCCAATGTCTAACGCCAAGCCCCTGCCGTTCCGGAAGCACCTCGGACCTGTAAGCAGCAGCCGCGCCCCGGGGCCCGCGGGGACAGGGCCCGCCGGCCGGGCAGCGCTCCGCTCCGCTCGGCCCGGCCGGCTAAGCGCGCCTCTCTCCTCTCCGCGCACAGGGCACCAGCAGCCGCGCCGGCCACCTGGCGGGGCCCGAGCCCGCGCCGCCGCCGCCGCCGCCGCCGCCGCGGGAGCCGTTCGCGCCCAGCCTGGGCAGCGCCTTCCACCTGCCCGACGCGCCGCCGGCCGCCGCCGCGCTCTACTACTCCAGCTCCACGCTGCCCGCGCCGCCGCGCGGGGGCTCCCCGCTGAGCGCGCAGGGCGGCTCGCCCACCAAGCTGCAGCGCGGGGGCTCGGCCCCCGAGGGCGCCGCCTACGCCGCCGCCGCGCCGCGCGGCTCCTCGCCCAAGCAGTCGCCCAGCCGCCTGGCCAAGTCCTACAGCACCAGCTCGCCCATCAACATCGTCGTGTCCTCGGCCGGCCTGTCCCCGATCCGCGTGACCTCGCCCCCCACCGTGCAGCCGACCATCTCCTCCTCGCCGATCCACCAGCTGAGCTCCACCATCGGCACGTACGCCACCCTGTCGCCCACCAAGCGCCTGGTCCACGCGTCCGAGCAGTACGGCAAGCACTCGCAGGAGCTGTATGCCACGGCCACCCTCCAGAGGCCGGGCAGCCTGGCAGGTAAGGACTTGCTGCCCCGTCGCGGCTCCGCCCGGGGCGCGCGGGGCAGAGGCAGCCGCGGGCTTTGAACACCAATCGCCCAGGCTGGGCAGGTCGCGGGCCCCTTCGCAGCACCTGCTGCTGCTCGCGAGGGCCGGGGACCGAGAAGGCGCTGGTGTCCGTGCTGGTTTGCCAGTGACTTCTTTGGGAAGTCAGCAATCTGAAACTCCAGTGCCGCTCCCTTCTTTCCCTTCTCTCTCCTCTGTCCCCCTATATCCCCTTTCTCCCTGTCTTCTCCCTCTTCCGTCTCCCCTCACCCTTGCCCCTCTCTCCCTCCTCCTCTTCTTTCCTTCCTCCTAACAATCTGAAGACTAAGAGCCATAAAATGAAGGCAAATTTAGCTTTCACAGGAACCTGTTGATTGTATCCAGAAAAAGCAAAGCAAATAAAATCTCTCTCTCTCTCTCTCTCTCTCTCTCTCTCTCTCTCTCTCTCTCTCTCTCTCTCTCTCTCTCTCTCTCTCTCCCTCTATACACACATGCATATCTATGCATATATAGATGTACATATGTAGTGTGTATAATGCAGACAAGAAAAGGTGATAAATACAGGTATGTGTATGCAGATCTCATCACCTTTCCTCGTCGACATTTAGTTGTAGGAAAGTGAGTGGCTTTCCCAAATCAGACATTGGATTGACAGATTTCACCAGCAGTGAGAAAGTACCCAATCATGAATCACCTTGCATTTGTACTACTTTGCTAGGGGTCACCTGTATTATATTTTGCCTAAATTTAGCCCCTGGAAAGAAATTAAAGATTCCCCAGACCTGTCATTGAGCAGACAGAAATTTCAGCCACAGAGAAAAGGAAGCAATGATGAAGTCCCTTGAATGGTTACCTGCTTATTATTGGGACAGAGGGCCTGGGGCGGGGCGAGAGGAGAAGCCTGCTTTTCTCTGCCACTTCGGAGGGGTGGTGTCTCCATAGTTGTCTGCCCCTCTCGGCCCAGGCTGACTGCTGGTCCTCTGCTGTCAGCACCATATGCTCAGCTTAAACGAGACACCATCATTGGAAGACTAATGGTTTGTCTCCTGAAACACCTGACAGCGACCCGGATTTATGGACGATTTTTCCCTCTTAGGAAAGTATTTGGTAATTGTGTCACTCTAGTAACAGATGCTGTTCTCATATGTTCCCTTTCTTGACGTAAATAGATGACTGTGAAGATAAACAGGATAAAAAAGGAGCCTGTTGCGCTCTCAAGGCAGGTGTCCAAGAACTCAGCTCTGCACAGTAACTGTGGGTGTGGACGTCCAGCGTGACAGCATGGAGGTGGGCTTCTGCTGCCCCCGACAAGCTCTAGGTAGATTTCGGGAGACGAAGGGTTCTCCCTCCCTCCTTCTCTCTCCCTTGTGGAGTTTTGGAGGTAGAGGGCCTCTCCTGTGAACTTAGCCCGTGCTAAGCACCAGCCCCGTGGGCATCGGGAGGGCGGGGAACCTTTGTGTATGAAGTTTGGAAACTTTGTTTTAGATGTTCATAAAATATGTGACTAGATCATAGGTGGGGAGCTGGTGGAAGAGGAAAGCTCCTGACACCCTCGGCCACAGTAGAGATGACACACAGGTCTGGGGATGTGTCTGGAGGGTCTGGGTGACTCTCTAAAGGCCATTTCATTCACTGGTGCTTTCAAAAAGCTTCCCCCACTTACAGTACAGGGGAGACGCGTGTCACTGCGTCGTGTTCGGAAAGCAGGGATGGCGGGTCCTGTGGAGCGATCGGGACGTGTGGCAGCAGCAGAACGACATCAGCAGCTCCGCGTGTCACTGAGCGTAAGAAGCAGTTCCAAAACGCAGGTAGCTGTGCAAACAGCCTGCCCTCTGATGTCTGGAGCAAGTGTTTCTGAGGATCTGGGTGTGTATGGGGATGAGGGCGAGGGAGGCTTTGGCCCAGAGGAGGGGACCCTCAGTTGACCTGCACCGCCTTCCCGGCCTTCACTTCCCTCCTCCAGCCCGTTATTTGCCTTCATTCTCTTGCTGCGTTTGTTTTTCCTGAGACAAACACCACACTCAGTATGCCGAGGAGTCTTCATTTTAGAGCAGCAGTGGGTGTGTCCAGCGTTTGGATGTGTTTGCGTAACGTGCTTGCTTTTAAATATTCCTTGAAAGATTTTTATTTTCATGGCAATTGCTCCTGGTGGGTTTTGAGCGTCCAGGGGTAGAGCTGTGTAAGTACTGGGGCTGCACTCCATCCTTCGCCCCATTTAGAAATCAGCAACCGAAAGCCCAGGAAAATGTGGGGACAGACGCCAAGTTTGTGAGATGAGGAATACTTGGGCTTTTTCGGGTTCTGTGCCTGAATCTCTTCATTCCAGGCTTCCCAAAGTCTGCTCATTGAAAGGGCATAGTTAGTGTCAAAACTGAAAAACGGCTTTTGGAATTTGGGGGGTGGTCATTTTGGAAACTTGGCCCTGATAACTAGGAGTGTGCTAACGTCGAGGGAGGAGTTGCTTCCACTACTGATTGACTGAATTCATTCTATAGTCCTTTATTCAGCACCCCTTTATGAATATGGGCCCCAATTTTGATCTGCGGGTACAGCAGTGATAAATATCACCGGACATCCCCGACCTGATTTCCAGTGAAGAAGACAGAAAATAGTCAAGACACCTACCTTTGCTAGAGTGGCCTGGCAGAGCTGGCATTGAACAGGTGACATGTGAACCAATCCTGAAAGAAGCAAGGTGGCGGGTCGCATCACCGTCCAGGGGAAGAGTGTTCTGAACAGAAGAAATAATAGGTTCTGTGACCGGAAAGTGAGGGTGTGTCTGGTCTGTTTGCAGAGCAGCGTCTGATGGGGAGAATCAGAGAGGAGGGCAAAGAAATGGACGAGGACACAACAAGGTGACTGCTGGGGAGAGAGTGAAAGGCCGGCTCAGGAAGGCTTCCCAGGTGCTGACCAGGACGGAAGGGCGCCGGCTGTGCCAGGTCCGGGGGCGCCGTGCAGGCTTTGAGCCGAGAAGGACATGATCTCACTTAGTTCTACAGGTGCGCTGTGGCTGCCCTACAGAGAATGGACTGCAGGGGGTCAGGGACAAAAAAAAAAAATACCGTTTGGGAGATTATTAACAAACGAGGCAAAAGATAAGCACCTGGCTGGGGCTGTGCTGGTAGCTGTTGGAGGTTATGAAAAGTAACTTTGGGTGGATTCTGTATTAGAGCCAAGGGATTCTCATGAACTAGTAAAAATAGTGAGAGGAATAAGGCCCCACGAGGCCAATGCCCGATGGCCAGAACGGAGTTGCCATTGATTAGGAAGCGACAGGAGGCCACAAGGAAACGGGCTGGGAAGCACTGGGATCTTAGTTCTGACGTCTGATGTCTGCTGGAAGCCAGGCGCACAGCTGTCGGGTACAGACTGGACTTCAGGGGAGAAGCCAGACCGGAGATCAACGGGAGGGAGTCGTCTGCTGCCCGGTGGTCTTGGAGATCTCTAGGTTATTCAGAAAATGAGACGAGACCCGGGGACTGAGCCCGATGCCTCCACCGGTGTAGAGGCAGCGGCGAAGAAAGTCAGAAACCAGACGTGTAGGCTCTTCTCTTCGAAGCCGAGGGAAGAGTATGTCTCCAGGAGAAGATGCCCCAACTACTTTCGGGGCAAATCAGGAGGCAAGATGAAGGAAGACGCCCTCAGCTGGCCCAACAGTAAGTGACCTGGAAAGCGGTGTGGTGAAGGATGGTGGCAGGGAAACCCCACCAGTGCCAGGAGGTGTGGGTCCAGAGGGACTGAAAAGAGAAAAGCTAAAGATCAGAAATAGGCATACTGTTTTCAGGAAGACTTTTCTGTGCCTGTGGTTTGGCTGCAGACGGTGCAGAAATGGAAAGTTGTCTGAAGCTCATGAGTTGTTGTAGGCGAGGAACACACATCCTCGTTTTCTGCTAGATCTTCCAGGATGACCAGGCTTTATGAAGTCTGGCCCAAGAGTTCAGAGTTCCAGCTCTCTGGGAAAACACCACAATGGAGATCAACCTAGAAATGGGGAGTTTCTTAACTCTGAAGTCATCATAGTCCAGTTGCTTTTGTTAATCCTCTTTCTCTGCATCGGGTGGTGGTGCCTGGGTGGAAACGCAGCACTGCCGTGTTGAAGGTCCCTAACATGAGGACTCTAACGTCACTCACCTGTCTACCAGTGTTCACTCACCTAGGGGATCACATAGAGTCCGTCTGCTCGTCATTTCAGATGCTGGCACGTTTGCTGCCGTAGCTTACGTTAACCGGTACCGTTTAGCAGTGCTACCCTGTATCGTGGATGTGCGAGGAAGAAGTCATTCATTTTTGCTTCAGACACAAAACAGCTCTTTTGAACCTGTAAACATGCCAACTTCTACATGGGTGTGCCAGAGTGAGTGAGGAATAACCCGTGTCCATCAGGGACCACCTCGTCGGGACACTGTTAAATCCAGTGCTAGGGTGAGACCGAGGTCGGATGGGACTCTCAGGTGTGTGCCCACATCCTAGATGTGGCAGGGCCACGGCTCCGTGCTGTGGACAGAACTGGTAGACACGGGCCTGGTGAGAAGCGGCAGCTGGCACGAGGTCTAGGAGAAGAAGAGCGCTGTGGAGGGGGGTGGAAGAGGGTGAAGGCCAGCAGATGAGGGTGTCTTGGGTGGGGCCGGGGGTGGTGGTGAGTGATGAAAAGATGAAGAAGGGGATGGGTGGTAATGGCTCTGTTCCTAACAAGAGGTGACAGGTCGTCTTTGCCTGTGAGAAACTTCATTCTGGGGACGGTGCGGAGCACAGATTTGCAGTGAAATGTAGACAAGGGAGCGCTTAAGAAGGCAGTGGAGTCATCCCGCCCAACTCCAGGCAGAGTTATTAAACCAGGGTTTGAAACAGTCTAAGTGACCACTTAGAAAGGGTAGAGAAAGAAAGCTAAATAAAGGATATAGCCCGCTTCTAAATTTTCTCCGGATTAATAGCTGGTGGTGGCTTAATTTTATTTTTTATAATTTTGAAGATACATGTGTTCATTTCATGCATGATGACTAGAGTTGCGTGTGCGTGTGTATGTGTGCATATACACATATAAGTTGATACACTTGTGTGCATATGGACGCACACGTACATATAAACATATACAAACAAGCTGCTTGCTTGGTGCCGGGCGTTGTGCCTGACGGCTCACAGACTAGCTCATGTGCTTTTCAACAACTTACAGTTTTGCCCCCATTCTATAGATTCAAAAGCTGAGGCTTATCAATTCTGATTCTAACCTTGACTGCGTCTGAGTTCAACTTTGCTCTGGTCTTAACTATCCATGCGGTATGGATAGAGACAGTGTGTTTGGGTTACTAAGAAACACACCCAGAGTGGGTGCAGTGCACCCAAAGTGCACTGTGAAGTTTCAACTCACTCGAATGACTCACGGTTTTCAAGCCAGCAGAAACATCGGAAAATGTGTCCGCACCCCGTAGACTGACTTCCACAGAACTGATTCTCGGCCGCCTTTGTAAATAACATGATCCTTTCATCTCCTGGTTTAGGGCCAAATTAATCCTATTAAAAATAGAAATCTGAGTTTAAAATCTGTATTAACATTAAGCCAAACATCAGCTTATTTTGTGGTTGAAATGAACCCAATGCAGATTCTTAGTGGCCATAAAAATGGACCTAATATGGAGAGGAACGTGGTCAAGGCCGTCCATCTGTGCCCCTGTCAAGCGGACTTGACACTCAGTACTTGGAGTGGCTCACACGTGGTAAACCACACATTCCACATATTTGGAGATTTCGGATCCATTCTCTGACTGGTTAATGCTTCCAGGTGCACCTATTGTAAGAAAGAAAGAGAATAACAGCCTAATCCTAGATACAAAGTTTTGCAATCTCTGCTGTCAGGCTCTTGAAGGAAACACGAAGTCGCCTCAGGTGGTGTCTAATACGTGGTCACGTGGTCAGATGCAACATGACCCCTGAAAGCTGCTGCTCCTCAGAATTGCTCTCCTACAGGTGTCCTGCCTGTCGTGGACAAACTCTTCAGCAGGGCTGGCCACCGTTTGCTCACCTTGAAGGTCAAAAGCCCTCCTTGAGATGTGTTCTCTAGAACGCCATCAGTCTGCAGTATCAGTCAGCCTGGAAAGTTTCAAAGAAGGTTAAGGCTGAGTCGCAACCAGAAGCCTGGTTCTTTAGAACCAGGCCTCACCAGGACCAATCTGGCCCCCACCGTGCACTGCACCCCAGCCCACAGCCCTTGGCTCCTGCCCTCCTCAGAGCTCTTGTTTCGGACCTCCCCACCAAGTCATCTGGATCTGAATGTAAAATTGCACTCTCTCCTGTCAGGGGAGCTTGTGTAGGGTGTGCTGATTCCATTCACTGACTTCTCCTGTGTAACCAACAAAGTAATTATTCTGTCAGTAATCTGTCTTTTAAAATTCTGGGACCCTGGTTTATTTTCAGGGAATTCCAGGAACCCAACTTCTGGTGGCCTCGTGGAGGCTCGATCTCCAGGCCGCCCCTTCTCCATTTGAGTATTTCCTAAAATCGCTTCTGCACACCTGTCTGTTCCCGCAGTTCCCAGTCTGACAGCCCCCTCCTGCCTGCAGGCCCTGGGCTCACAGAAACAGGGATCAGACAGGCCTTTGTAAAGTCTCTGTGCAGCGTCTGATAGAGGTATCTGAGCCCACTTGAGTGGGACAGAGCTCTTTGAACATCCCTTTACCTGCTGTGAGTGGCTGGAGCTGGAATGAGGAGTCTGGGAACTGGGTGGCCCCCAAGGCCTTTAGGGTGTCTCTCTTTTTTGTTGATTAGCAGAAGTTAATACCCACTCTTTCTTTCCTACCCCCTAGAAACCTTGTTAGTTAGAATGGGGTCAACAGATCTTCTGTTGTAGGAAAGTTTCATCTTTATGTGGAATTCTACCACAGGCTTTCCAGTATTATTGGTATGAATAAGACTTTGATCATGCTTTAATGTAGGAAAATATAAATTAAAAGCAAAAACTGAAAATGAATCTCAGAGAGCAACTCAAGATGCTATGTTATTGGCTCATCTGCCTTCCTATGAAAAATAAATGCAGACTTATAATTGTATTGAGGATTAAAGTCTCAAAAGAGACAAGACCCGGGGTAGTTGTCACAAAACAAAGTAGGAAGACATGATAAGCAAAGAGAAGATGGACATTTCTCCCAGGAATCTGCTGATGGACACCACAGAAGGGGACTGGTGGTCTTCAGAGAATTCTTGAACAGACTTAAACTTTTAGAGGTGAGTTCAAGGGTTGGACAGAAGAAAGAGGAGGAGTCGCTGAAAGTCAGTATGTCTGTGGATAGGAATGAACATTGGTGCAACCTCTTTGGAAAACCGTGTAGAGATGCCTCAGACAAATAAAGACGGATCTGCCTTTTGACTCAGCCATCCCACTCTTGGTCGTTTACCCAGAGGAGACAAAATCTGTAATCAGACAGAAAAATCTCTGCACCCCTGTGTTCATAGCAGCGCAGTTCACAATAGCCAAGACGTGGAATCAACTTAAATGCCCATCCATAGATGATGGACAAAGAAATTATGGTACACATACTCATTGGAATTCTATGCCACTATCAAAAAAAGGTGAAATAGTGCCCTTTGCAACAATCGGATGGAACTGGAAGGGATCAGTGATGTTAAGTGAAATAAGTCAGAAAGAAAAAGAGAAATACATGATGGTTTCTCTTATATGTAGAATATACTGAAATGAAACAAATGAACATACAAATCTCAACCAAAATAGCAGGACGCCTGACTGTGGTTCTGTGTATGTGGTTCAGGAGGGTGTGTAAGAGGGAGACGATGGTGATGAAGGACACTGGAACTTCAGCTTGAGTTCGAACTGCCTATGGACTGAAATTCGATTTGTACAGGCGTACGGGGTAGTGGGCGGGCAGGGGCTTGAGTTTCCACCCCCTCTTCTGAAGGAGACTCCAGCTCCTACCCATGTCTTCCCTCCCCATCATAGCCTCTAACTCAGGACTCACAGTGAGAAACTTCAGTTTACATTGCAGCAGAGGAAGATGCCATCCTCAACTCTGATACATTAGCAAGGATTACTGGGGAATTGAGAAGAATTAGTGGCTGAGAAAATAGAAAAATGGACTGTCTCTCAGAAGATAGGAGGATAATGTACAGAATAAAAAGATTAAAAGAAACATGCCAAGCCTTTAGGTTCAGTACTGAGGAGAATTTAAAAAGATCTTGTGTTTATAGGATGATATATGAAAAGATCAAAGAACAAGAAATCTTCCTAGGCCATAAAAAATATAACATCCCAAATTAAAACTTGGTTAGAATGATTGGAAAATAGTAAAAGAAATTACTAGGAAGTTAAAACATAGGGGAACAAGACAGAAAATATTAGAATGATGCAATAAAAGTCATAAAAGGCAAATCCAGGAGATCGAGCATTTTATTAGACTCCCAGAAGAAAACGAAGAGAAGCAAGTTACCAAAGAAGTTATGCAAAGCAGTTGCTAGGAGCTGAGAGACCCACACTTTCCCAGGAAATACTCTGTGTTTGGAACAGAACATGTTCCTTATTCTGCATCATGAAATTTCAAAGCATCAGCATGAAAAGACTCTAAGGCTCTGGAGAGAAATAAAAGTGAGATGTCATCTGACTTGTAGGCGTGATCCTGGGTGATGGAGAACCATCAGGTGATGCTCTCAGAGTTCAAACGGAGATGATCTTTAACCTAAAATCCATGCATCATCAAACCACACATCATCTATAAAGAGATCAGCTCCTTCAGACTTGCAAGAACTTGTGAAATCATCTCCTTGACACCTTTCCCTAGAAAGCACATGGAGGATGTAGTCTAGCTAAATAAACATGGCACCCGGGAAAAAATGTTTACCAACTAGGACAGGCATTGAGAGGCTCCATAAAAAATGACAGTAGAGAAGCAGGTTAGTAAGCAAGGGAGGGTGGGACTCAGAAGTCATGAATGTTGGTGGAAGTCCCAAGGAGTCTGAGTAATTTTAACATCTAAGGACAGAACAAGAAAAAGCACAAGAATAATAAATGAAGAAGAAAGAATTGTCATCGCCTTCCAGATGCTCCGCAACTATGGGAGGTGATGGTTAAAAGCAAAGATTTAGGGTTAAGGTGTGATTAGGGACTAGACATCTTGGCTCCATCACTGAGTAGCTCTGTGACCTTAGATAGTTGAGGTCAATTCAACAAGTACACTGAGCACCTGCCTTGGGCTGTTGCAGTCTTCCAGGTGCTGGAGACACACCTGTGAACGGCAGGGGCCCACGCTCCAGCCCTCTTGGAGGTATCCTCTGATGTGCTAGGGTGTTTGATGGGGAGAAGAACCATGGGGAAAAGACTAAAGGCAGGGAACTAGGAAGATCCCCATGATAAGGTGTCATTATGCAAACGCCTTGGCGAGGAGGGGCCCCCCATGCATATCTGGGGAGAGATGTCCCAGGCAAAGGGAACACCCTTGGCGAGGATCCTGAGCTTGACCCTTTGGAGGAACAAAGTGGAGCTTCTCTGAGATTGTGGACAAAATTGCAGTATTTACATGATTATAAAGATCATTTTAGTTGGAAATCATGCCCTGTCAGTTATTTATTAGGATGCCCATACCTTAAAAGGGTCATTAAATCATAACTAGTGCTCCTATAGAGTCATGGTATCAGCCAAACTCTACTGGGAATTCAAATACATATGAGATAGAAGTCAGGTCCCCAGGGGTCCCCATGGCCTGGGAGGACTTAGAGGTGACATCAGTTAAGAGTTAACCTCAATGCTGTGTGATTAGGATGTGAATCAAGGTAGTGCAATCAGAGACATGCAGTGGAGGGTCAGGAGCAAGGTTGTTGGAAGAGACATCATTTGATGTAGGGTTTAAGATAAAATAGCAATGGGTACAAATAGGAGAAGACGGTAGAGTTAGGGAGAACACATGCATTTGAGGGGCCCCTTGAGTGTCTGCTTACTTTGTAAGTATCTTCGAACAGACTCCATAGTGTTGATTTCTCCTGTCTGGCTTCCTAGAAGGTTTCCAGACCCACAATTGCTACGTCATTATAGAGGACAGCCCATCCCGAACCTCAGATGACGTCTGCATGTCATGGTGCAACCTTAGCTCATCTTAAATGGACTGACAGCATGTTAGAGAGCCACCATCTCCCTAAGGAGCTCAACTTCGTTTTAATAATTGATGTGGAAAGGGAGTCAGTGTACATTTCTCAGTGAGTGAACACACACCGACACCCATCCATTCAGATCTTAAACCAGCTGGTTAGGCACGCCAGACAGTCCTCTGAGCAGTGAGCAGGTGTCTCTGACAGAGGCCACAGAGCGCTCCCTTTACCTGCACAGCCCTCTGGCAAACATGTCGTGCTCGTTGTCCCTGGGAGCATCAACAGACCTGGATCCTGGTAGTAGAAAGGCCCCACCAGACCATACCGATTGTTTTGATGCTGTTTTCAAGGAAAGGTGCAGGCAGGAATTAAGGCGAGCAGACAGGCAGGAAGAGAAGAGGAAGAGGCATTTTATTTTATTTCATTTAGTTCACACTGGTTGTTTCCCCAGAGTTGAACGCAGAGCTATGTGGCCTGTGCTCTCTCAGAGGCGATTGACCTAACCACTTTTCCACCAGGGTGTACCCCAACTGATGGTTTCGTAGTGTTTTCCATAGATAAAGACAAAAGATGAGACATGGGGTGGAGAATTGTAACTATACAACTATATACATCTTATCACTGTTGTGTTGAATTAGGGAAGTAACGTTTTAACAAATACAACTGGTATTCAAATAATTTCTCATATGTAATTCAGTTCCTAATTGGATTCTACATACACACAGATAATGTTTTTAACAAGAAAAGAATCAAGGGAAAACTGTAGTCCTCCTAGACGATTTATTCCGCAACATAATTCTCCTCAAGCTCTCTTTATGTGCCAAATATTATATTGAGTAAGACAATAAAGATTTAATAAATATTGATGTAAGTAATTTATAAAATGCCAATGTAGAGACAGACTAATTTACGACAGCTGGTGTTTGCCATTCTCGTCCTGGAAATGATATTGAGAGTTAGTGCTCTTTTCCTGCTAGAAGTATCGCTCCGACCACTGGGTGGGTGTGGGTGAAGCATGAAACAGTCAAAAAGTAAGACAAGGAGAATGCATTTTAAGATTGCATTTTAAGAGCTAAACAGCTACGCTTTGAAAAGGAAATGTGCAGCTTATAAAAGGCTTCTGTCTAAAATGCTGAGAGGCAGAAACATATTCATCTTTTTTTTTTTTTTTCAAAAAATTTGAAACAGTTCAGAAGGAAAGCTGCCTACTTAACCCTAGTCTTCCTTCTGATAAAACTGTTCTCCTTGTCATACGCTGGCTGTGTCTTCAGTGCCCTTTCGATAGACAGAAGCCACTGACTCAGAAACGGTGGCCGTCTGCACTTTGACACGCAGAAGGGAGACCTGGGTCTCCTGAGGCCGGTTAGAGCGTCCTGCTCTGCAGCTCCGTGTGGAACAGCACAAGTTCGACCGGGAGCACCTTGTTCTAGATCTTTCCATGGAGACGCCCATCCTGGCCCGTGGTAACTCCGTCTGGGAGCCACACTCCAGATGTGCCTCTGGAGTAGTTCACTGAGGGACATAGAGCAGCAGCTGTTGACAATCAAATGACACTCGTGAATTTTTTCCGCCTTATTGATGAAGAAGAGTGTCCGTGTGAAGAGGAGACTGACCATTCAAGACTAGCAAGTGACTAATTCGTGAAGCGCCAAACCAGGTTGTGTGGCGCCCGTATGTTAGCGCAGTGAGAAGAGGGCCGTGAGCCCGGCTCTTGTCCGTTCCGCCCAGGAGACCCCGGTTCCTGGGAAGTAGGTGGGTTGGACGCACATTCTAATGACGAGGCCTTTCCCAGGTCAAGTGAACAATGGCAGATGAAACACCCTTACGAGTCCATGTCGAAGACGCTCATTACAATCCGAAGTCAAGTGATGTCGCCCTTCTGTACGCGGACATCACTTGAAGTCTACACCTGCCCCACCACCAGTTTCTCATTCTGGCCACTTTCAGCTGAGAAAGATCTCGGCTACCTGGGTCGAGTCTCTTGGCAGCTCCAAGGGGGACTGTCTCTCTCTTGAATGGTTGTGTTCACACTGAAGTTAATGTGAGAAAGTCTCCCCGGAGTTCACAGGACAGGTGACCCCAGTGTCACCTGATGCCGATAGTTGAGCAACCCCCAGCCTGACAACAGTTACTCCCCACAAATTTACCTCCCCAGGAGTCACACTAAGGTCAGCTCAGAGACATGACCAGACACCCGCAATGCGAGGGGGTCGGGAGAGCAGGAAGTGTCCTTTGACCTATCCGTGTCCTTGTCTCTGAACCCTGGGGGGGGGGGTCCCAACAAGAGGTTCATCGCAGCCCAGTGCACAGCTTGCCTTCTGCTGACCCTGTCCTCAAATGTATGGCCATTTCTCAGCAAAGTCCAGAAGCTCCCCTCCTCCAGGAGGAGGCTGCACAGTGGAGACTGGACATTGCTGTGGGACTGCTAAAGCTCCAGTCTTAAGGTGCCTGCTGGAGATAAAATCTTGGCTTGGACCCTACATCAGCCCCACATCTGCCAGGCCTGATCCAACCATCCAGAGCTAGGTCATCTCTTAAAGGTGTCTGTTTGCTACGACTGTCCCCTAAGGTCCTGTTCAGATAGTACCAAGTGGCCTCCCTTATTGTTATTACTGTTGTGTCTCCTAGAGCTGAGGTCAAGCACTCTGTGGAAGCCTGATCCATTGACCAAGGCACCATGGCCACCGGCATGATGCTTACGTGGTGGCCAGCACGGCATCCGCCTGCTGAGCCCCCACTGCGTGGCCTGTGGCTTTGTTGAGGCCACTTGTGTTTGCTTGATAAGGCAGGGGACAGGCCATTAATGTCTCTCTCTCCAGGGCCCCAGAAGGGTGCCAGCATTGACATCCTTTGGCAAACAAGATATATGTCAATACTTACGTCAGCAAATGCATCTTGGCTTCTCCAAACTAACCGTGGACCAGACCAAGAGCACAGAGATTTGCCTGCTTTGTTTGAAATGCGCATTCTCAGGCTCCTCCACAAATCTACTGAGCTAGAACCTGAATTTTAACCAGGGTGCTCATATGTTCAGGGCATTTTGAGAAACACTGCATTCATGGCTAGTACATCTGAGTAACTCTAACCACCCTGAAATAAGAAGCTAAAAGCAGATACCTGGGACAGGTGCCAAACCCCGAGTGTGCTGAGTGTGTTTCACTAACTCCAAGACCAGCGTAGACACAGAAGCTTTCACGGCTTCTTCTGGAACAGGAAGCGGTGTGTGAGTCGTGACATGGGCACCTTGCATTTCAGGTGTATGTGGACGCCACAGGACCCCGGGCTGAAAATAAAAATGGAAATGGCCCACCCTAAGAATGCAAAGATATCCTGACTCCACAGAACTCATTATACTTATGACCACTGTGTCATTACTTTCCACGTGCCTGCCCGTCACCGGAAGACCTGAACAAAGGAAGTCTGTTTTCCCAAGAGCTTGAGAAGAAACCCTTGTGGTTGGAGAGAAAAACATTAGCGCAAAGGGCATATGCTTTTGTAGGGGCTGAGATCACGTGGGCATGCCGACCGCTCTGCCCTGCCCAGTGATTCTGGCCTTCAAATTATCCTCCCTGGGACGTATTTGTGCCCCCAGAGATTATTCATTTAGAAAAAGGTGCGCCAGCTTTTCAGAGTTACAAGAAATTATATTGGAAGCCTCATCAAGAAAGTTACATAAGGAGTAGATTTTGCTGTGGTTTGGACCCTTCCAGAGTCACAGGACCATTCAAGTTATTCAAGATCCCGGCCACGCTCTCTTGAGTGCTGCAATGCATGAAAATCGAGGAGTTTTGAAACAGCTGAAGCTAGAGGGCATTTTTTGTTTTCCACAACAGACTCATTAGAGTTGTTTCATGTCCTCAGATACCCTGTTGCACTGACGTGATTAGACTTCACTGTAGTTTTATCATTGAATTCACACAAATTAATAGTAATTGATAACAATACTGTCAGTCTGATATATGGCTTTTGCCTTTATAGGAAATGTGTCCATATATGTTAACATTCATAAGAACATGAAATAAGATCTGAAACGAATTCAATGAATTAGTGATCATTCGCAAATGAAAATTGGGTCATCGACTTTCTGCAATGCGTAGCAAATATTTGCGGGCTCTTTAAATGGTGAAATTAATTTATGAACTGGCATCAGAGTAGGCGTAGACTTTAGAATTTTGATTTGGTTCAAAAAGCAAAAATCAAGAATCAAACAAGAGGCAGCTTAGACAATACAGGACGTGGCAGTGACATAATCTTGTTAAGATCACTTTCTTTTTTAATATATGAGCGATCTACAGTGGGACCCTCAGATCCCTGGGAGGTCCTGAGATTAGTACAAGGGTATACAAGATCGACTGAATTTTTTTACTAATACATTGTGTTTCTTCATTGTGCTGATATTTGCACAATACAAATCAAGGGAAATACTCAGTTTCGTTTAGGAACATCATTGGTAAAGCCATGAAAGATTAAATATATATGAACCTAAAGAAAACAAGTGCATTTTAATGTGGAAAATTCAGAACAAAGAACATACATGTACGAGCTAACTAGCTGAATCCCTCCCACAGCATTCTGTGCGACCTGGGAGTCCTCAGATCTAAGATGTGTTACATGCATCTGTCAACAAGGCGCCTAACATGGGTTTATGAGACAGTACTATTAACCAAAATTACACTAGCTTTTGCATTTCAAGAAGAGCTGATTTGCTGATGACATTTATTATCTTTCATTATCACGAATATCAAGCCTGACTTTTTAAGAGGTCCAGTGTCCACAAATAATTATTTTAAAGCCATGAGCTGTCACAGAGCAAAGACTGTTTCCTGCCCAGGTTCTGCTACTGGGCCCCGATGCCTCATGATGCCCACAGCTGGGCAGAAGCATCGCCCTGCCGTCAGGCACTCAGCAGAGGAAGCGTGGCGTGGACGTTTGGAAGGAAAACTCTTCTGAGTCCACACGTCTCTGTAAAAGGTCTATTTCACCCTTCAGAGATCTAGTTCCATTAATCAATGTCCATTCCTGAAACTGATGGCCCAATCTTTAAACACCCGAATTCCTCGATTTCATTTGGGACTTCCTATCGCAAGTTTACAGGAAGAGAGTTCTTATCTCAGAAATGAACACACTTCTCTCGGCCACCTGTTCACAAGCTCCAGTCACTGGCTCTGCCCAAGACCCGCTCTGTCATATAGGCCTGCCTTTCTCTCTTTCCATTTCTTTGCAAAAGAGCGTTTGAAATTGGCTGCCACATCTGAAGAGAACAGATCGATGGCACTGGTCCCCAGGCACCTACTATTGATGTTTCCAAAGGAAAATATGCCAAAAAATGTATTTCTTCGCAAAAGCAAGTGAATTTGCATTAAATGAGAGCTGTAGAGTATATGGTACAGAAATACAAGTATGATTCTTCAGCTGCGATCACTAGATTCCGAGGACTGAACAGTCAAATGCAAAAAACAAAACAAACCAAAACAAAATAATGATCTGTATCTTCAGTTCTGCCAGTCACACGATCTGTAACGCGGGGTCTCCCATGGAGACTTTAGCATCCTTTTGATAACATTATGGCTGTGGCTCTTGTGAACTTCTGAGTTAAAAATACCTGTTTAGTTTTTGTATCTGAATCGTAGCATGAAATCCAGAGTCTATCTGCGGGTTGGTGGATCTTCGAGGAGACAATACAGATGCAATAGATAGGGGTGAAATTATCCCCATTGGCATTATCAGATGCACTCGTGCAGAGGCCTTGCTCTCAGTGCTGGGTCCTCCAGCCCTACAGGCTGGCTCACTCTGTGGTCTTATGAAGTCCTCTGCTGAAATGTCTGTCACTCAAGGAATGTTCTTCTCCACCCTCTCAAAGCAGCCTACCCTCCTGACTGCGTCTTCTCTCCTCCTGCCCTCCTTCATTTTCCTTAGTACCCTTACCTGTCGGCCTCCCTGAAGGTGATGATTCCCTTATTTTCAAGGCCAGTCAACTAGTGTTGTGTCTTAAGCCCAGTAAGTATCCTCAGTGCCTAGGAGTTTCCCAGGCACTCAGTGAATACAGGTTGAATAAATGAATGTAGGAATCACTATATTCAGTATGGAATGTCTGGCCCATATAAATGGTATGTAAAAACACCTTGGGAATATTGGAGGTTTGGTTCCAGAATCCATCCCCAACCCCAGTAAAGCTAATTCACATTAAAATAAGTCACATGAGCATTTTGGTTTCCCAGTACCTGTGAAAGTTGTGTTTACACTACTCAGTAGTCTAATAAGTCAGCAATAGCCCTCTGACAATGGACATACCTTAACTGAAAACCACTTTATTGCTGAAAACTGCTTGTCATCAGCAAAGCTGTTGGGAAAATGGTGCCCAGAGGTTTTCTCAATGCAGATTTGCCACAGACCTTCAGTGTGTCAAAATAAAGTGCAATAGCTGCTCAATAAGGCAAAAGACGATCAATCAAGCACAGCACAGTCCGACAGGCATGCCTGATGCCAAGCACATAGGCACTGCTTTGCAAAGTTTTTCCAATGTCAAGTGTTTTCATTTTGCTGGTCAAAACAATCCTCCGGCTCACTGAAAAGCTAGCGTGGCGGGGGGACCGTCGAGCGACACTTGAGTCTTTATGACTTCATAAGGATTTTCCGTGTCAACAGTTCCCTGCTCCTCTGTTTGTGGCTCCTACTGGATTAGCAAATGTGTGTTATCTTCAACATGCAGGTTTAATTTATCCCTCGCACAGCCCTTTCTAGCAAGGTGTCCCATTTTCTTGGTCACTTCAATCATTCTTTCCCTTTTGGATTTCATTCCTGTATCTTTTGCAATTTATCCACTACGAAGCAAGACTAAAATTTTTAAATGTTAAGATTTACATTTGACAATATTATTTCACAATCATCAGTTATTTTGCCATTGATATTAAAAAATTAATTCTGTAAGCGATTTTTTTTTTTGTGTTGACAGTTCCTAGTGAAAAGTATTTGGTGTTTTCCAATGCAAAGGGTCTATGGATGAGCTGTGTTGGTGAACTTACATGAGATGATGTCGTTTCTGCAGTTGACATGAGACTGCCTGTTTTTGTGTGACTCCATCAATGACAGAGCCCTTCACACGGATCACCTTCATTTTGATCCTCCAGCGCCCCCGCCCCTACAAGAAGAGTGTTGGTCTGTGTCTGTGCACTTGAGGAAATGGGCTCAGAGAGTCAGTGACTTGACTTTGATGCATCCAATGGCCTAGACTCAGATCTGGGGCCCAGATCATGTCTTCTCACTTCAGATTATTTGGGCAAAACTGAAGCAAGAAATAGCAGTAGACTTACTACTTCATATGCTATTTCTGTCCATTTCTGTTTCCTTGAAACTGTGGAACATTGTACCCCTACCCCCTAAAGCCACCTGTGTGGTTTTTTTCATTCTAGTAATTATTCTGCACATTAAATTAGCTTCCTGTGTGCAGGTTCCCCAGTCCTTAGTTATATTTCCACACACCCTGCCCTCCACCACGTCACCAAGTGTTCTTCCCCCGTGTCCAGTGGGCTCTGCCACCATGTGCCCCCGACTCCCATTCCCTGTTGCTCACCTCAGTTGTGTTGCAGATGGTTCAGGTTGGTTTTGTTTCGTCTGTTCCTTTGTTTTGTCTACTCACGTTCCACCTATGAGTGAGGTTATCTGGTTTCTATCTTTTTTCTTTTGACTTGTTTCACTGAGCATCATCCCCTTTAGCTGCATCCATGTTGATTCAAATGACAGGGTTTCCTCTCTTCTCAGGGCTGTGTAGTGTTCCATTGTGTAGATGGACCACATCTTCTTCATCCATCATCTGATGTTGGGCACTTAGGTAGTTTCCAGTTCTTAGCTGCTAAATCCACCTTTGATTTGATGATGAGTCTTGACTGGAAACTCCTACACAGGAATTTCTCACGTAAATGGCCGTGTTGGATGGAAACGCCACACAGAAGGAGAGAGTCAGGTCTTATGTCCCTCCTCGCTCCGGTGGTCCAGTCCACCGTCCTCTCTGAGCCCCTGGGACCCATTTCTATTGAACGACAGCACTTCCTCCTGCCGCCGCCACCACTGCCGTGAGTGGCCGCAGGTAACTGTGGTTTGCTTACATCGCCCTAGCAGCAGTGAGCGGGTGACTGAGGTCTGACAGGTGGTAACTGCACAGAAATGGCCTCTGTTCTCCCTCAGTCTCCCAGGGCTCTGGAACCTGCAGGAGGCATGGCCTTTACAGGACACTAAGACTGTTCTGCTGCCCTTCCACCCTCCTGGTCACAGCCTCTGCGGCTGAGCACTGTGTCAGACCTGAGTCTTCACGGTCATTTTCAGAAACACGTTATTTGTGAATGACCAGTGCCTAAGCTGTCAAGACCCAGGCTTTCTGCTGTGAACAGAAGCAGGGAGCACAAAGCCGTCTGAAGGCCTTGATGATGATCTCCACATTGCTGAGTGTGCGGTGGCATGACGGACGCCTCTGTTGCACTTAGCCTGAGCTTCTGCTTCCCCTTTTCTCTCCACCCATCCCCGTTTGCACCGCACTTCGTCAGGTTGTCACTCTCCACCGCACCTGGTCAAGGGAACGCTCCCAGAATGGGTCTTCGCCAGCATACTAACTCTTGACATCTGTGAGTTTTGGACAAAGTCAAAACTTACCAGCATCTTTTCTTGTTATGATAACTCCCACCATTTCCTGGCCAAGAGATAGGCTTCCAAAGGGTGTTTTGCATCCCTGGTAATGCTGAGGAATCCCTGTCAAATAGACTGTGACGGTGAAATAAAAGACTAAAGAAAAGTATGGTTTTTGTGAATCAGCAGATGATTACACCATCTCATGAAATTTTGAAGCATAGTCCCAGAAAAGTTTTCTCAAAACTGACCTAAATAAAGTAGGCCCAGTTGGTATGGATCTGGCATGTTTTTTCTTGAGCATGATTCCAGAAAGCGCACTGATACCCTTTGAGCCCTGGCCGCTTGTCTTTCTCCTGGGACACTGTTCTCTCAGTCTCTCCTGCCGATAACTGCCCACTCGTGAGCAGCTGAACCCTAATCACAATGGATGAAACGGAGGCCTAAGCAATGCTCCTTTAAAAATGCCATATCTTGTTCAGTGTTCTGCATATATATCAATATGCAAATGTGCTTTGCAAAAATGTTCCTAGAAGAAAACATTATGATATTATGATTTTAGCCAGAGCAAGCTAATAAAACATTATGATGCACTCCTCCAATATTTAATCATTTCGCTGTTCATTTTTCTTAGTATCTGATCTCCACAGAGGTGGGCTTTGTCTTAGGATTCTTCCTCGTGGACCAGGGCCATTGGTCTTTCAATTTTGACTCATGGTACCAATAACCATGTCCTAATGTCCGGCAAGTACCTGTAATAAGGATTGTGCTACATACCCTAAGATCTTACCATTGCTCAGAAGATCGTTATTCTTCTCATTATTGAATCTTTTTAGAGACTTAAAATCAAGGAATAGTGACAAGTTACAAATCCTAAATCTGCCTGGTTCTGGTGGCTCAGGGGTTAAGCTGGTGGCTGAGGCCGCAGTTCATGGCCTGGGGCCAGGAGGAGCAATCAAAATAAAGTCCTTCCCTCCTTTCCAACCCCCCTCCTTCCCCTCCTTCCTTGGGGCACACCCTTGGGACCCAAGGCAGCTGAGACTGGCTCACAGACCATATAAAGCCCAAGGACCCATGATTACAACATGGCACCTGAATGAATCAGTCAATCAATCAGTTGATAAATGATGCTTCTGCTCTCCCTTCATTAGAAGGCTCCTTTAAAAAAATGTTTAAAAAAAATCGTAAATCTACCACTGATGTTTTAATTATGCAGAATTTGGATATAATGACTGTTTCCTTGGTTTTCACATGTGCTAAGTCCTTGACAGCATTAACCAAACCTCCAGAAGTAGGAAGAAGTGACAGCAGGAACTCAAACACATCATATTTAAAAACACTGCTGGAAAATATGACCACGAGATAATACTCAGTGTGATGTTGGCATTTGATAAATCAGATGCAATGAGCCTCATTATGCAAGAGTTGTTTTGAATCCATCATTCATCTGCATGCTTTCTTAATCAGAATTGATCTAATTACTAGCAAAGGGAAAGGTAAGGAATTCGCCTGCCCCATTCCCTCCTTTCCTCAAAAACGCTTGGAGAGTTTAATGAGCCCTGAATTTCGTTTCCGGCGCTGCCCTCATCACTTCGAAAGACTGGTTTCTGCTTACATTTAAAGCAGCCTGTGTAGAATATACCAGCCCAACCTTTATCTGTCCATGAGTTCAAAACTTTTGAATAGCGTTTTCTCCCATGCACTAGATGAGGAGGTGCAGGTGTTGGTGTTAGGTGCTCCAGAGGTAGCAGACCCATCAGTGAGCATTAAAGAATTTGGTTGTAATGGCAGTAGGATGATCAGAGATCCGTGGACAGAGGGAAAGCTAGTGGGCTCTCAAGCACTGCCAAGGTCAGGGGACCCCAGCACACTGTTCCTCCTGGCCAAAGCGAGCTCCAGAGTGGGGCCGTTCAAAGGCAGCTGGAAGTTAAATCCCAGCACATTCATGGGTGTGACCAGTGGCGATGTTGTTCATGGTGCTTCTGAAAGCCGCTGTTGCCACCTCCAGTTCTAATGTGTTCTCTGCATGCTGTCATTCGAGAAGAACTCTTCTTGATGCCCCACATCCTTCCTGGTCCATTGATGTCCTCTACCCGTTTTCCCAAGGGGGACCATGCTCCTGGCATTCTGCCCCTATGGTTCTGATTCTGAATGGACCTCCAACAAAACCATTGGTCCTCAGTTGATGTTTTTTCTGAGCGTGCAACTAAATTCTTAGTCCTCATAAAACTGGTCCCCAGCATTGCTTTTACACCCACAGCTCTTCTCAGACAAAATAAAATGACACAACTAAGGGTTGACAGATCTTAAGATGGATGGCCTCCATGGATAAATTAAACCAGTTAGTGACAGCATGCGTGGGCTCTTCAGTGGAAAGTAGAGGCTTCCATCAGGAGGGGCAGAGTCAAGTAGAAAAGTGGAAACACTTGAACATCTTTTTCTTTAAAATCTGTTTCTCTCAGGGGTTTAGGTGGTGGAGTCTGGGCACTTTGGCTCATTCATTGTTCAGGGAAATAGCGCTGATGGGAACAAACTGGTTCGGTTTTCCGGAACAGCATCATAATGGCCCGCCATCGTCGCAGACTCATTTGCTCGTCATTTTAAATAACCATTTCTGTAGTCAAGTGTAAGGGGCCAGCACTGGGGGATAACGAGAGGCTTTGAGCTCTGACTGCCCGGCCGGCTCGTGAGCCAGGGAGCCAGCCGCTTCCCGAGGCGGAGAGAAGTGGTGTTTCCCTGGCCTTGTTCACTGTGGGCGTGTCTCCGAATCATTGTCGTCCTCACAGAGATCATCGGGCTGGGGAGCCTGGCAGCTGGGGGAGGCCGAGAAGCTGATTAGCTTGACATCTTGTTGCCATTCCGTGTTCCTCATTTGATTTTCTGCCGATTTCAACACTTCTGTCTAAAAATACACATATATATATATATATATATATATGTATACATTTTTGACTATGCCGTTGATAAAACAAGTTCTGTTTGAATCTTGGTCAGGTCTTAACGTCCCCTTGTTGGTTTCTTTCAGCCGGGTCCCGGGCTTCGTACAGCAGCCAGCACGGCCACCTGGGCCCGGAGCTGCGGGCCCTGCAGTCCCCAGACCACCACATAGACCCCATTTATGAAGACCGCGTCTATCAGAAGCCCCCTATGAGGAGTCTCAGCCAGAGCCAAGGGGACCCTCTGCCGCCAGCACACACGGGCACGTACCGCACGAGCACAGGTGTGTATAAGACCCCGCCCGGAGGTCTGGCCACAGGAGGGGGCCTGCTGCCAAGAGAGGTGTGTCCGTGTGTCTGCGTGTGTCTGTCTCTCTGTGTCTGTGTCTCCGTGTCTGTGCGTGTCTGTGTCTGTGTCGTGTGTGCGTGTGTCTGTGTGTCTCTGAATCTCTGTGCCTGTGTGAGTGTGTGTATGTGTGCATGTCTCTAGTCACAAGCATTAGAACCTACTTCTCTCACTGATGTCTGCAATGATGCTAGAAACCCAATAGGACCCCTGTGTAGCTGCCTGTGTATATTGTGAATGAAAGAAACTCAGTGGAATCGGGAAGTTTATTTGTGAAATAGATCGAACGAAATGGTACTCATTTCTCATACATCACTATTAACTGATTTAAGGAAAGCCAGCACTCCAGGAAAGCACTGTCATTGCAGAGAGCATAAGAGGCATTTGCCTGGTATTAATAAATACCTACCTTTTTCACCTACCTTTTTAGGCAAGCTTGGGGGAAAAAGACACATTCGCTCAATGAAGCATATTTTGTAAGACGCACTGAAGATCTGTCTCATCTGCATTGTTGGGTTGAGTCACGTGCAGTGACTGTGTTGGCAGTGGCTTGCAGTCACCCACTGTCCAGCTCTCCTGGGTTCCCTGTGCATGGGGTTGAATATAATGAAGATCAGCAAGTGTTTCCCATTTGCAAAATAACTGGTCAAATGTCGTGACTGAATGCGGTAGAGAACACTTGACTCTGAAATGGCTGTAATTAAGATGCTCCGAATTGCACTTATTATCAAGCTTCACACGGCTAAGTAATCTAGAAAATACCATGCAGCCGGCTGGCAGAGGGCCGACGCCTCCTTTCTCCCCTGCTGCACATCCCCTTGACGGGCTGAGGCCCGGGAAGCTGCGACTGGTCTAGGACTTGGCACACAGGCCTCCCTCCCTCTCTCCGCCCCGCGTCACTCTAGTTACCGCCAAGTAGACTGTGGCCATTTCGCTCACTGCGTGCGCTCCTGCGTGCCCCGTCTGCAGGCCTGGCGGCTAACTTGCTCTTGTTCTTGATTATGTTTACGTTTCAGGATTTCCCCACATTGTAGGAAGGCACAGAAGGTTCTTCCTTGTATTTTCGACATCGTCAGTGCTATCCAGTATTCATAACACACATCTTGGCTTTGATGAGGAAGAATCCCCTTGTGGTCTGGTCAGGATCTCACACCTGCTCTGCCAGACCCACTCCTGTCTGAGACGGGGCTGTTGAAGCACCTAGTTTGTTGCATATTATCAGCTGAGGTCACTTTGTCTCCCTGACACCCCTGATGAAAGATGAGGATCACAGACTCAGTGACTCTGACACTGATTCTCATCTGAATAAGCACTGATAACAAAAGGGATTATGCTGATTCTGTATTCCATATTCATGTTCTCTGAGGATCACTGCGTGTTGATAAACTTCGGGAGAGTTAACGAAAATTAGCTATAATAAGAAAGACTTCATTCACTGAGGTCGCATAGAAGTCAAAATTAAAAATAAGAGCAACAGCAGAAAAAAAAAAACAAAAACCAGCTGTAAGCCAGGGACCTGCAAACTGTGACTGATGGACCAGATGCAGCTGGTCACCCAGTGTGCTAGTCCTCATGAGTTGAGGATGATGTACATATATATATATATTTATACACATATATCTGTGTGTGTGTATATATATGTATATGTATGTATTTTAAGGAAAGGTGCAGGCAGAGATGAAGGTGAGTAGGCAGGCAGAGAGGAAGCAATGAAGGAAAAATCACTTTATTTTATTTTTATTCAGTTGTTCACACTGCTTGCCTCCTGCCCCGCCACCTCCAGGCCCAGGACTTGAACCCCAGGGGTTCCTTGGCTTGCTCCTTTGGAGGTGACTGACCTGATCACTACTCCACCAGGGCACACCTCTGACAATTTCAAATTAGGGTGTGTGTGTGTGTGTGTGTGTGCGTGTGTGTGTAAGCAGGAGGGAAGGAAGGAAAAGACAGGAGGAAGAATTAATCTCTTTATTCATGTTGGTTGTCCTCCCCACCCCCAGGCCCTGGGTTTGGAACTCAGTCCTTGGGTTACCCCATAGCCGTAGACTAAACACCTGAGCCACCAGGGTATGCCTGAACTTGCTTAAAAATCAAAAAGTGGATACTATTTAGCGATACATAGAAATTATCAGAAAGTCCCATCTCAGCATCCATAAATAAAGTTATTGCCCCGTAGCCACACACATTGACTCACTTCATCTGCAGGCCCTGTCCCAGGGTGGTGGCCAGGTTGAGTCATCTGAGTCATCATGACAGACAGCACTTGACTGGTCAAGCTGTGAATATTTACTTTCCGGCCTTTTAGAGCCAAAGTCCATGGCTCCTGCTCGATGACTGAACGGGTGTTTCCCTTTCTCTCCTGGGAGGGAAGTGAGCAGGGTCTTCTCAGTACTTCAGCGGGGACCCCCTGTCTGTCCAGATTTTCTCAGTAACAGTCCTGGCAGAAATCTGCTAAGATTCTGACATCTGGATGTTTGGATCCTGTTCCAATCAGCACCTATGAACTTGAGGCATTTTTGAGCAATGATGGCCTCTCAGGAAACAGGTGGGTGATGGCACCTCACTGCAGGTCCATGAGCATAGAGCACAGGCTCTGTCTCCCCTGCTCCTACCCAGGTACCTCCTGTTTCTGCACCTCACTCATTTCCTTCCAGTCTTTACACATCCCAAGCTTGCTACAACTCTGAAAACTGTCTCTATCAGAAGCCACATGTCTGAGAACATGCGTTTTCATTAGAAAGAAGTGCTTCATTAGAAAGAAGTACTTATACATGATTTACACATTATACAGTGTTATTAAATTATATCTAATACCAGTCAAGATTTAAAATCGATACAAATATTCTAAGATTGCTTTCCTCCCTGGAGCGGGGGTCATTTTTCACATCCCCTCTATGATATGCCCCACACTGGATGCCACCAGTGAGATCATTCGGAGGCTTCCGGAGCCACAGCAAAGACCCTAATTCCCTGGAAGAAGAGGACAGGCTCTTAGGAGGCCTGTAAGGCTGGAAGTGTGTGTGGACCACTGGCTCTTGGCCCCCATCGGCAGCTCAACAACTTGCGAAACCAGCCATAGCTCTACCTTTCAGGGGCAGGCCATTGACTGCGGCTCCTTCAGTTCCAGCCTCAAGCGTGTCCAGGGGAATGGAGGCCAGCTGCCTCACTCCCAGGAGTCCTCAGTGGGAATGAAGACAAGTGCCCAGGCCTCACCAGGAAATTGCTAAATGTCTCATCGTGTCAGTCAGGGCAGACAGGATGACTGCAGTGTCTAACAAACCATGACTCTGAGGGACATTCTAAGCACTTTGAGAACCTCAGGTCCTCTAATAACATGGTTTTGTTCACAGTCATTTCATTATAACGTTGGTGAGAAGTTTGGCCAACACTGAACATAAGTGTCATTTGAGGATCTGCTTTTGGTATAGGTTGTTTAATTTCTAAGAAAGTTGCATTTTCTAAGACCCTATCAGAAAGCTAAATGAATGCTCATGCTCTGGGACCTCATTAATCACCCTATGAAGGAGGTGCTATTGTGGCACCCACTTTACAGACCAGACTCTGGAGGCAAAGAGACACTGAAGAGCATGTCGCGGCCACAGGGGAGGGGCCAGCCCTGTCCTGGAACCTGAACTCTGAACCGTCACCCTGACTAAGCCTGCATCCATAAGAGCCATCATTCAAAAACAGAATAGATCCATTCTCGTCTGTCGCGCTCCGTGTTTTCAATGTCTGGGACCCGTGGAGACCCGCCACGACTGGCACCCAGAAGAGCGTGAGCTCCCCTTGTTCCCGGGCCTGTTCAGTTTCTTTCCGGAGAAGGACACAAGCATATGAACTTGTCATGGAAAGTAGATCTTAAAAGCTCAGTGAGTATTCCAGACAAAATTGAAGAGATAATATTAATAAAAAAACCCTAAGTAGGTGTGCCCTGGCGGAGTAGCTGTTTGATCAGCTTTGGCCGACAGAGTCCACATATATCCCGAGGACCCGAATCCGTGTCCGGGGCCTGCGGGGAACAGCTAAGTCATAAGTGCTTCTTCCTCCTCTTCCCACGTGCCTCTGCGTCTCTGCTCACCTCATTCCCTCCTGCACCTTTCCTTTGAAAAAATCCATGATCTCTAAAATATAACGTAACAAGCCCCCACTAAATTGCAGTGCTTTTTTGGTGGATGACGTAGTTCAAGAATGTACTCACACACACACACACACACACACACACACACACACACACACGGTGGTCTTTGTTCAGTGTCTCCATATGGAGTGGGAAGGAGTGTGTTCTCACCGTGTCACCCTCGGTCACTCAGTGCTGCCTGCCACCCCCCGTGGCCACTCTCCTCTCTGCCCTGTGAGACTCCACGCTGGCCCCTCCCCTGGGCCTCCCTGGCCCACACCCCTCTAGGGCTAACCTGAGTAATAGATTCTTCTTCAGTCGACAGGTCCGCAGGGAGGTGATTGCACAGGGAAGACCAGGGGAAAATCTTTCCATGCTGAAGCTGACACAAGTTGAAGACCCCTCTTCTTCCCCATTAAAGGGGTTTTGCTCCTAGCTTTTCCCTTGAGACTCAGCCTTCCACCTTCTCTGTCCTACTTCCTTCCTTCTCGGCTGCCACCAGAAGCCACTCGTTCTTGTTCCTTTATCGTGAAAGTGCAACTTCAGAAACCAGCTCAGATGAGAACCGCAATGTCCTTTTGGATATTCAAGAAAGGTCCTCTTGACTTTCTCAAACCCAAAAGCGACCTCTGACTGTCACGTCAGGGAAGAAGAGGGGTCTTCAACTTGTGTCAGCTTCAGCATGGAAAATATTATTTATATATTATTGAAGAATATCCACGTGCCACTGGAGGATGAGGGCGCAAAGTCATATTCCTCTCCCGTCCTCTGCTCTGGGCTCTGGGGGGAACTACAAGCCAGGCTCTCTGCTCTCAGGATCATCGGTGGGCTCATTCAGTGGGCGATGCTCTGCAGCAGGGCTTCTGAGATGCGGGGTCCACAGAAGGCCTGCTGCCCGCTGCCGCAGGCTAACTCAGACATCCTCAGCCACATCAAGACAAGAGCCACAGGCCCTCCCCTCCCCAGTCCCAGCAGAAGGGAGTGGGATGCTCACCCAGACATGTCAGTAGGGAGGAGGGAGCAAGTACAGGAGTTGCCCACATGCCCAAGGACAAGATTGGGACAGAAGCCAGCATCTCAGCCCGAGATCTGGCAGCTGGAGGGGAGGAAAGAAGGTCACGTCCTGAATCAGCAGTGGTCCCTGTTGCTAGGACTCCCCAAGAATATCCTCACAGGAGACCAGCAGCCGATTCTTCATGGTGGGGTCAGTACGTGGAGGTGGGGCCAGGCCCACAGTCAGCACTGTCACCGCCCTGGCAGGGAGGTGTGGACGGTGTGAATTGCACAGGAGAGACAGGCCAGCGAGTGGGACCATGCTGAGACTGTGTCCACTTGCTTTTATAAGACCATCCACCCAAGGTCTGGGACCTTATTCCCTGCAAGGTGAAATGTAGAGGCACGCTTTTAACTCAGACATCTGTCCAGATAAAACATGCATTTCATCGGGAGTGCACCTTGTCAAAACCAGAGTTTACACAGGAAGAACAGCCAGACAAGGACAGTGAGGTAAATGTGGCAAAGCCTTTATTAAGCAGGAATAAATAGCACACATCTTTATTTCAAACTTGGGCGTATCAATGACTGTCAACTTCCGAGGCATTTGATTAATACAAACACTTGACTCTTAACAGCCTCCCGAACACATCTTTCTGAACTAGTGAAAGTAGTCACTGTCTGCTGCAATGCTAATCGCATACATTTTCTTGGGAATAAATGTGATTTTAAGTGAGTGCAGAAAACAAGCTTTCTCTGACACCTGTGTCCATGTGTAATAAAGAATAAATTATCATAGGTGTGTTGCAAGGAGAAAACCTGCTAACTGCCATTATGAGATTGGCAAGTATTGAAACATCAAGAGAAAAATGAATGTGGTGAAAGTATTTATGCCAGTAGAGAAAGTTTTGCTTTTTTTAATTTAATTCTCTGCAAGGATAATAAAGTTTAATCAAGTTTAGTGTTTAATAAAGTTATAGCGCTATTACATAGGACCTTCATATTCATAAAATTTTATTGCTATTCTTCAATAATATATAAATAATATTTTCAATTAAAATCATCATTTGAGTCTACAAAAATGTGGAATATTAGAAGCTTATCACTTATTAAGTGCTTTTACTTCCAACTGTAAAACTGAGTGCTTCCCATTAGATCAAGTCAAATTAGATCCTTCATAACTTCACAGTGAAAATCTTTCCCCTTTTTAAGTCAGAAAAGTCAGGGCACATTAGTACTCAGTTGGAAAATTTTATTGAGTCCAGTGGTAAATATCATCTTAAAACCAAGAAAAACTTCCAGAAGTTTGCTGACGTCAGTTCACTTTAAATGGTCTAATAAGAAATCTATTTAAAGAAGAAGACAGTGTTGACTAGAAGAAAAGTTCATTGGTAAAATCTAGAAATATGGTAATTGCTATGCTATCATTCAAATGAATAAAGAGGGTAATGTGGATGAAGTCCCTGAGGGGCTCACATACTGATAGATATAAGTCCTTGTCCTCACCCTAGAGTCCCTGGAAGAGATGATCTTCCGACCTTGCGGTGCATCCATGCACACAGTCATCCCGCAAAGAATAAAAGAGAAGGATTCGATTTTAACTAAATCTTGAATAAGGCTTAATGTAATACCAAAAACTGGAATTCAGGAATAACTAACTCATCACCAGACAGTGTCAAACTATGGAACGATAATTACAGATTCTGCCCTCAACACCAGACATTCTCAATACAGTAAAAATAAAAAGTAATAATACTAATACTAATAATATAATACTCTAGAATCCATTTATATGATCATTCTAGTACTTGAAAGTGTTGCAAATGAATAGGAAACTGTCTAGAGCAAGATGAGAGAATAGATCACACACTTGTCACACAAATGTTTATTTTTCCAGGATAAAAAGGGCCCAGCACCTTGGTTCCAAAATTCCCCCAGTTCCAAGTGCCGTGTCTCAGGGGCTCAACCTGCTCAGGTACTTTGAACATGAAGGCTTCCCGGGAGATTCATTGTGAGCTTCTCCCTCAGCGACTGGAATTTCAATGCATAGTGAATACACTGTGTCTTTTATGCAAGACCACGTATTGCCATGCACAGAATGTAAGCTTGGGACTGAAGAAGGTGGAACAGGTTTCTCCCAGGGCTGATTCTGCTCTCCAGCAAACTCCTCCTTGCACCCAGCTCTGTCTCCAAACTGGGGAGTTTCCTGTGGGACCACGTGAATAATGATCGGGTCAGACCAGAAAGGCTGATGGACACCTGTTCACAGTGTCCCCTGGAGTCTATTTCTTCTGCTTTCCTCTCCCTTCTCTGTCCTGCCGCAGATTTGCTGGGACCTCTGGTCCCCACCTGGGGAACAGAGGTGAAGCGGCCAAGTCACTTAGCATCCCCAACCCACCTGGCCGTTTCTATTTCTATGGGAAATCCCATCTAAGGACCTTCACCTGGGTCCACTCCAGCTTGAGTGGCAGGAGATTTAGCAACACTCAAAGGAAATGGCAATGCGGATTTCAAGGAAGATGAAACAGAGCTAATTATCTAGGTAATAGGGATTTAACCACTCAGGCCCATCCTTGGGGGCATTGATGTCAAACACATTGCTCTCCAAAACATGTGGAATGTATTAGGGATGCGCATGCACATTTAGTGCCCCAAAGTGGAGAGAGATAGATGGTGACACACAAGGCGCTGGACTCAGGCTGTCTGACTCTGAATCCCGGCTCTGCCCGTTCCGTGCTTTGCCTGCTCAGCTGTGAATTGTTGAGGCTGGTGATAGGAATAATAGCTGTAAAACATCCTTACACTCACTGTTGTAAGGGTTAAGTGAGATAATATGTCAAAACACTTAAAATGAAGGTAGGTAGGTAGCTCTAAATGAATGTATCTATTTGTATTCTTTCCACACATCTAGGAAATGTAGACCTTCCCACTAAAGCTGGAAGTGTGCTTGAAATGTTGACAAGCACAGCTGTATCATCATCTATCAAAACTCCCAGTACACATGGAGTAGAGGAAATCAAAGTGTACACATTAAATATATACATTAATATGCATCAAGTCATACATCTGTAGGAATAAGCCTATGGATTCATTTTACTTCCACTTAATCCATTCACTTACTTCCGTTTAAAATGTTATACCTCATTCTGCAAGTCTGATGAAGTCCACGTTGTGTGTAGCTGTAATGGTGATAGAAATAGCAGCCACTGCTAAATATTTCTAAAGATCTTACCTCTATCGTTAGTTGATTTTCTCTCTGTTAATTTATTGTCAGACCTATGAAGAGCTTGCATTTTTTTTTTTAGTTCTTTGCGAGCTACGTAGCAAGAGAAAGCTGTTTAAATACAAGATTTCGCATTGTTTTCTCTTTTGAATATCCTTACTACATGCTCACACATATAACTTCACATTTCATTTTAGAAGCAGAATTGTAGGTGGTTCTGAACTCGGCTGGTGTTTACAGTGTTTTCTCTTCCAATAAATGTAATGAATACAACAATAATGATGATTCCATTACTACTCATTCCTACTAAAAATCCTGCATAAGACCCCCACAAAGATAATAATGTAGGGAGCTTAAAGATTATGTTAAATTTTAGTTTTCCGTTGATTTTAAAATAGATCAACCTGCAGAGTGCAGAAAATTGAAAGACCTTTATACTCCCATCCCAGATAATGATACTGTTAAAATATAATGAGGGGGGCTAAAGGGTCCTTATCCCTCAGATAATGCACTTGAGCTCTCCTTAAGAGTGTGTAGACCATATTCAAAGACCCATCGACTAAACCATCCTTATTTTCTAAACTCGCAGAGGGCACATTACTTAGTCATCCTATAATATGCTTATTTTGTATTTTTGTAACACATGTAAGTCTGTTTTATGCTTTCATAGTCATACACAAATATATTTAAAAGCAAAGAAAATAATACAATTTTTTCTTTCTTTTGTCGAGCACTAATTTTTATCTCCCAACTGTATGTTCCTAGATTAGTGTGTTTTATTCCAGTCTCCATTTTTCCATTATGAGTAAATCATGCTGAAAACATCTATCATCTTCAGCAGAATATTTGATTTTTTTCTTTCACTGTGTTTTAAATTTAATATGTATTAAGGTAGCTTTGTTTTACAAAAATGATGTAAGTACAGGTTCCTCAGTCCTCAAATATATGATAACACACCCTGTCCACCACCAAATGACCAAAAGGCCTCCCCCGCTGTCCACTGGACCCACCATTCCTTGCTCCCACTCCCCACCTTGTCTGCTGGTCACCTCAGTTCTATCGTCAGTGCCCAAGGGTTGGTTTTTTGTTTTGTCAGTTTCTTTGCTTTGTTTCTTTAGGTGGAATATTTGATTTTATTAAAAATCTCTCTTAAATATAGCACATAAATCATCCCCCTCCCTTTGTACACTAGACCCCTTGTGCAGGTCTAAGGAAAACAGATAATTTCTTGAATATCTTAGATGTCAGGTGAAGTATTAGGTCAATTGCTGAAGAGACTGCTTTTAACATCTCTCCAAAGAGAGCAGCAGGAGGGCTTGGGGAGATTCAGGATCTTACTGAGGGAGAAGGGGCTGTTGGCAGAGCAGGTGAGGAGAGAGGAGTGTTTACTGAGCTGATGAAGCATCTTTCCCTTGAATTGTTGACCAATATCTGCTTCTCTGAAATGATGGAGAGCCAGGGTTCACGTAAACCATGCAGGTCTGCACAGGCAGGCCAAAAAGGAAGCACTTCTCCTTGACATTTTTGAGTTATTTTATTATGCCATGCTTAAAAAAAGGAAAAAAGAAAACGCATACAGTGTTACATTACTGATGGTTAGATTGCTTAGATTCTTACATGTTTTCTTTTCTACCAGAGCCCTTGTCCTTCCACATAGTGTATTTCTCCGCCCGTTTGTATTGACATTTTAGATTATTTTCATTGCTGGGTCAGCCTTTAATTTATTTCAGTTTGGCAGTATCAGTTTCAATTCTGATTTTACTTCTTGAAATTTGCATCAGCCCAGCTTGTTTATTGTGACCTGACAGAAGTTTAAACCAGTGTCAACAATGATACTTCTGAAGGATTGTTTGTCCCAGGCCACAAATATAATTGTGATTTTTAAAAAGTAGGATTTTCTGAAAGCTGTTCACTCATTTTTGATTTTATATCCTCCCCTCTTTTTTCTTAATATAGTAATATCACTGATTATGACTGAAAACACTTGAAAATAAAATAAGGTGTAACTTGACTATTTTAGATGTGAACAAAGATAGGTTTATTTTTGGCATAAAGAATATTTTCTCTTTGCCTACTCTCAATAAATTTAATGAGGAATAGTATAAATTAGTTAACACACTAATTTGCCTTTTTTTCAAAATAAAATTCACCTTTTTATTTTCTATCATAAATCCATATCTTCTCTGATGCCTCTTAGACATTTCCTTGAACTTTAGGCCTCTCATTATGTTTCTCCATTATCTCCGTGTTGGGTAAGTCAGTAATAAGTGTCTTGGAGGTGTTAAATCTGGCCCAGGGTGCAGTGGTGCTGTGAGCAGAAACGCTGGAAGCAGATTCCTTCTCTACTAATGTCAGACAAGCCTCTGGCAAGTTAAGTCTTTCTCCGCCTCAGTTTCCATCTTTAAAGTGAGAAGGATGTATTTGCCCCTGTCGGGTTGTTGAAGGAAATAGTTCACAGAAGCAGAACTCGTAGAGACAGAAGAATACCCCCCGCCTTTATCCCAGTGCGTCCTCTTTTCTGGTATCAGTTGATTCCAACATTATTAACGTTACTAATGAGAACAGTTCATTCATTTAACGGTTTCTCTAGCGCAGGTGCTTAATGCTTTTCTTGATTTAAAGCAGACAGCCATCCCAAGAGGTCACTTTATTCTCTTCATTTTACAGTCAGGAAACTGGCGCTTTGGTAGATAATTAACTTGGCCAATATCGAGAATTAAGCAGGAGGCCTGGGTATGCGTACCCTTCTTTAACTTCAAAAGCAACCAGCCCCATGACGTTTTCCTAAAATACGAAACGTAACAAAGCCAAAGTAAAAGACAACCAAAAATCTAATCATATTCCTAAACCATCTTCCACCTTGTCTTCCTGCTCATGGCCTGAGATGTTGTTCAGTTTCTACTTAATGAACGGCATTTCACAGCCTATTTTCATCTTTTGACTTAAACTCCCTTACAGTCTTCGTAATTTTTTTGTCTGCTGCTGGGAAAGCTTTTAAACTCCTCTCGTTATATTCTGTTTTAATTTATGGTCCTCTGAGATTTGGGGGGTGTCTGTGGTCAGGTAGTCATGTTATCTGTCTTTATTTTCCTCATTTTTTTTAAATAAGAATGTTTCTTTAGATTTCAGTGTAATTCCCTGCTCTCTGCCATTTAGTGCCAGCTTCCTATTCATTGTTGTATTTAATGTATGAATAAGGAATGATTTTGTATGAAACAGGATTTCGTTTTTCACATTAGGAAAACTTTACATAAGCTTAAATAGATAACACGGTTTCTTCAACAACAAAAAGCTACGTTTCTGAAAATTTTTCGGGTGTACTTAGTTTTCCGCTTTGTTCTTGATTTTCTCCTCACTTACCATTCTTAGAATTTAGAAAGTAGAATTAGTTAACCACTGTGCATTTGTTGTTCCAAGGGCAAGGTTATGCCTGGCCTGAATTTTAATCCCCAACATGTAAAGCACAGTGTTCATAGATTTTAAAACACAATTTTTCTTTAAACATGTTTGCAAGATTTGGGAGAAACTATGAATCCTCCAGCAATAACCTAAAGATTTAACTCAGATATGCTGATTGTCAGCTAATATTTACTAGTCCAATCTGATTGTTTTAAAGCTGAACTCGGCCAGGACCAGCCACCCCTCATCATTTGAAAATATTCTTCCTCTGAGAGTATAAACACTCTTGGTTAAAAAATATGTCTTCAAGATTTTTCCAGTTTCACCATAGCCATGGTATCTGTTTTCCTAATTTGGGGTTTTTATAAGATGAAGGATTGAAAGTTCATTGGAAAAGGAGACCCCTGAACTCTTGGTAAAAATCAGTTCTTGGTGTCAGAATGTTTCTCTCCAATCCATTGTGTAACTTTTGTCATTTCAACAGAATTTCTTTAACTCGTTTTAGCAGTCATTTTCTCAGTATGATGCAATTTCTCTTGTGTTTGATGGGTCATGCATCCCCTCATTTGAGACATGGTAAAATAAATGTATTGTCCCCTAAGAAGTGCTTAGGAAGTTGGGGTCCTGGGGTGTGATTTGTAACTGGGATCTAATTCCATATAAAACTCTATGTGGACACTGACTGCCCTTTGGATGTTCTCATCCACATACCAGAAAGTAAATGTGATTTCTAATACTGATGGTAGAAAACAATTGTTGCAGCAGCCAATATTCTCTTCTAGTAACAGAATTTCTGTTACTGTGAAAGATGTTTTTCACTTTACATGTGCCAACTAAACCCCACACGGCAAGTATTTTTGAGAAGAATTTTTTGATAAACAGAGTAATAAGAAACAAATGAAAAAAAATATCCAGGAAGAAAACAAAAAATTTAAATTGAGTTTGGAATAGTCACAGTGATTTTCGTAACTGATGGAAAATCCTCCCAAAACAAACGTTTTCAAACGATGCAAATTCTTCTGGAAAAGTGAAGTCACCTTGTGTCTGCGTGGTGGCGGGCGAGTCCCGCCTTCTTCCACAGGCCCACCCTTCACCTCGGTTGCTGGGTGCTATGGCAGCTTTGGTCGTGTGGGGAGCCTATCAGAATTTTCTGGAAGGTGTTTTACTGAGATTCGCTTCCGCATTTAATGTGCTGGTATAATGTACGGAACTGTGAGCCCCGTACCTCTCCACCTCCATCCCATGCAGGCACTCCATCTTGTTTTCCCCTCTTTTCTTGTATTCAGGAAAAATGACTGCAAAACTAAATTTCTATTACACCCTTAATAAGGTTCATATAACATCACCTTAATGCTTTCTGAATTTTCTCAACTTGAACAAGAAAGAACTTGTCCATGATACCTTATAAAGTATGCCCGATATTTCTATAATAAATATAAACTATATATAAATTACATGTAAATATATAATACAATGCCTTTATATAATATGTGTGTATATAGACATAATTATACACGTATGTGTGTACTGTATATATATGCACATCTACACATAGATACGTGTATGTATCTATACGTATGTGTAGATAGATACATACACTGGCCCTCACGTGTCCCCTGGCTTTTACTTGTCTACAGTTTGCATGTGGGAGTCGCACACCTTCCCTGGCATGCGGGCAGGCAGTGCGCACACAGCAGACGCGTTTCCGCTGTAGCTGAAAGGCGTTTCCCTGAAATAGCTAAGATCAGAGTTCTGTATAACGTTGTGCTGGTTCAAATATGACAGATGTTTTTGTCTTTCAAACCCTCGTTTTGTTCATGAATGTGTGTAATTCCCCTGCCTAGACCCGCTTAACCGTTTCTGTGAGCAGGCCCTCAATTTTCTACTCTGTCCCCACTTTCCTGTCCTAGCCCCATCTTCCCCCGGTGTCGACTCCGTCCCCTTGCAGCGCACGGGCAGCCAGCATGGCCCACAGAGCACCGCCTCGGCCACCTTCCAGAGAGCCAGCTACGCCGCCGGCCCAGCCTCCAATTACGCGGACCCCTACCGACAGCTGCAGTATTGTCCTTCTGTTGAGTCTCCTTACAGCAAATCCGGCCCAGCCCTCCCTCCCGAAGGCACCTTGGCCCGATCCCCGTCCATCGATAGCATTCAGAAAGATCCCAGGTGGGTACCAGCTTTTTCTACCATGTCTGCAGAGGGTTTCTAACAAAGCATTGCTACAGCGTTATTTTTTGACATCTCATTAGTGCATTCATGTCACTGACTGAGTATTAAAGGGTCGACTTTGATTGGGTTTTATCATCTGCCTGCTCTGGAGTTGGGTCTCCTGGGTGATTCAAGAGCAAATAAGAAAGATGATCTTTTGATCTGAACATCCATGGGTCCTTAGGTTCCAGCTATTTGATCAGCTGTAGAGCAGCTCTGTTGAATGCAGTGAATGCTGAGACTGGGGCTTATATGTCATTGGACCCCAGATATCATGGTCTAGTTCTTTTCTTGCCTCGGTGGAAGCGTGCTTGGTCACCACATATATTTCTGTACACATACCAGAGGGTAAAGCAGTATGCCTGCCAGCTTATACTAGAAATTGAAAATAGAGAAAATTCATAGTGCCCACATTTTTCTGTGTCTGAAAATAAACATCAGTTTGAAGATTCAAGGGCATTGATTAAAACTTGAACATAAATGGTATCAGAGAAAATGTTATTATTAAGATGTATTTTCTGCTTTCTTTTTTTTTTTTTTTGAATAGTGATAAGGAATTTAGCCATGTGCTCTTTCTTTTGAAGTGGAATTGAATTTCTGTAGAGTTAAATGATGTTTTATTCATAGCCATTTGATTATTGCTGATAGAGTCCCATGAATATATATCTGCATCTGTGACTGTTGTGGATACATCACATTTCTGGTATTTAGCATGTGATCACGTGATCTGGTGCTGTACTTAAAATTCCAGGAATTTTCTCTGATAGAGCAGGCAAGTGCCATGTCCTGTAGTGAAGGGTCTGCACAGAGTTCTTTGTAAAAAGAAATCACTTCTGCAGTCATAAAGGGCAGAATGAAAACATTCCATGGTATTTTTTGAGACTTTTACTGTAGCAAAATTCACACCCGCTTGGAGGGGTCATGTTAAATACTGTATTTGCTAGTGCCTCCATGTTAAATGTGAATTGCTATGAGTCTCCCAGTTTACTGCTAATGGGAAGTATATAGGAAGAAAATAAAAAGTATACTGACATTTACTTTACACTAAAGCTCTGCTTACCCAGGTTTTTCAATCTCAACATAAATCTCCGTAGTCTTTTTCCTGAAATCGTCCCAAACCCCTAAGCATACCTGGCAAGTACAGGTCAAATATTATTTAGATAAAACCTCTGTTTATTTTTTAAATAATTTTCCTTGGCATGCTACAGAAAACTTATAGAAACCGAATAATAGTAAACTCCTATGAACTACTAAATCAAAAATAGAGTTACCACTGCTTTATTTAACATTGAGTGGTAAATCAAGGATCAGTGTTTCATCTCCAATGTAAAGGTCTTAAATTTTCAGGAGAGGAATTTGACTTACTACAAAACCAAATTTATGTTTCTCTAACTACACCTTAGTTTCTTTATTCCATACTGTGTATCAGATGTATTTTGTTGTGTTAAATGGCATATCCCTCCTATATCCTTCCTGGATTATATCATTGTCAATTTTATAGCACTTTTTCTTCTTTTAGTGCATTGTCAAGGCTCTTACCTTTTCAAATTAGGGATTATGCTACTTAATTATTGAGTACGCAGAAACCAAAAAAAAAAAAAAAAAGGGAAAGAAAAAAATTAAAAAAGAAACAATTAAAAGATATTAGAATGAGTAACAGACTATTTGCCACTAATCCTTGCTTGTATAAAAGCTATATGCAGATTAGTATCATATGAATTACAATCACTCTCATTTTCAAAAATGCTAAGTTGAATTTTTTATAATGAGCACGTTAAATCTATGCTCATTTGAAAATATTAAATTAAAATAATGCCACTGTCCTAAGCTTGCATATTCAAGTAAAACAAACAGAACCAGAACTGGATTCTTGAGACTCAATATCAAAGGAACTCAAACTTGTTACCCTGTTCTGGGGGAGTATAGAATACAACAGTGTCTCTCTGTCTTTCTGGGAGAGTTTTCTGAAAATAAAGGACTTTGTTTAGTATTTGACATAATTGAAAGACATCCCTAATCTAAAATTCAAGTCTACAGTCTGGTTAATACTTTTATGTTGCGATATTGACACCATCTTGAAGAGTGAGTTTTGATTCTTCTAGATGAGTGTCACCATAACTAACCTGTTTAGCATCTAGGGTTCCACATGATCTATTTTGGAATTATGACTTCTGATTTAACTTTTTTAGGCTTTGGACTTCTTTCAAATTTTTATTCCACCTTTTAAGAGAATTTGTTCATGTTTGATTTATCACTGAATACCAGACTTCGCAATCCTCTTTACCGTTAGAAAACGTATGTTTATAACACACAGCAATTCACAGAGTTCTTTATTTACATCTTTGATGTCATTCTGCTTTGGGGGAGAAAACTGATAGCCTCATATTCCGTACCATGAATAAATGGAGAATTGATTACATGACTTAGTGAAGCATTGCTGATAGCTGGTATATAAGCTGGAATCCAGGTATAGGGCACAGAGGCAGGCGTTGACACAAAATTGTGTTTTCCTTATCAAAAAGAATGAAGAAGAGAAAAGAACATACACACACATTTTTTTGATTTGTTTAGAGAATGAGTGAGTGGTTCCAGGTAACACCAAGCCTCTGTGCTGTTAGAGTTCCATAATGATTGCCTAATTTAGTTCTAATACCCCTGATAATTGCTTATTGGATATATAAAATGTCCTTTCGTTTGTTTTCTTAATTATCTACCTTATGCATCTGTATTGCTGTCTGGTATCTTTTTTCAAGAACTTTCAAATAGTGTGTTCTAAAAAATGTATAAAATCAGGTTATCCCCAAACCAGTCATCTCATAGATTTGAAACCAGAAGCTCCCTGTTAGCTGTCAACTTCTCTATGCCCTAGGATATAGGAAGATTGATTCTGAAGGGTTGGATTTAGCAGTTTATAAAACCTGTTCTGTAGATTAGGGACAAAACTTTTGTCTTTTGTTTTGACTGCCTCACGTCAAGCACTCCAAACTAAAATGCCCACAAGCCTTTTATTCAGAGCTGGAGAATCCAGTTCTCTTTTCAAATCCACCATCACTGAGATCACGTTCCTTACATATATAACATTTGTATTACATCCACATTTATTAAGATGTTTTTATTCTTTAACTGCATGCTGACTTCCATAAAATGGGAATTCCTTAAATGATTGTTGACAGGATTAATGTATTTTTGGTGAGCCACCAAATACTGAATTTTCTGTATTGCTGTTTTTCCACTTATGGGTCAAATATAACTCCTAGAATTCCATCATATGAATCATGGCATCCTTACTTTAAAAATGGGACCAGTAAAATACCTAGAGGAAAAATAAAGCGAGATGGCCGTACCAGGGTGCACTTCAGACACTGATGTTTTTGTCCACACAAGCAGGAAAGCGATGGGCAGGACACGCACTGACTATAGCTAATAGAGCAAGAATCACATCTTGAAATCATGTTTGAGTAATTCCCTTTCAAGATATTGTAATCCTTATGGACACTTTTGCAAAAGCAACTTTTCGAACCTGCTAAATAACTCTAGCATATTGTAAACACAAGTTACAATAAAGCTCTTCTTTTTTATTGTTCAACATCAGAGAATAATAAATGAAATGGTTCATTGTTAGAAGGATTTTGGGCCCAGATGAGCGACTGCATTTTCAAGTGGTTCCATCAACTTGTACTAAGTACAGTTGTTTTGTTTCAAACCACAGTATTTAACCAATGATATTAAAACATGCACTTTCCAGGAACTACCTAGGGCGTTTCTGCTATATTTGATCTGCTATTTTAAGATAGTCCTAAACTTATTTCATTATTGGATGTCTTATCATTAGATATTAAGTAATAATGCTTATAAATAGCTTAGCAATAGGTAAACCTGGTTAGCAATGTGGGACCGCTCAGTCACATATATCACATATAGGAATGGAATGTGCAAGAAACAGAATATGTTACAGAAACGCCTTTCATGGCTGAAGTGTTTGTAGCAAAACAGCTATATAATACTCTTCATACCCCGCTTCTCTTGGATAGTGAATCTCTGGGGAGTTTGCCTTTCCCTTTGGAGACTCAATAATCATTTATTTAATGGGGAATTGTCAGAGGGGACAGCTAAGGCGTTGACAATATTAAAGTCCCTCCGAGTGTGAGGGTCACTTGGAGCTCATTTATCAGTTAGACCCAAAGCAAGCCTGACAGGTGACCATTCCATCTCTGCTTGAATGTCTCCAGGCACAGACTGCTCACCCATGTCCTGAGGCATTTTGTGAATACTTTTAGTAATTTGAGATGTGCATTAATTTCTGTTGATACAAACCGGTATGTCTTCTAGGTTCATTCCTTGGTCTTGCTTTTGACTTTTTACATCACATGGAAATGTCCTTCCAGGAAAGCCTTGGGAGACAGTTGTCACACCTCCTACCATCCCTGGGCTTCCTACTTCAAGTCAATGCAACAGTCCTTGAACTATCACTTCCAGAACTTTCCTCTGAGAATCCCACAGTGCCCTGAGAGAACTACTGTTAACTTGGGGCCCCCTGGGTTCATAAGAGGGGCCACTTCTTGACAGTAGGATGAATATAAATCTTATGACAGTCATGATGAGAGCAGTGATAATTGAAATCAATCAGTGTGTTCCATGCTCAGTGTTAAACTTTTTATATTCACCATTATTTTCTCCAAGTCTCTATGGTTTGCCTTTTTTATGACAGCCATTTTACATATGGAGAAACTCAGGCTCAAAACGTTGGATGTTGACCCACATCCATCTGACTCTGACGCTCTGTTTCTAATGACTGAATATCGATACCAATATTTACTTCACAAATAAAGTCCCAGCTTCCTCTCACCTGTGACTCTGCAAAGCAATGATTCACTTATCTGTACCTTGAGATTTTAATTTTCTTTTTAGCTTAAATGAGGAATTTTATGTTCACTTCTGGTTACGTGCGTCCGTATCAAAAATCCTTTCTGAGTCCCAGTTTTGTTATCCAGTGTAATTACTATAAGCAACTTCTCTGGTGGCAGGGAACTTTGAGGGGCTCATGTATACATGTCTTCAGGGAGATTTTATCCTGACGTGACCAGAACTGACTGAGGACAGATTCCTATAATTCTCATTCCCTTCCCGCCAGGTCCATTTGAAGGCTCCAAATTATGTTCCAGGTCACTTTTCTGTGGCATATTCTAGAGTGAGCTCTGTAAATATGATGACTGCGTGAATATACCTTCATTCTTTAAGGAGCTTTCAAAGTTATGTGAGAAAGAAAGGCTTATCCCCAAATTAAGTGTCATGCATTGAAGAAGTAAGACAGATGTATTATGGCTGAGAAGGATTCTCGAGTGATTGGCACAAACCTTGAAGAATAGGTGATATATTCATAAAAAAGTGAGAGCTTTCTAAGTAGAGAACAGTTGAAAAGAAAAGAGGACGGGGCATGGGGGAGGCAGGGAACACAGAGGGCAGCTGACTGAGAGCCCAGCCCACCACCCAACCAGAGCACAAGATGAAGCCTGCACCTCTGGATGTGGGTAGTTTTGCTTAGACTTGGTAAACATAGTATCTGAATTTATTAGGTCTGTATTGAAAAGATTACCACAAATTGGGTGACTTGAATCCATTTACTCTTTCGCAGTTCCAGAGGCTGGAAGCACACAGTCAAGGCCTCCACAGGGCCATGCTCCCTTTGGAGGGGCTAGAGAAGGATTTGTCCTTGAATTCGTCCTTGCCTCTTCCAGCTCCTGGTGGCCTCAGCCTGGCCTTGGAGCTGTAGCACTCATCCTCTTCCTCGGGCCCTCTCCTCAGTGTCTCTATTTCTGTTCTCTCTTTTCTTATTTTTGTTAATTCATTTGAAATCTTTATTGAAGAACCCTTTTTGGTTTTTTTGTTCGTTTTTACTGAGGGAGCATTGTTTTACAGCACGATATAAGTTTTAGGAGTAAGGGCTCATTTTTCATTAAACGTATGATGTCACATCACACCCACCACTAATGTCCTAACAATCCTCCTCCAGTGTCCACTGGCTCCCCATTCCTCTCTGCCACCAGCCCCCACCCCCTTCCCCTCTGGTAAATTCAGTTGCCAGCATCCAAAGATTTGTTTTTGTTTTGTTTCTTTCTTGTCTGTTCCTTTGCTTTGTTTAGATTTCACATGAGAGTGAGATCATTTGGCATTTGCCTTTCTCTTCAGACTCACTTCACTTAACACAACCCCTTCTAGTTCCAGATTGTTGCAATGGCAGGATTTCATTTTTTATAACCACGTCTTTATGCACTCGTCTGTCGATGGTCACTTAGGTTATTTCTGGCCATTGTTCATAGTGCCACAATGAACATAGCGGTACATATATATTTCATATCTCTTTCTGAATTAGTGTTTTCATATTCTTCAGAAATATACCTAGAAAGGAATTGCTAAATTATATGGTTTTTCTATTTTGAACTGTTTGAAGCATTTCCACACTGTTGTTTTCTGCTTATTTTTCAAAGTGACTATACCAATTGACATTCCCACCAACAGTACATAAACGTTCCCTGTTCTCCATACCTTTGCCAATATTTTTGTTTCTAGTCTTTTCCGTTTAGATCATTCTCAGAGGTGTGAGGTGATTTCTCATTGTGGTTTGGATTTCCATTTACCTAACAACAAGAACAAGAGATGTGGAACCTCTTTTCGTGTGTCTGTTGGCCATCTCTCTCTCTTCTTTGAAGAAGTGTCTATTCATAGCTTCAGCTGATTTTTGATTGGGTTGCTTGTTTTGTTGAGTTATATGAGTTTTTTAGATATCATGATATTAACCCTATGTTAGACATATGATATACAAAGTATTTTCTGTCATTTCACTGACTTTCTTTTCACTCTATTCCCATTTCATTGGCTTTCTGTGATGAAGCTTTCTAGTCTGATATATTTCCATTGCTTAATTTTCTTTTTGCTTCTCTTGCTGCTAGAGTTGAGTCCCCAGGACATCTCTAAGGCTGGTGTCTTTGAATGTTTCACTTTTTTTTTTTAATGTATTTTATGGTTTTAGGTCTTACCTCCTATCGTCCATGTTGAATTATGTCTTGTGTATGATGTTAGTTTCATTCTTTTCTGTGTGACTGTCCAGTTTTTCCAGCATTGTTGTTGAAAAACTTCCTTCATTGTGTATACTTGGCTCCTTTGTTGTAAATTAACTGACCACAAATATGTGCATTTGTTTCTGTTTTTTAAAATTATATTCCACTGTTCTTTGTGTCTTTTTAAAGTCTAGTACCATACTGTTTTGATTACTATAGCTTTCTAATATAGTTTGAAATCTGGAAGTGTGATACATCAACTTTCCCTCATCTTTTTCATTATCATGTTGATTGGGGTCCCATGCAGAATTTAGAATATTTTTTTCTATTTCCTTAAAAAATGCCAATTGAATTTTGACAGGAATTGCATTGAATTTATATATTGCTTTAGGTATGATGGTTATTTAGCATATGTTAATTCTTCATGAGCAAAAAATATTTTGAATTGTACTTTGAATCTTCTATTTCTTTTAGCAATGTCTTGTGATTTTCATTGTACAAATCCTTTGCCTCTTGTTAAGTTTATTACTCGGTATTTTTATTCTCTTGTAAATGAGACTGCTACCTTAACTTTTTCTTCTAGCTAATTGCATATTAAAATGCAAGAGATTTTTGTATATTAATAATGTAGCCTAACACTACTCATATATGCATTTTAATGATTTTTGAGACCTCTAGAATTTTCTACATATGTTATGTCATCTGTAGATCATGATAGTTTCACTTCGTTTGTAATTCGCATTCCTTTTATTTCTTCATCTTTCTTAATTGCTCTGACTAGGACTTCCAATACTTTAAGTGTGAGAGTAAGACTGAAAACCTTTATCTTGTTCCTGATCTTAGAGGAAAATCTTTCATGTTTTTCATCATTGAGTATGAATACTGGCTATAGGTTTGTCCTATATGACCTGTATTATGTTGAGGTATGTTCCTTGAAGGGTGGTGAGCTTGGCCATTATCTTGGATTTGGGGCAATGATTGAATTATTGGCGTCCTATTGTTCCCTTTGTGAGAGTTAATTTAAAGCTAGGCAATATAACCCAAATCTTACAGGGACCAGCACACATCAACAGCAATAGAGACATGTCTGAGATGCTCAAATGAGCCAAGACACCAGTGTCAAGCCACCTTGTTGTAGCTTCCAATAAAGACACGGCCATCATCTGGAACGTGTGTCCATTGAGAAGTCCAATGCTAATCCATGTGGTAAATATGCCGGTTTCTCCTTTTTAAATCTTGTTTAGTGAAGTGCTGAATAGAAATCACACCAGCCCACTAGTCAGGCCTTCAACTGTGTAGAGGAGTTTGAGAAACCCAAATCCCAACTCTGAAGTAGACTGCATGTCCTCTGATCTTTCCAACATCATTTGGAGGCAAAGAGCCTACTCCAGCCTAGAGCCAACAAATAGGAGTAAAAGTTACTACACACCTTTTCTCAGTAGCATTCTGCTCCATACAGTTGTTCTCTCCCCTTCCTAACCTCTGTGGAGGTAGCTGTGGTCTTAGTTCAGTCTTCAAGAAGCCAGGGACTAAGATACCCATGGTCACTTAATATGTGTCTCACGATTTATCAGTGAGTATATCAATCATGTATTTTGTACAATCATTCCAGATCATTCCTTTAACCTTTTTACCAACCCAACTAGACTCCCTGTTCAGAAACAGAGAATTTTTCCTCCAGTTCACAGCAACTGAGACGTTCTCTGCAGTAAGTAAATTGGCATGAAATCATTACCAAATAGGCATATAGATGAGACCCAATCTGGTGACACCATCTCATATCAGAGAAATTTGAATTCCTCGGAGTAGAACCCTCTGACATTTCAAGCATCTTTAGTCTCCAGCCTCCTTGCCCTTCATGAAAGGAGGCCCATGCTAGTGGACATGGCCAGAACTTTCACACCCCTGGGATGGTCACTGCCTGGGACCTCCTAGAGGAGCATGACCCACACTTAGAAGTGGCACCTCTCAGTGTCTGGCACCTAAGATTCAGGCCTTAATTTTAAATTGGTTATCAGTACAGAAATAGAGATTAACCATGAGTCAAAAAGATTTTTGTAATGTTACGTCCAATGATAACACTTAAATGTCAATGTCATTGGTGGCTAGAGGAATGGCACATTGAATTCTCAAGTAAAACAAATAATTATTTTGCAGTATTATTGCTCTGCTCTTTTTTTTGATTCGTGGTTCATGTCTCTTTCGACACTGATGACCAGGTGTATGTGTGGGATGTGCATGGATCCGTTAGGTTTCTATATTCTCATACTGAGTAGAGCAGAACCATGCAGGTGAAGGCGTTCCTTATAGCAGTCCCTGAGGATGAAGCAGAATTCCATTCCAGGAGGCTCCAGAGAAGAGGGAGGAATTAAATCTTTCTCCATCTTCATGGTGAAAGAAATGGCTAGAATATTTACCAACACAAAAGGAATGTGAATATTAAAAAGGGTACCCCTTAGACACAAGTTATGAACCCCCACTGAGGGAGCCTCCTCCCTGCAATTGCATGGAGAATTAGACCTGTAGACCTGGGAAGAATCTCCATAACCCTAGAGCTCCACTTTGGTGCACTGACATTAAACCACATCTGTGTTCTCTCAACTTGATTCTTTTCAACATCCGGCAGGTAGTTTTGAAGGATTCAAAAAATAAGGTCTTGTGTTATGGCAGAGCCACCAGACTGAGAGAAGACTTAACAGCTGGGCACTAGAAAGGTAGAGAAAATAGCACTTTAAAGCAAGCATGGGTGCTGGCCCAGGGGTATTGCTACCCAAAACTGAGCAACGGGGCATCTAGGGGAGCTCCTTTTATACTCGCAGGTAAAGATTCATCTCCTTGGCTATGTGTGGTTTCTACAGGCAACTCCTGTCAGTTATGTACAGCTGCAGAGTAGGGAGGCGATGCTTGTTTGTCCTTGGTCACGGTAACAGGACGTAGCTCTAGCCTCTGTAGTACTGCATAAAATTCCTGGAAGACTAACTTTTGCACTGGGGTCAGGGCAAAGGTCTTCTACCACACTTGTACCTCACAGGAATCAAAGCAAAGATTTTCAGGTCCAGGTGACTAATGTTATAAAATTGGACACAACCTTCCTCCTCCCCAAGATTGTTTTCTCATGAATGGGAGACCTCACCCAGAAAAAAAGAAGGAAAGAAAGAAAATTCAGGGTGACATAATTGTCTCACTTGGTTAATCATTCCCTAGGACTGTCTTTTTTCTAGGGGTAATCTTGATAGCTTTTATTTTATTGTAGTAAGTCTTAGTTTTAACTTTATTAGGGAAAACTGCAAAAATAGTATACATTTTGATAGGACAAGGGCTTCCAAAAAGGCATGGGTAATACCATTTTGTGTTGGGGGCTCCTTGTGTGGCAATTGGGTGAGATTCTCCAGTGACCTCTGTCTGAGTCTTTCCTGGTATTTCCTGATGGCACCTTCTTTGATCTTAGTCCCTTTTCTCAGTCTCTTTTGGTGAAGATCCTCATCATTTTGACTAATGTCTTGTATAAACATCTTAATGAATTTCTTAACAGACTCTGTCTCTGGACTCGTAGTGAATGGCAGCAGTAAAGGCCCTGAATCTGAAAACCCACTCTGCTTCTACATTCCTTAAGATCTATAACTGCCCTCACCTTCCTATAAAAATAATCAACAGCCCTTCCCCAGAGGCTGGTGATTTCCTGTAGCAAGCCAGCCAGCTTCAAAGTTTCAAGTACACTCTTTTGGATATTTGAAGCATTATCTAAGTCACTCCTGCCACACTTCTGAACCAAGAAATCCCCTAACTTAACACAGATTGTGTGTATATACACATAATTTTATATTACACACACACACACATGCATTGATCTATACAGCAATCTCTTTGCTTACTGACACCTTTATCACACCTTTATCTAGTGATAAGACTTTCGAAGCTTGGGTACACAAACATTATTAATGTGACAAAAGACACGATAACAAAGCATTGATTTCCCTTCTTGTCTGTTTATCCACTGGTCTGCTTTCTCAACCCCTGTACATTGCCTTTACATTGTTTTATGAGTTAAAAAAAAAAAAAAAAAAAAAAAAGGCTGTTCTAAATATTTTCCCTTCTTTAAAGACCTGTTTAAAACTGAAAATATAAATTCACAAAATCAGCAGAAACATGATTTGTTTCTCTTACTGAAATGGGCACCCATCATAGTGATTGTGAGAATATTGAAAGGCACATTCTCGTTGTTTGTGTTTTTAATAGGCTTTCATGAATCTCTGAGCAACTTTTGGAAAAGTACATACTGTTTACTGTCTTCTATGCATCTTAAAGAAATTGATCATTTTTATTTTAAAGGAAGGGTGCAGGTGGGAATGAAGACAAGTTGGCAGGCAGGCAGTTAGAGAAAGGAAGAGGAAGAACATTCATTTATTCTATGAGTTGTCTGTCTCGGTTGTTCCCATTGGTCCCTGTATGCCAGCCTGTGTCCTTGGGAGATCTGTGGACTGCTCTATGCCAGAGGCAGTGGACCCCATTGCTACTCCATCAGGGCAGACCAACCACTTCTTAATTAAGATAATTTCCTTTTTTAGTATTTCATTTGTGCTTTAATACCTGTGGAAAGCCTATTTCGTTTTCAGCATATCTCAATTAATCTCTCCTCAAAAACATTCTTGTTTGTTCTACCACACGTGAAAATAAGAAATTCCCTTAGATCATTTCATGTTCAAAGAGTTTTAGTATTTTTCTTGATATCTTAAGTCACTTTCCTTCATCTTCTAACTTCCGAATATTTAAATGAGGACCAAAACGGTGCATTCAACACTCTTTCAGTCTTACAAGGCAGGTGGTGGTTGACTGTCAGTGTGTAACTAATGGAAATTAATTGCCATTGCTTCTTGAGATGTTTTGCAGCAATGGTGCTCATTAACATGGAGGTACTGACATCTATCGAAAGAAAATTAGCATTCTGTAGCATAAAATAACACATTTTGAACTGAAATTTCTACTGCTTATGATACATTATGGCTTGACAAGTCTAGTAATTTAAATTCTTTCATGTTCAACTGCCTGAACTGGATTGCTCAACCATGTGTGTTGTGGAAGCCACTTAATTAAGAAGAATAGGAGGAAGAATAGAAAAAGGAGAAGAAAGAGAACCCTTGGAGTTCCTTCCATACAGAATGTTTTAGGTACTGAGATGCATGTCATTGAGTGAGAGCAACTGCCTGGTAAGCCCCCACTCAAAGTTGTCCAGAGGTTCATCAAGATTTTCTTGGAAACTTTAAATGAAAAGGCCTTTCTGACAAAACCAGTTTAGCAGAGGCAGGTTGAGATGAGCTAGAGTTAAGTTCCTCTAGTATCTTTGTGGTGCTGCACACATCACCAAGCTTCTAAATAAATACCCCAAGCAGTTCTTGTAAGAAACAACAATTTGCATTCATCCATTCATTCATTCATTTCACCCCAAAGGTAGATTTGTTTAATTAGATGGGATGTTATTCTGCAGAATATAGTTATTAGTATTATTTGAGAAATATTTCCTTAGTCTGATGTGTTTTAAGTATTGTCATTCATTCAGTAATTATTGAGTACCAACCAGACATTGTTTTGGAAATAAATACCTTTGGGTAGGAGAGATGAGATAGAAATGTTAAGTAGGAAATAAATAGGACATAATCTCACTTAAAACAATATAAACTTAAAAGTAAATCAAATTTAAGTGAAAACTATTCACTACACTTTTATTAAAAACGGCCTTTAATGGCTGAATTTACTACCACATAATTCTCTTTCAATAACTTGAGGTGCTCCCGCTGGGTTTTTGGCTTTCAGAGCTTAAGTTGTCTTTCATGATTGCCCCTCACACTGAAGATCAAGCAGGAAGTCACACCTCAAGGACCCTCAATCCAAAGGCTTTGTGCCAACACAAGACAGACAGACAAACAAACAAACAAGCATCCCCTCTCTCCCAGGAAGCAAGGGAGCTCCTACTCTTATCACTTCTTGACAATGAAGTCTACTAGGTTTGCAGCCAGGCTATTTTATCTTAGAAAGGAACTCATTGTGATAAGTGGCAATTAACATGTAAACTGCAGTAAAAGTGCTTCTGACATTAAAGAAAAAGATGATAGAACATGACTCTCTCAGATAAACAAATGTTTCTGCAGGGGGCCCTTAAAATACATTTGCTGTGCCTTGATTTGAAGATTACTGAGACATTAGCAGATTTAAAGTTACCATCAATTAGCTTGAAAAGTAACAGGTGGTCTTGTTAATATTGCAGAGGTGCCCATTCGGAGCTAGCCTCTTGCGTGGGTGCTCGCAGGCACAGGCTGGACCTGCTCTGTGGAGGTCACTTTTATCCCCGGCTGACTGTACGTTTTCATCTTTTGCAGAGGAAGGGAAAAGAGTTTCTGTCTGATTACCCTGGACTATTTTAATGAGCAAGAAAAAAGAGCATGTAACGTAGAACAGGGCACTTAGTGTGTCCATCCGAGTGTGTAGGTGCCTGCCCTTCACTGAAGCCCATCCATCTACTGAAGCGCTTGTGTCTAGCATGGAGCATGAGCTCATCTACTGCAATGAGCACTCAGAAATGGCAGAGGAATGAAAACGCGCCCAGCTTATCTCAGTCAATGGGAGCCTGTTGTAAGTTTCCAGAGGGGCATGAAAGAGACAGGAAGCTGTTTCAGCAGCAGGTCTCATTGAAAACCAGATCACGGGCCGGATGCAAGCACTGCTTTGGATCCCTGGCAGGAGCTCAGAGTATGGTGCTGAGAAGTGACCCTTTGCTAGACCCTCATGCAAGGTTTGTGGTCTGCCCCCGCCTGCCTGCTTTCTCTGACATCCTTCTTTTCTCTTTGCACTTTCAGCCAGGGGTGCTGTTACCGAGACTCCAGTCTCTGATCTCTCCCCAGGTCACTGGTGCATTTACACCAGTGCTTCGTAGAACTACGGTACCTTGAATCCCATTTGTTCAAGAGACCTGTGATGGGCTGAACCATGTCCCCACCCAAACTCAAGTCCCAACCCCTGGTCCTCACAATGAAGCTGTCTTCAGAGAGACGGTCTTACAGGGTTGATTCACTTAAAACTTAGCGTCTTCAGGTGGCGCCCCAATCCAGCATGACTGGTGTTCTTATACTATAAAAGGCCATGTGTGGACCAGTGAGGTTTCCGTCGATAAGCCAAGGAGAGAGGCCTCAGGAGACACCCAACCTGCCAGAAACCGGATCTTGGATTTCTTGCCTCCAGAACTGTAAGGAAACGCATTTCCTTCCTCTGGTATTTTGTCATGTCACCTCAAGCAGACCAAAACAAGAAGCAATATTTGGAGCCATGACCAGTGTCCAGGATAAAATGCCTGGACAGCGTGACAGGCTCTCTCTTCTGATGCCCCTCTGGATTTAGTTCAGTGGGAATCCCAAACCTTGGTGGGGCGCAGCAATAATCTACACAGGTGTACCCTCACCTGGGAGGGCTTTAATCAATAGTCCACAGGTGTGCTCTCAGACAACCCACCCAAAGGAAGGGAGCTGCATCGGTCAGCCACCTTTCTCAGATAGATGTCTTTTCTGAGAATAAAGTTTTTGAAGTGATAAATTAAATCAGCGTGTACGCAGTGACCTCCTGTATATTCAGAACGGTTTTTATAGGTTCTAGAAAATGAGACTGCCAAAGAAAGGAGTTGTTTTATCCATACATCATTCAACATTTGAATAAATCAGCTTCATAATTAACCTCTAGTGCTTTAATATGTTGGACATGTCCACTGAGGAAAATGGAATGATTTCCACAAAGTATGAATCACTCTCTTTTTCATCTCTCTGAAAGGGTTTTTTGTTCATTTCCTTTTTTAAATTCTAGTGAAGGAACTTTGCATCATCACGTAAAGGTGGGTACCCTCTTAAATCAGCATCTGTGATAGTAACTGTTCACCACCAGTCCAGCTCTGTCCTTCACTGTGCAGCTGAGCCCTTTTATCTCTTGTCCATCCCCACTTCAGTTTTAAAATGACTGAAATACTTCAGTCTGTCACATTTGAATGTGGCATTCAGATACATCTTTGTCATCACAAAATTACAAACATGTTAGAATGACCAAAGCTTAAACCTTCTGGCATCATCTTTGGATGGTCTGGGACCTGGGTGTCGGTTGAAAATGTGCTACTGCATAGAGCTCTGAATTTTAATAGCACATGAGAGGATTTAAGTCTTTAATCATTGCACCTCCACCCCGGGCATGGATTTCGCCAGGCCGATGAAGCTTGGAGGACACTTCGGTCGCTGGTGTGCAAGCCAAGCGAGCATCCAGAACCAGATCAGCAATGAGGGTCTCCAGGCTGATTGTCAGTTTTCTGTCAGAAACACATTTCTAACTCTCATATTTCCTATTTAGAAGTTAAAGCCTCAGGTGGAGGGGAGAGCAGCCCCTAACAGCTATAGTGTAGATTTTACTTCATTATTTCCTCATGGGCTAACTTCACATGCTCTTTGCGGGGAATCGTTTTCTTTATTACCCAAATATTGGCTTATGAGGTGGTATTTCTTTTCTTTTTAAGGGAAGATGCAGGCTAGAATGCAGGCAAGCAGAGGCAGCCATGGAGACAGAGGAGGAAAAAACACTTTATTTAATTTGATTGTTCATCTTGCCCCAGGTCTTGAACCAGTGACCTTGGGATGTATGTGAACTGTGCCCAAGGTCTCCCAAACCACGAGGCCACCAGGATGTGTATGAGATGGTATTACTTTCTTTAAAATGTCAACATTTCCCACTTGCCTTTTAAAGAAGCAGCAATTCTTCCCCCTTTCGTAGCCTCGTCAAATCCTCCAAATGTCTTGTTTTCCTCCCACTGAGTCTTTCTTAGCTGGCCGAGGTCCTCTGAGCTAAAGATGTTGGAATTATTTAGACTTGTCCAGAGCCTTACCCTTTGCCCTCTCGTTGCCCTTGACCTGCATCAGACCCAGTGTGAAACTCAGCCACCTCCACTCTCCCTGATCAGCTTCAGCCAATAGCGTCCCTACCTGCAGCATCCCGCCATGACCATGGACACCAGTGCTGTTCCCCTCAGCAAGAATTACTTTGAGGGCATCTGCGTGTGCCCCTTCCAAATTGTGTGGGCACTCCTCAGCCCCATGGCATAGAGCCAACAACGTAGAAACAAATGCAAGCCCACTCTCAGCCAGCGCCCAGGACGGCTGCCCCAGCTTCACCTTGCAGCATGGGGACCTTTAGAAATGCAAAACTCCTGGCCCCAGCTCAAACCTACTGACCACAGTCTGCATTTAAACGAGAGTCCCAGGTGATTCGTTTCACTTTAAAGTTTAAGAAGCCCCATTCGAAGGTAGGATGGCCCAGCCATCTTCACTCTGTGTCATTAACAAAGGCCTGAGTACTGCTTACCCGTGTTAAGGACTTGCACCCCCCACTGCAGGCTGGAGGCTGAGCGCTCAGGAGCACACACACCTGGAGGTGGGGCTGCACACCTAGCTGGTTCCTGGGCAAGGAGCAATGAGAACCCAAAAGAATGTACAGCGGCCCTCCTCTCTCTGTCATCACGATGTACTTACTCTAAGGCTTGGAATCAGATCTGTACCCCCTAACTTCTAGACCAGTGGCTTTCAGACTGAGGTGGCGTGTCCCCAGGCCTGAGGCACACTGTGCCTTCAGGACAGCCCATCCCAGCAGTCATCTTCCCCAAATCTATCTGCCTTCACCCATTCTCCCCCCACCTCCCTTTCAGGGTCTAGCTTCGCCTACTTGACAAATCAAGGCCAATGTCACACTCCTCTGGAGCCCCACTGCACACTTATGGGAAGAGAGTTTCTCAATCCCTGCATCTATTAAAAGCCCCAGATAGAAAGATTGGCACTGACCCATCTCATTCTGGCCAAAAATAGCACTTGCTCTGGGTACATAAAGGAATTCTGTTAGACCCTTCATCTGTCTCATTAAGGGATACATGCTGAGCAAAATTATTTTTATGTCTAATAATGAAATATCAGGTTTATAGACTTCAGCCATCGTGTATGTTTGGGTCGCTTGTGTCCTGTCGATAGCCATCACGGTACCTCAACCCAAAGTGAAAACTGAGCAGTGGGAGGTTATGGTCACAGGAAACAAGGGACATGAGGATGTATGCAGATGGATGACTGTGTCATGTATTGTTTTCGTGCGCTGTCAGGTCACTCTCTTTTCATCATCTATACACGGTTATTTTAAAGGGAAAAACTGTGGAAGTTTCTTAAGCAAATGAGACTGCTTCATAATCTGAATCTTTCTGGGTCACATTCCGAGCCTTCTGTAAAACCCACAAAGGAAAGCAAAACTTCTAAAAGACTTCCATTAGGGGTGACCCTTGAACCCCTGCCTCAGAGATGAGAAAGGGCTTGCAGAGCCCCGTTCTTGTTCAACACTGGTTCAGGCAGAGAGGGTGAGGCTTTGATTTCCATTTAAGGTTCTCACTCTTCAGAAAGCAAGGATATTGTGTCAGGTGGAAGGTTGGCAAAATTAAACTTGGCCTTGAGTTTTCTGAGAAATCAGCACCCATTTCTTAGCAAATTTCAGAAGCAAACTATTTTAGCCGGAAAATAGACGGCTTCTTTGAATGAATGAGCAGCCAGTGAGGACGTCTGCAGTCCCTTGTTCACAATGGGCCGACTATGCTTCCCCCATCCTGTCTGCTCTCCGTGGTCAATGGGGCTCTGTCACCACCGCGGCAGGCTGCCCCCGGCTGAGAAATGTTGGGCACGTCTCCTTTTCAAGACAAGCCAGGATTCTCCCCTGCCAGTAACCTGACGTGTCCCCAGCTCTGCTAGGAGAGACATTATTTCATTTTTCTCCTATTATTAGAAAAAGGGAAGCCAAGTGAAATACCTTCTGTGCCTCTCGGTTGTTAATGCAAGTGGAGACCTTCCTGCTTTCAGTGATCATTGTAATTGATGGGGAAAGTCACTCTGGTAAGTTTCAGTAGCAAAAAAAAGAGCCTAAGATTAGTTTCTGTGTCTGTTGGTGCCTTAAGGTTTTCTCCGCTCAGTGTCAAGTGCTAACATTTGGGAACCGGCATGGATGGTGGACCTGGAAAGCGTCCTACTCCTACAGGCACAAGTGCTACTTTTTGGTATTGTGCTGTGGGATTTCAGTCCAACAGGGACTCCATAAAATGGTTAGGGTGTTATTCCCTATGACTGTTTTAGACCACTTTGCTATTTGGTATAGAAATGGAAGAGAAGTGTTCCCTGGGCCTGTCCTGATTGCTTTGTTCCTACTATGCAGGTTTTGCCCCCTCCTCCCCCAAAAGTCAACCCAGAAGGTACTGGAAAAGCATCTGAGACAGAGCTGCTCTTATTTTAAGGGCCCACTGTCAACCCCATGCTGGTCACCTGTCACCCAAACCTGGCCATCTGTAGACTGCCAATTTCCTTCTTGTCCTGCACATCTAAGGACTAAATGATGGCATGCCTCCCAGGGCCTGCGTCCCACCTGAGCAATGTAACACTGCATCTCAGTGTCCCAAGGCAGGTGCTTATTCTGGTCTGTGATTTCCATTCCTTGCCTGGGGAGGGAACCCTGTCCTTGGAAATCGCCCTGCCCCTAGATGCTCAGCCTTCCCTGTGGCCATCCTCCCAGCCCGCATCCGAGCACTGGCTCCTCCTGAGTATATTTGCACTGATTGCATGGTGGTTCCAGATGCCTCACACCCCACGTTTGTGAAAGGAAACCTATTCCACCCTGTCTCAAGGCCCCAAAGTCTGTTCTGCCCCCAAGTGCCCGCAGGCTCTGTGGCCCACCCCTTCCTAAGCCAAAAACCTCAGCTGCATCTTCAAGCCCTTCCTCTTCACAAATCACAAAGTTGGCCATTGGCTTTATCTCTGAAATGTCTCATTTGTCTCGACTCCCTGCTCCATCCCACGGCCTTTCCCCAGTGCAGAACCTCGTCATCACTTTCTGGAAGGACACAGAGCGTGTCCTGTGAATTTCTAAGCATCCTCCTACCTGCCCCCAAGCACCTTCTTCAGAACTACCGATGACTCGGTTCTCCTGGTGCTCTGCGGCTTACAGAGGAAACCACTCTCTGGAGGAAAAGAATCTTTAGAGTTTTGCCCCTCCTCGCGTCTCTGGCCTCACACACTTCCGTTGTCCTCCATCGGACCTGTCCATGCGTCTGCAGAGCCCCGTCTCTATGCATCCCTGCACGCCAGTCTCTCCACCGAAATGCCCCTTCTCTTTTACTGCTGGAAATGTCAAGTTATCCTTCTAATTGCAAGTACAGTCTCTTTTGTCTCTCTGCCCACCCCCAGGGTCTGCAGAGATCTGTGAGTCTAAGAAAGGGAGGGGAGGGAAAGGAAAAGGGGAAGGAAAGAAAGAGAAACAGCCTCCATAATTTGAAAAATCTTGCTGTGCAGGAGATGTGCTGGTCTCCTTAACAATCCTTGTCAAATGCTCCTTTTGCACACGCACACGCATGCACGCACACAGAGTTTGATTGTGGAGACGAAGACCAATATGATTGAGATGTCTCTTTCAGGGAGTACATTCATCTTATGAAACTATAGGATTATCACAATAAATAGTTACACCCATTATCTCATATAAATACAAAGCAAAAAGGGAAAAAAATTTTCCTTCTGAAGAGAACATTTCCAGTCTCTGCTTTTAGCCACTTATCCCAACCGTACCACACAGCACTGTACACGATACTCATTATGTCGTGCATTACATGGCCCTGACTTACTTATCTTTAAATGACAGTGTGCACATCTCGACCACCTCTGTCCAGTTTCTGACTCCTCACGCTCCACCTCTGGTAACCACAAATCTGACCTCACAGGTATTTGCGTTTGTTTTCCTCTATGTGACTATTTTACTTAGCATAATGCCCTTAAGGCCAATCAGTGTTGTCACAAATGGTGGAATGTCCTTTGTTGGCTTTATAACTAAATAGTATTTATGTGTATGTGGGTGTCACATTTTCTTTATCCATTCCTCTGACGAGAGACGGGTTGTCTCCATGTCTTGGCTATTATGAATAATGCCGCAATGACCATGGGTGCAGATACCTCTTTGACATGGGAATTTTATTCCCAGTGGACATATACCCAGAAAAGGAATTCCGGGATCATATGTGCATCTTAAGGAAGCTGCTTTCTGTTTTTGATAGTGACTGTACCAACTTATATTCCCAGCAACTGTGCACAAAGTTTTAATTTTCTCCGCGTCCTTACCAGCATTTGTTATCTCTTGTCTTTTGGATGATGACCGTTCTAACAGGTAAGAGATGATGATCTCATTGTGGTTTTGAGTTGCATTTCCCTGATGATTAGTGATGTGAAGCACCTGTTCATGCACCTGTTGCTCTTTGAATTTTTTTTTTTTTTTTGGGGAAAATAATGTCTGTTTAAGTCTTTTGCCCATTTGTAATTGAATTAGTTTTTCCTGCTGTTGAATTGTATGAGTTTTTTATATCTTTTGCACATTAACCCCTCATCAAAAGAATGATTGGGAGATGTATTCTCAGTTCTTCAGGTTACTTAGTCACTGCTTTTCCTGGGCAGAAGCTTTTTAGTTTGATTTATGCCCATTAGTCTGCGGGAGATTTTTTTTTTCTTTTTCATTTTATTGCTTGTGATTTTAAGTGTCCTATCTGCAAATTTGTTGCCAAGACAATTGCCAGCCTCTGTCAAAGAGCATTTTTCCTATGTTTTCTTCTCAGGATCTTATGGTTTCTAGACTTATATTGGAGCCTTTAACCTACTTTGAGTTCATTTGGGGAGGGGTGCACGATGTTTTCATTCTTTTGCATGTAAATATAGAATTTTCTGAGCGCCATTTATTGAAGAGATTTCCTTTTCTCCATTGAACTTTCTTAGTTCCCTTATCAAACATTAGTTTACCGTGAATGTGGGAATTATTTATGGACTTTTGATTCTTTTCCATGGGACTGTGTGTCTGTGTTTATGATCATCCCACACAGTTTTGATTACTATCGCTTTATAATATAACTTGAAATCAGGCAGTATGATGCTTCCTCTTGGTTCTTTTTCTGGTTTGCTTTGGCTGTTAGAGTTGTTTGTTTGTTTGTTTGTTTGTTTGTGGTTCCATACTAATTTTAGGATAGTTCTATTTCTGTAAAGAAATTGCATCTAAGTCCTGATAGGGATGGCATCAACAATGGCTTTGAGTCGGTGGACGTTTTTACAGTGCGAATGCTTCCAGTTCATGGACATGAACTTCTATTTGTTTGTGTCTCTTTTCACTGATTTCACAGGTGCCTTGTATTTTTTACTATGAAGATCTTCCACCCCTTTGGTCGAATTTATATTTAAGTGTTTTATTTGTTCTTATGCTACCATAAAGGGGATTATTTTATTTCTATTCCAGATAATTCAGTTAGTGTATAGGAACGCTACTGATTTTTGTGTGTGAATTTAATATCTTGGAACTTTACTGAATTCATTGATTAGAAGTCTTACAACTTTTAAAACTATCCTAAAAATAAGAAAAAAATGTTGGCATGCCTTGATGGAGTCACGGTTAGGTCCACCACATCTCGCTGGGCACAGCCCACCTTCATCCCAGAGACCAGGATTCTAGTCCTGGGGTCAAGGGGAACAACCAAGAGGAGCAACTAAATAAAGATAAATAAAAATGATTCTCTCTTTTCTCTCTTCCTATCTGCCTGCCTGCTCCCCTCCCTGCTGGCACATTTCCCTTACAAAATAAATTGATTAAAAAAAAGTAAACAAAGCATGCACATGAGCCTGTGAAATGAAGGCATATTTATCGGTTGTCAGGATATGGTGTTTCCTTTTCTGGGGGTGAGTTCAGCAGGGAGAAGAAAGTGATCCTGAGCCCATTGAGAACAGTGTGCTTGGAGGGAAGGATAGGAATCAAGCGAGTCAGCCAGTTGCTGGCTTCTTTCTCGAGGCAGAGTCATAGTTGCCCACATTCGCTGGTCTGTCTGCACAGGCGTGTCTCTCACTGACTTTTGAGATGCTTTGAATTTAAGAGAGAATATTGGAAAAATCAGAAATATATCACTGTTTCTAAAGTGGTGTCTCTGTGACATGGACTGACCACAGAGTTGACTAATGCTCATCTCCACCAACGAAACTACAGACCACACGACTTTTTACCTGTGCACCCCCAGATATGTGTGTGTGCCTACCCAGAAAAGCCCTTTAGTGTTCCCTTGAGTGTAGGTACCTTCGTACAGAGGAGGTGCACACACAAGCTTTTGGAAAGTACCTAATTCATTAAGAAATAAAATGCACATGGTCGCCCTAGTGGAGTAGCGGTTGAGTCCACACCTCCAGCTTAGAGTGCAGTCCACACACATCCCAAAGACCCGAGTTCGCATCCTGGGTCTAGGAGGGAACTATCAAGATTAGCAACTAAATAAAATTCTCTTTTTCCTCTCACTTTCTGCCTGCCTGCCTGCTTGCCTTCACTCCTGCGTGCACCTTTTCCTAAAAAAAATACATACGTACATGCATGCATGTGATTAGTTACTTGACAGAGGAGAGCACTGCTACTGAACATGTTTTTTTCTGTACCATACACATTTTTAAATCTCTTGCTTGTAATAAAATGCCTTTTAATTTGATAGCTATGAAATGAAAAGAAATCGCATAGGAAATTATTCAAGAGGCCACTCAAAGTACCTGTCATTGAACAATTCTGTAACATTGAAAACATGAATCACCCCAGTGGAACCTTTCTGCTTTTCTATATACAAAATGACACTTTAACAAAACTCTTCCTTGGAGTAGTACATTTATGTCAATTAATCTTTTGGGGAGGCAATCTTTAAATGCTTATTATATAATTTTATTATGTAAGTATGCCTTCATTATGGCAGCAGAGAGTCTCTGTGGCAAACATTGTAATAACATTAACATTCTAGAGTTGAGTAAGCCAGTTTGTGTCTTCAAGAAATTCTGGGCGTCTGTGGGAAAGTAACATGTCTGCAGGTCCAGGCCTGTTACTCATGCTGTGGAGATGTAAGCATGGATGCTATGGGCGACTGAGATGAGCATTTAATTAGGACAGGAGATGAGGGAGGCTTTCCAGAGCAAATGCATGGAGGAGAGGCAATTCCTAGGTGATATCACGTTGAGTTTCATGTGAATGGAAAAGTAAGTGTGGCTTGTAGGGCAGGAGATGCCTGTTCTGAGAAAGGAAGATGGTGGAGGGACAGGACAGGATACCAGCAGGGACACAGTATGTGAGTTCTTGCTTTGTTTAGAAGGACTTGGAGCTGGGAGATGACATGACTGTATATCTTTATGACTCTAGAATCAAGGCCATAGCAGTGGGAAAATAGGGCAGGAATTCTCAACTGGCCTCTGCCTCAGAATCAGACATGGGAGGACAGTGCTGTGAGGCAACCAGCCATGTTCAAAATCTCTGGACAGTTGTCCACACCTTGACCCAGTGCTGGTTCATTACATGTAGCATATGCAATGCACACACGTGCGTGTGTGTATGTGTGTGTATATGTGTGTGTCTTCAGTTGTCAAATATCTTTGAAACAAAGCAGCCTGTTCTCTCGCCCATTTCCCTTCTTTCAATTTCAACTGTATCGCTTTCCATTTTTTATGAACGTCTCACAATTGCAACTTCACATTTTTATTACATCATTATCAAGGTGAGGCCATAATTGGGACAGCTTTCGCAGTGATTACAGGACTTTGATAATTGACAGTATGTGCAGCCTTGATGGAACAGGTTGAAATGTTAGTAATAAATCAGAGCTATTTGTCTCTGTCTTGATGACAATTCTGGAACCTTTAAACCTGCATCCAGTTCGTTCCATCCGCGGGACACACCATGGCAGTGAAGCCAGAGCCATGACCCAGATCCAGAGGATAGAACACAGCCTGTGTCCCATGGAGGGTGGCGTTGACTTGACACAATCGTCGCTACCACATACATCTGCACGTGACAGAATGGACCAGCCACTGTCTTCTCTACACAGCAGCACACGTGTATCCAAAAGTCACTGTTTTGTAAAATACGTTCTGCTAGTTCAAGTTGTTTTAATTCTCTTTTGTTTGGTGGAAAGTCCATTACCATTTGAGTTTTTTGTTACGTGTGTTGGAAGATAGTTAAACTGATTTTTAGGACACATTCTTGAGCTCTGCGTTTATTTGGGGACATGAAGGGATAATGTGTGTGAATTTTCAACTAAGAAGATGTCATTTATTGCATGAGATTTTGGAAAATTTCCCTGTTATCAAGGTCTAAAAAGAGATTACCTACATTTATGTTTAATTCTGTGTCTTTGCTCTTAAGCATTAGTGCTACTTAGCATAGTTTTTGAAAACAGAAGAATGCTTTTTTAGTTTCTCTGATACTTTTCCCTTTCAATTCTTTGACTGATTAAAGGTTTAGTATTCCGTATTATTTCCTCTCCTACAGAGGCCTTTTTAAACTCTAACTTAACCTGTGATGTGTCTGAGAGTACCAATGTGTAAACAAAAAAAAAGCACAGAACAAAACAAAAACAGAAGTAACTCTACTTGCATGAGTGAAAGCGAAATGTGTTATTATTCCCAAAGAACTCTTTAGCTGCCAAAACCTGTCAACTGCATTTACAATAACTAAAGAAAAAAAGTTACAGAAATGTTGTACTTGAGCATGAATTGCATTTCCTAAATTTTCTTCTCTTGTAAGTGGACTATGCCAATTGAATGCAATTTGGCAATGCCTCTGACCGAGGAACTCAAACATAAACTCCATGTAAAATGAAACAAGCCATCCAGCCTCATTTTCACTCCAAATGTGACTGGCATTCTAAAATATCACATCAGTGTATGTGCTTCTGCTTGGGAGGTTGCAGGCTTGACAGCTTTGTGGAAATAGGAAACAACGCTATTCATTTCTGAGTAAAGAAAACCCAGACATAAACATTGAAAAACATCCCTGAACCTATTCTGTGATTTGTCATACAAAGTGAAAATTGGCAAATGACTCGATGGGGTGTTTTACTTAGTATGTCTGTCCGTTGAAAATACATTTTCATTTGCAAATATTCATTTTCCTATTGTGAAAAAGTTACATAAAATCATGGTGCAGGTATTTCACATTCTTTATTCCACCAATACATATTGAACACCAGCATAGATCTCACGTTGTTCCGGGCATCAGAACACAGCATAAGTTCTGTTCATAATTACAAGTACACAGAAAGTTATGCAGGGGAAAAAAGAAGCATGATAAGGAGATTGAGCAAGAAGAGGGTGCTATGTTACACAGGTGGTAGAGGAAAGCCTTTCGGTGGAGGTGACATGTGCCTGCAACCCTGGTTAAGAGGTAGGTGTCCTCAGCCATAGAGTTGGGAGAAGAGATTTTGAGCTAGAGGCACCTGGATGTGCAAAGGTCCTGAGGCAGAAACCCAGTTAGTGTATGGACGGTGAAGCCTCAGTCTACCAAAGACAGGCATTAAGAAGCTCAGAAGGGAAGTTCAGCTGTGGTGACAGGCTTCCCCTGGCCTGTGAGCACCTCTGTGTACTCCCCTTGTGCCCCTGGCCAGTGTCTGGGGTTTAACCAGCTTTCACCAGGGACTCTGTTCAACCTCAGCATGAGCCCTAGCGCAATGAAGCATCGACATTTGGGTGTTTTAGTACCATAAACCATCTTGCATTACATTTAGCGTATGGAGTCTTCAAAATAGCAGATGAAAGCTCTGAGCATCTGAGCCTACCAGTTTTGCATATATTCAAATGACTGGCAACATTCCCGGGTAATTCCAGTAGTACTCAAGGCCCCGGGGAATTACATCCATGAACCTGGGAGTCCCAAGTCGAGAACCCCAGCTTTAAACGTGTGATGACATTAAACTTAAGAAAGCAGTCAGCATTATTAGCACATAACAGCATGGTGATATTCAGAAGAATTTGAAAGTGCTTTGTGTAGAAGATAACTTTTTTTTTTTTTTCTTACTAAAAGAAATGAGTTAAAAGGTAATTAAAAAGTACTGAAAATGATCTCTAAACCTGTACTTTAGAAAGTGCAAAGTATAACACAGGAATGCACAGAGATTTGTAGGTTGGGCAGAATTCATCCTGTGGGTAATTTGGAATCTATTGTAGAGCAAAATCAGAAACCAAATCAGATGTAATGATATTTAGAAATTATGCAGAACTGTACACCCTTCAGTATGCTTTCTGGGTGTTGACACTGTGTGTCAAGCTGACAGAGTTACCAGGAAGATGTTGGCAGTGAGCAGAGGGCCTAGAAAGTACTGAACAGCAGTTTAAGCCTCAGACTCTAGAGTGAAACTGAGCTCAGACCCTGGTTTGCTACAGACTGATGCTCTGATCCCCCAGCTAGGAAATTAACCTCACCACATCAATTTCTTAACCTGTAAAATGGATAAATTAATAGCACCTACCTCAAGGAACTCTTAGGAATTAGAAGTGTATCTAAAGGGTTGAGGATATACCTTGAATAAATATTCAGTAAATGCTAACTTACCCTGATTTTCCACTTAAAAAAACAAATTTAACATAATTATAGATTCCAGAGATGGTATTTGTTTTTCTTATCTGTAACCTTTTAGTTGTGGTTTGCAATTCATTTTTAACATTTAGAAGCCTTGGTGCACCCTGGCGGCTTAGTGAGTAAATCCACCAGGTGCCGTCCACACACAGCCCAAGGACCCAGGTTCACCACCCAGGGCGGGGAGTAACCACCAAGATGAACAACTAAATAAAATATAAATATAAAAAGTGATTCTTCCTCCTTTCGCTTTCTGCGCCTGCCTATTTCCCTTCACTCTTGCCTGCACCTCTTCTTTGAAGATAAAAAAAGAATACATATATAGAGAGAGAGAGAGAGAGAGAGAGAGAGAGAGAGAGAGAGAGAAGCCTTAATAATAAAAAGTACTGCAAGAAGAAATCATAATGTTTTAAAATAACTTTTGCCTTTGGTGTCTGGAGGCCCAATAGTTAATGGCCAAACATGTTCGTTTTTGTAAATGCTCAAGTTGTCTAATTTTTCTGACTAATGGCTTTAAGACATCTGGCTGTTCTAGTCCAGTGTCTCCTGTATGTTTCTGAAAGTCAAACTCGGCCATCAGGCCTGCTGTGTAGGGTCAGCCAGATGCTAGTAATCTGAACCATCCATTCCCAGTCCAGCACACAGCTGACCAGTCCAGACAGTGACTATGTCCTTGACCCAGAACCCTGAAAGCTGAGGTTTTTAATAACTGAAGCCCAGCATGTTGCACAAAATTGAGTAAACCCTCACACTAATTGATAGGAAACATGAAAAAGCTGTGAATGTCTATTTCCCAGCTATGAGACGCAATGGACCTTCGAATTTCTAGTGTTCAGTATAAAAATATATGCTCATAAATTTGCATATCAATAATACATTTTAAATAAGTCTTACTAATTATAACATTCCAGATATTCAGCTAGGTTGTGCTAACGATGAGAATTCTAAAATAAAAACTGTCTTGTCACCAAGTGTTACTATAAAAGTTGATGAAATGCAGAAAAAAATAGGAAAAAGTCAATATTTATAAATTATTTATAACTTATTCTAACATCTTAGAAATATGGAGTTCGAGATCATTTAAGCTCTCTACTAATTTCTCAATTTGGTCATCCTTAAACTACTAAAGTTACTTTGAAAAAAGTTATTTTCCTCTATTAAATATATCATATTGAATGATCCCTTTATCTCCTTTTTCAAATAGTTCAGCGCTGTGGGATGATAACTATCAGCTGGAAACTATCACACCAATATATTTCACTCTTGGTGAACCTTCAGCTGCTAGGGTTGTCTGCTTTTAGTTAGAGTTCTTATTGTGACCCAAGCTAATAGAAAACAGGAGAAATTAAAATGAATAATTATTTTGGTTAGGAAATTAATATACATGATGCACAGTTAAACTGCAACTTCAGATAAATGATCAATTTTATTTAGTTAAGTGTGATCCATGCAACATTTTTACATGCTAAAGATGGATGGGTTACATATCTGAAACCCAGAATCAGCCAGGCATCCTGTGTTTTGTCCGACAGCCCCAGGCCTCCCCCATGGCAGGGGGCACTCATTTCTCCATGGGAGGAGAGCCAGTAACCAGGAGACTGGTTTAGCTTTAACTTCCAGACAGACACTTGGAAATGGTTAGCCAGGTTTTGGCACGCAAGATTCTTTGGCTTTCCAGCACCAGGCTGTGATGTAGATAGTGATTACAGATTTTGAAAGACCCCCGACACAGCTCAGAGGAGCTCATGGAGCAGGCAGGCATCCTGGTGGAACCAGGAGAAGAGCTCCTGGATTTTGGAAAGAAGGTCAAAGATCAAGTAGGAATTAGCCTGTAGGATTCCCGCTGTCTTCACAGGATCCCTGTAGGAGGGTCCTGGAGAGTATCAGGGACTCAGATGAGGGTCTCAGCATGGGGAAGGTGTGAGACTTGTCACTGCAGCCTCGCATGGCCCTCAGTGCTGAGCAGAATGGTTTTCAGGCAACCCTGCTCAGACCATGAGACCCTGTCCCTGCTTCCTGCCTGTGACCCAGGTCCTGCTCTAGGGGAAAGTGGAGAGGGGAAGACACTATATGAAAACGTGAAGAATTTTCTCTTTGTGACAGCGCTGAAGAGCAGACCTGTCATAAGCATTGACTAACTGAAAAAAGCGCTAGATTCTGAATGGGTTGGGAAAAAAAAGAAAAAGATCTAAGCAAGTAGAAGCTCTGGAACAAATGCGTGTACATTTCAAGGAAAAGAAAGATCATGGTATTTCTGCTCCACAGATTAGGAATGTTTAGATTTCACCCTGCTCCAGCAGGATGTGATAAGGACAGCAGGCCTGTAAACCCCAAGGAGGAGGGAGAGTGGAAATTGATTTTAATGGTGTTTTGAAATGGAGATAAAGGTATTCTGGGAGAATGAAATGCCAAGCAACTATTCATGTAGAAAATACACAGAGTATGTAAGACAATTTGCCCAAGGTGGTGAGGAGGGGGTGGGATGGTAGGAGAGGGAGGGAGAGAGAGAGGAGGAGCGGGGAGCCTACCAGGACAAGTCATTGAGGAAAGTCAGCAAAGAGGAGTTGATCTGCCCTGAGCCTGATTTCCACCTGGAGAGCAGGGCTGTCTTTGTTTCTGAAAGTGAAGGACAACTCCCCAGGTGTTATGAACGAGGATTGACGGAATCAGAACTGAGTTGTAGGAAGATTACAGTGATTATACCGTGTGGGATGGAGTGAAGGCATGCGTCTTCGAACTGTCACGAAAGATGACTTTGGGATTTTAAACCTGAGAAAACAATGTTATAAATAGAAGCAATGGAGGCAGGAGGAGAAATTAAGTTTGAGAGGAAATAAGGATTCACTTGAGAGGTATCAGATACGATACAGCAGTTCCCTCAGTTCACAAAGGTGCTTTGAACCCCTTCTAGGCCCCACGGGGTCAACGCTGCAGTGGCAATGAGCTGGGCCCTGACGGTGTTGGACTCCCAGGGGAGCAAGACCCTGAGGAGGGTCAGTTTGGTTTTATCTGTCCACTGCGTAGTCCATTGGAAAAGCTGACCTGTTCTATAATGAATGAAGACAGATACCAACTGACTATGGCATGTCCAAATGGAAAGTTCTAGCAATTTAAACAGTTGCCCGAATTTGCATCCACATGAGTTACTTCTGACCACATTTGCTTTGGAGGAACCTAAACTTACTTTCCAAAATGAACATAAAACCAAAGTACTTTTTTAAAAACTCACATGGATTTCGTATCACATGTTGTCCGCCATTGATTTTGAGTTTGGGATTCATGGAGCCTGGGACAAAGGGCATGTCAGTCCCCGAAGTTAGGACCCTCAGCTGATCCGTAAACCAAGTCTTGTCATAACACAGCCACACTCACATGTTTGTGTTTATCTGGGGCTTCTCTTTTCTTTCTTTCTGGCTTGCTTGATTTTTCTCTTTGTCTTTCTTAAATATTTAGAGGTATCTTGATTTATAAAACAATATAAGCTCCTATGTGTCAGTTCAGCATTTCAAATGTATGACAACCTACCACACCCACCACCAAAAGTCCTCCTCACTGCCCAGTGGACCCACCACCCCTTGCCTCCACCCGCACCCTGCTCCCCGCTGGTAAACCCCAGAACACTGACAGTGTCCAAGCATTGATTCTTGTTTATCTATTCCTTTGCTTTGCTTCTTTATATTCCATGTATGAATGATTTGTCTTCCTTCTTCTGACTAATTTCACTTAGCACCATCTCCTCTAGTTTCATCATATTGTCACAATTGACAGAAATTCCTTTTTCATTAGCTGCATAGTGTTTTATCCTGTATATATACATTGTCTTTATCCATCATCTTATGATGGGTGCTGAGGTGTTTCCAGCTCTTCGCTATTAAAAAATTGCTGCAATAAATATGGTGTACATATATCTCTATGAATTAGTTTGTTTGTGTTTGGGGGTAAATACCCAGAAGTAGGATGACAGAATCATAAAGAATTTCCATTCTCAATTAAAAAAAAGAAAGATGCAGAGAAGAATGAAAGTGAGCAGGCAGACAGTCAGGCAGGAAGCATTTATTTGTTTCATCTGGTTGTCCCCCCAGCCCTGGGATGCAAACCCGGGTCCTAAGGATGGATGTGGGCTGCGTCAGCCAGAGGCAGAAAACTTAACTGCTAGACCATTTTCAAAGATATGCCTACTCTTCATTTTTTGAGCTAGCGCACACTCTTTCCATAGAGGTTGCACTAGTTTGCACTCCCATCCACCGACAGTATCACCGTGGCCCTTTTCTCTGCATCCTCGCCAACCTGTATTGTTCCTAGTCTTCCAGGTAATAGCCAATCGCACAGGTGTGAGGTGACATCAGTCTTGTTGTTCTGATTTGCATTTCTCTGATAACGAACCAGGAGGAACACCTTTGCGTTTGCCTGTGAGCCATCTCTGTGTCTTCTTGGACAAGTGTCTATTCAGTCCTTCTGCCCAGGTTTGCATTGAGTTGTTCGTTTTCCTGTTGCTGAGTTGTATGAGCTCTTTCTATATTTTGAGTATTATATTCTGGTCACATGTCTCATAGGCAGATACCTTCTCCCTGTGACTGCTTTTTCATTGCAACAGAGGAGCTCAGTACTTGTGAGGGGCTACTGCTGCTGCTAGGCCTAAAATATCTACTCTCTGGCATTTTCCAGAAGTTTGCTCACCATGTCTCCAAACCAACAGAAAATAAGAACAAGTTTGTAAATGCATTAACAGCTTACTTAATATGTATGTATGTATATATATATATATATATATATACATACATATATATATAAAACCATAATCTTAAGCCCAGGATAGTGTTGCTTAGACATACCATATAAAATACTAATTACATCACATCTCTGCATATAAAGTCAGGCTCTTAATAAGCTGCATTGACACCAATGGAAAACCTATACGTAAAAGCAACACATTTCACTTATTCTGAAAAATCTCTTCTACGTCGCACTTTCTACAGAGTGAGACCAACTACTCTTCGTTCCCTGCAAAACTGATTCTTTTCCTAGAAGCGACTTACAGCAAGCGCCAGTTGAATGAGCACAAACGCATGCTGTCAGACGATGAGTGCGTCGAACGCATGACAGATGCAGGCAGCACTCGGTTCTCAGGGCTCCCTGCGGCCTCCTGGCCCCAGTCACAAGTGTGGATGTCGCCTGGTCGTGTGCTGGAATGGGGACACTTTCCTTGGAACCTGGCTGGGGGTGGTGATCTTGTTGTATTGTATGCAGAGGTGGCTTTACGGTGGTGCGCACCTGCAGTCTATAAAATGCGATGCTGCGCTGTTTCTTGACTAAATTAAAAAAAAAAAACAGCGCACTTCCTTTTCGCCAGCTTGCCTTCCCCACTGAGCCCATGGGCGTCCCACTCACAGGCACACGTGTGTGCACACACGTTCACACCTGGGTGGTGCAGGTGTTGCCTCTGGGACTTGGGCTGGGATCTCCTCTCATTTCATTCGTCACTCAAGAGCAGAGGGCACTGAATAGGCAGCGGACGAAAGTGTGTAGCCCTAAAGGCTAATGCGACCTTGGGGACTGACAAGTGACTTTGGAAGCAGTCTGGGAGGAAACAAACTCTGAAATTCCTCTTTAAGCAAAGTAGCCTCATTGAACTAAGCATGTGGCCTCCTGGGGACCACTCTCCAGGACAGCGGCCACTCAGTGAGCCCCCAAAACTTTCATTAAACCCGGCCTCTGAGCAGCCAGCGGAGGTGAGCCCTGCGGGCAGACCTGAGCACTCTTCCGGGGTGGCTGACAAAAGGAAGACATGGGTCCATGCAGGTGACAGTCCTGGTTTGAGGCTGAATGTGGGAGCTGTCACTGAGGAGGGAGCGCTGGATTGTATGAATTTCAGATCAAACATGGTTCGCTGTGCCTTTTCATTGGGGCACAATGCCGGCCCAACCTTTGAGGCGTTTTGGCATTTCGTCTCCGCAATATGGTAAAAGGTGAAAGCATCAAACAGTCCTGTGCACATGTGTAGATCTAAAAGCGGAGACTTTTGAACGATAGCTGTGCCTTGCATAACAGGGCCCAAGGTGAACCTGTGCGGTCTAAAAAGATAGCAGATCAAGAAAGCTAAAGTCTCTCTGTTTCCAAGGCAACCGAATGACAAATAGCTTGATTCTTAATCCAACGGCTGGTGTGATGATTCCGGTACAGCGTCAATTAGAAAGTGGCTGTAGGGAAGCAGACATCCCAGCTCCACCCCATGCTGGCCCCGGTGACCTGCTTTCCTCGTGGTGTTCCGACAGCTGGGATGGAAGCAGCTCCTGGCTTCTGATCTGCTGCAGAAACAAAATATAGAGATGGGACCATAACTATGTATAAAACATGATGATGGTAGAGGCGTAGGATCGATTCCAGCGCTGTGCATAATCAGCGTATATATTCTTGAGAAAATATGCCAACAGAGGAGAGAAGGGAGAGATGAATTGACACTAGAGAGTTCGAAAGCACAGATGTTTTCCTCCAAGCCTTGAAGGGCGAGCAGAACTTGGAGGCAGAGAGGTGGCACACCCGCCATCGTAGGTGAGAAATGGTCAGCGGTCACCGCACCGTGTCAGCTAAGTTTGCTGTTAAACTGGCCGTGGTCGGCACTGTGACAGGGAGGACAGCAGGGCTTCCGAGGTGATCGTTATGGGAACTCTGGGTGGTACCTTGCACACAGAGTGCTATCAGGCTGGCAGAGTGGGATCGCACTTCATTTCAGACATCTCGGAGCAGGATGGGAAAAAGGAGACCCTCCTGAAATCCCTACAACAAGTAGGTACTGAGAACAGCCTTTGACTCCAGTCTCCCCTCCAGCCATATCCCGAATCCACTCCTCTGTGTTCAGCAGCACCTGTGTCCCTGCTGTCAGCTGCCGTCACCTCCTGCCACTGCTGCCGGGGCCCCCAGCGATTCCTCCGCACTCCCTGCCATCTGCGCTGACCTTTCTTCTCAGGACAGATGTGTATTTTTAGTTATGACATCAGCAACGCCATGGCCCTGCTCAAGCCCGTCATGGTTTTTCCCTGACATTTGAGATCAGGTGTGAAGTCTCCACAAGGATCTTCTAAGCCTGATCACAGTCCCGCCTGCCCGGCTGGCATCCTCTCTCCCTGTCCTACCCGCTTCCTCCTGCCGTTGGCAGTGAACCGGCCCCGGAGACCTTCCTTCAGTGCCTTTAATGGACCAGCCTCCTTTGCACTCCACGGCCACCCGGGACATGTGTCTCCACCGTGGGTACGCCCACCCTCCTGTTCAGCCAGCCCCAGCCCCTCTCAGATGCATGCAGGAGAAGACCCTCCACCCTCGCCACCTCCTGCCTGCCTGGACCTGGCTCTTGATTCTTCCCTCCCCTTCCTGACACTGGATGCAGTTTGGGGTGCGTGGCCTGGTTGGTAAGGGACGTCCACAGTCTCCCTCCCATGAAAGTCTGCTCCAGGCACATGGGACACCAAGAAACATTTCGGGAAGAAGGAAGGGTGGGGAGACAAAGACCCAATAGACTGAGATCAGTGAACTGCCTGTACCAAGGAGGGCACGTGGAACCCGCCTGGAGGTCCCACGGGGGTCTCTATGGAAATATTCTGTTGAAAGTAACCTACTCAAGACAAAGACCACCTTCTAAGGATCGCTTATTAAGGAAACATTCTGTGAAAAGCAAGCTATCGAAGCATAAAGAGTATTTTCTAAGAATTTGAAGATTAGCTTTTAGGGATTGGTAAGTTAAAAACCAACTTCTAGGTCAAAGAGTAACCTCAGGCAGCTAACTGCACTCTAAGTGTTTTATTGCAAGAATTATTTGCTTTCTTAGCCTTCCTCCCTGAGCCCCTTCCCTGTTCCTGTTCTGTTCCTCCATCAGTGTCACGTCCACAGGAGAGTGGCAGACAAGACAAAGGCCACTGAGTTTCCAAAGAAGGGAGCCCTTGCTTTTTCCCTAAGCGGGAGGGACAAGTTTGCAGTATTCCTAGTGGACGGGTAAAGTGTGATGTAAAGATACAAACATACATTCCGATGAAGACAGAAGTGTTTTAACCACGCCCTGTCTTCTTGAAAATTGGCCTTTATTGTAATGCTGAGCAGAGGAAGGATTTGGAAGTGTATTATCTGCTATCTTATGGAGGACTTTTCAGAAGAAAAGACCGTTGTATGTGTTTTGAGATGCTGGCGAGGAGCAAGAAGAGGGAAAGATGCTGGTATTTGAAGAAGCCCTTTAACAAGCAGCCTCATGGTCGCTCATGTTGCATTTGTTACATGATGACATCAGTCGTCCACGGTCCTACCTGCCATGTAGTTTTGGAACTGAGGACTTTGGAATCAACTTTGTCTGCTAGTTCATTTCAGCTCCTCCAGCTGAGGGCTAATGGCTGTTTGCTGGACCCCCAGTCAGGCAGATGTGGGAGGGTCATAGTTGAAGATAGTTCTTTTCTGTTCCCCTCCCCCACCAAGCATCTCATGTGCTCTGTACCCCGGGGGCAGGATTTGCTGCTCACTGCTGTGGTCCGAGGATTACTTTTCTCTCTACTCCCCATTTCCAAAAGCCTGCTCCCTCAAGGCCATGGGAAGGGCTCAAAGAGTTGAGGCTGAGCTGATCATGGTCTGGGACTAGGGCAGCCAAATAAGATACAGGATGTCTGGTTGAATTTGAATTTCAGAGAAACAACAGACAGATTTTAGTAAAGCTGTGTCCCAAATATTGCATGGAATATACTTAACCTGAAAACTTATTATCTGAAATACAAGTTTTAGGCATCTTATATTTTTATGTGGGAACTCTGGTCTGGAGCAAGTTGTGCATGATTGCAGATTAGTCACTGCAGCTCCACGCGTGATCCCCACATTGAGGAGTTTCTGGAGCAATGGTTGGAGCGAGTAGAAGCTGACCAGCATCACCAGTCACAAACATATGGACAATGAACATCTGGTGGCAGCATGACCAAGGACCTGTGCCGCTAGACAAAGAGCTTCCTCTGTTATATCTCCCCAGCTGTAGCACAGCTCTGGGCTTCCTCCACCTACTGTCTTCCAATATAGACAAGACTGGTTCCCATACACATCCTCACCCGTAGAGCTCCAGCCTTCTCTCTTCTGGAGACCAAGTCTAATTCCTATCACAAGCACAGGAAATTATATCTTTCCCCATTCAGGGATTCTTGAATATTTGATATCCATAGTATGCGTGGTGTCACGGGCCTGAACAATTGAGGTTCCTCCTAAAAGGAGGCCGTGCTCCCCGAGGGACTGCTAACTCCATTGAAGCTAAGAGTGTCAAACTTAGAAGTACAGCAGCTGGGTAAGCTGATGGTTTCTTTTGGAAGAAGCCTCACATGTTTTACTTTGGCATGTACGTGTCAGACCCACCAATCAGCAAGCATAAAGGTCACTCTTTGAAATGGTGATGCAGAATAAAGGGACACTCTGGCGGTGTCCACATCAGCCCTGCGGTTATTGAAGGGTCCAAGTATCTGCAAACGCCAAGGTCTCTCTTCGCGGCCAAGATTCCCAGCCTTCCGGTGTGTGGCCTTGCAGCTGTCTTCAGCAAGGAGTCAGACACATTTCCACAGACAAATGGCATGGCTATTACAGGTGTCTCTACCCTAGACAGCTCACGGATCCTGCGATCCATTGTGGTGGGAGCTTCCGCGAGTGTCTTCACAATGGTGAGCTCGTAGAAGAGAATCACCCACAGAAGAGGTGATGGCAGGAAGCTCTTCTCTTCAGGATTTCAGCACAGCCGACTTGGAATTGATGAGGAATAGACAGTGAGCATTAGGATTCAAGAAGCTCGGGTATCTCTTGGCTTGGCTGCGTTAAGCTTCATGACTTTGGGGACAACACCTCACCTGACTCCAACTCTAAACCAGAAGTGATTTAATTGAGGTTTCAGCTTTTTGAAAAAAAAATCTGCTTGACTAGTGCTTGTGTGTGATATATACACAAGTGGTAGTTGAACCTCCCATTGCTGAGCATCACCATGGTGAATTTGACCAAAACAAAGCAGACAAGTCTGTTCATGTCCTGGAAGCTAGTAGATAAACCAAATGGATTTTTTTTTTTTTTTTAAAGGAAAGGTGCAGGCAAGATTGAAGGTGAGTAGGCCGCCAAGCAGGAAGAAAGAGGAGAAAGAAGTGCCCCATTCATTTTTATTTAGTTGTTCCTCCAACCCTGAGCCTTGAACCCTGGCCCCTGGATGTACACAGCACTGCTCCCAGGCGCACTAGACCTAGGCCACCAGGACGCGCCACGGATGGATAGTAACCCGTGTTAAGGAAAGATGGATAGAAAGCGATCTACAGCACTGGCGGAGAGTTGACTGATAGGGGTCACTGTCATTTTCTTCTTTAATGAAGCAGTTCGTCACAGGGTTGCTCCTGAACTCACATCCAGAGCGGGCAGCTCCAGATTTGTGTGGTGAGAGCTCTGTGCACGGCCCATTCAAAGATCACTGGGATCTTTGTCGACGGTATCACGTAAGTGGCCACGACTCATTTCAGTTCGCACATGACCCTGCACAGTATGACTGTCGGTGTCAGTTCATAGCTGAGGAAACTGAGGTACAGACGCAGATGTCGCCAGCTCGGCGCCACACAGACTGTGCAGGGCGGGGTTTGGCTTAGGGTGCCAGTCACACCTTGAGCACGTTTCTAGACCAACTCTGCACGCACTCCGTGCACACGTGAATTAACAGCTCTCTTGAACACCATGTTTCTGGAGACAAGTGCCAGAAACCACCATCACAGAATTGGCAGAACTAGCTCAGTGACAGACATACAGGAAAACGAGAGACAATCCAATCATTTAGACATTTTAAATGTGAAATGTAAAGACTTTAGGAGAAAAGACATGTTACTTACTCTTCAGACTTAGGCATTCGTTGTCAAGCTTTTGCATCTCACTCCAAAACATTTCCTGAGGCGTTTGTGATCATGTTAGCATCGTCATACCTGTGATAGGGCTTGAGGTTTCGGTGGCTGACGCAGTTACAGGGGTAAATCGTGAGGCGGTTCCTGGTGGGGAAGTGACTGACTTTGCGATGTGATGCCTCTGGAGAGAGGAAGGAAGGGGAGCCTGTGAAACCGCTCGCCACACCCACCGCCGTGTCCGCTCTGTCGTCCAGTGTGCCAGGTGCTGATTAGTGCTGAGTGTTTAGGAGGATGGCGCTTTCATTCTGTCTGTTTTCACTGTGAATATCAAGGAGAAATAAACCAGAATGGTGAGTCATTGGAAATTTGTCAGAGGATGGTAGGTGGAATAATTTCTGCACCCTGGGTAGAAGCCACACACGCACATGTTTGTTTTGACTGTTTCATTGCCCCCTCTCCTCCCACCCAAGCTCTGTGAGACAAACGTTCTCAGTGTTTCTGATCGCCCATCCTCTCTTTAAGTGATAAAATTATAGACGAACCCAAAGAACAGTTGACTATGTGAGTTAGTTTATTAATATTGACTATATTGGATATTAAAATTGAAAACTGTCTAAATATTTAATTCTATCTAGTCATTAAGAACTCATTTTAAAGTCCTAATAATATACCCATTACATATTGATATCAGTATTTCATTAAAATAACTGCTCGACTTACTTAGTGGAAAGGGCACAGGAACTCTGGATGCATGGATATGGTGTGAAATGCAGACTTAGGTACCCTTTCAATATCCTAAATAGAATTTTAAAAAGCAAATGAAAATCACTCTATTTTCCCAAGTATGCCACTTTTGATAATGTTGCAGATCGTTCTAATATCTGATTTAATTGAAGGCAGCCAGCTGTCTTCTCATGACTGCTTCATTGTTACTTCTGTTGAATTAGATTTGGTGGGAAGTAGATAAAGAAAATATGGCCTCACAGAGAAATAGTTGAAAAAGAAAGGACTATCTTCATAGCTCCACATATCATGGTGGATATTTGATAATACACCAAAACTCTTCTTTAATCTTAAATAAGATATTTGAATAGACAGCAGTAAACTTTCTGAACTCGGTTACATAAAAATCCGTGGCTCCGTCTTGCACAAACCTTGAGGATTCTCCATGGATCTTTTCCCCAGGTGTGATTTTGGCAGGTCTTGTGCCAAGATCACACAGAAAGGCTGTAAGTGCTGTTAGACTGCATTATACCACGTGTTGCTTAAAACCACTTCTGCTGCTGTTACCAATAGACTCATATTCTAAAAATCCTTAAATCCTGACACAACTTGAAGTTCCGGGTGAAAGCTCCAAGTTTTCCCACATGCTTTCTTTCTTTGTGAAAGTTCCAACTTCACGCTGACACCAAATACCTTCGGTTCCTTTTTCCCCAAGGGGAGACGCTCACTTGGTCCCTAAGGAAATGCCTGCGGGTAGCCTAGGCGACAACAGCCATAGTGTGTCTGTCGTTCTTTCTTCCAAGTGAAATTAGTGTCCCAGGAAAAATACTACTGATTCATTTCACAACTCAACACACAAGCAAGTGCTTTCCCGAGAGAGAACCATCGTAAAGCAGAAATGCTTCCTGTGTCTTTTCCATTTTATAACCCAGAATATTAAGCAGAGGTGCATTCAAGGGTCAAGATTTCATAAAATTAATCATTTTTTTTATTGCGCTGCCGAGGACATTTTTAACTGGGGCCGCCTCTTTTTTTCAATTTTTGCTGTGAGTGTGTGGCAGTGCAGGGTCTGCATCTCATGGCAGCCAGCACAGTTTGGAGTCCTCCTGCTTGATTCCTGCTAAGACACCAGCAATTTTATCCACCTGCGTCGGTGGCTTCCATGCGAATGGCCATGAAGTGGTAAGAGGAAATAGTATTTTAGTATCATGGTGAAAATACCCGTACCATGGGATGCCCAGAACAGAGTTCAGGGTTCCTGAGTCATACTTGGAAAACTGCTGCTTTAGATTAGCTCTGTTCTGTCTGGTTTGATAGCCACTTCGGGACAAGAAGAATTTTCTAGAAGGAGGCACAGCTCTGCTCTAGAAAATGCCATTTTTTTTAGAACTGCACGCATTTCTCTGATTAGCATTTGCCCATGGTTAATGCTTAAAGAAAAGGTGTTCTCTGCCCATTAGGTTATCTGATTCCTCTCTCTCAAAGAGCAGGAAGTGTCTGGGTGTTTGGTTCTTTGCCATTCAGTGGCACACTACAAGTTAAGAATAAAAATACCCTTTGAAATGTTTTCGGAATCTGATTTGCATGACTGGTGCACGGCCCGATCTTACCATTTTAATTCCTCTTTAGCGATAGTATCACCATGTTGGCATTGTAAGGTGAATAGTAAAAATTAGGCATCCATGCAGGCTAGAGTTGTTTAGTGTCATTTTATTTCAAATAATCCAGCTGATAAATTAGAGAAAGATAAGGTCCCCTTTAGGGGCGTTCTGTGAGCATGACCTTAGAGCAAAGTGGATTATCTTATTCGTGTTTCTGTTTCCGCGGCACGCCGGCGTGCCTACGGAGTATCTTCAGGGAAAAGCGTGCACACTGCACTGGAGAGATGTGGCTGCTTCTACCAGCAAAGGTGTCAGGACGTGGGGCAGGGACATGATGAACGTGCGTTTGGGAATCCTAGATATTTTGCTTTGCTCTGCTATTTATTGTCTTATTTACTATTTATTAGACCTTGGACTAGGTGCTGCATTTTTCTAAGCCTTTGTTTCCATAGCTGCAAAATGGGGCAATACCTGCATCAACCCCCAACACTAGAAGACCCCTGTAGCTCTATATCTTAAGTGGCTGTAGGCCAGAAAGGGCTTTAGTCATTCACTAGTTCTTAGTGTGTTCTGTCCCGGGACTGTCACAGCAAATTACCGCAAACTAGGTGACTTAATACGCGTTTACTGTCATGTGTGATTGTTTACTCAGCTAAATGTACTGTGCGGGCAGGCTAGACGCTGAGATCGAGGTGTTGGAAGCCACTCTTCCTGGGGGTGCTAAGGGAGAATCTGTCTCAAGTGTCCTACATAGCTTCTGGAAGATTCTTGACGTGAAGTAGTGAACTCCAGACTGCACATGACTTTCGCAGTTTCTCCCTGTGTGCAGTTCTGTGTCCAGCCAGTGGTATTGGATTAGGGTCGCTCCCTACTCCAAGATGATTCACCTTAAGGAACTATGTTTGCAAAGACTCTTAAATTCAAATAAGAACACTTTCTGGAATCCAAGGGGTGAGAACTTCAACATGTGAATTTTTAAGGGGGCTTCGACTCAACCAGAACATGTAGTAAATTTTCAGTAAATGTAGGATTTTGTTGTGTTGTGTGACCTTGTGCTGCCACAGATGATTCTTAAGGAATGAGGAGAATTAGAACTAAGGAGAGTTCTCAGGGTCTAGTTCTAACAACACTGCCATGTGCCAAGATGAACATGCTCAGGGGGTGGGGAGATGGAGTCAGGGTGTGGATGCTTTTTTATTATTTAAGGAAATTCTATATACTGGTTGGTATAGCAAGTGAAAATTGTAAAGTCGAACCTAAAGAGGAGTATGGGATTAAAATGCAAGTTTGTAAGTCACCAGAAGATATTTTGTCTGTATATTACATATGTTTTCATTCGCTTCATAGACATACCCACTGCCTGTTTGGTGTCTGATATTTGGGTATCTTGTTCCCCAAGTTATCGGTATTCAGGAGACTTGGGGAACTGACAGGTCATAAAACTAGAGCTACCTTTAGAGAAAAATAAATAGATTCATTTGACAACAATCAGAGGAAATTGAGATTCACCAGGAGAGAGAGAGAGTTTGGTGTGGGGTTGAGAAAGACTGGACATTTTTATTTTTAGCTTGATTTCTTCTTTGAAGGCAGTGGGAAGCCATTGAGAGCTTTGAGCAGGAAACTTCACATGAAAGGCTGTATTTTAAGACAATTAACCTGAAAATAATTGTCTAAAGAATTGGAAGTGGCAGACACTGGCACAACGAAAGCAGGAGATGATTAAATTCGCCCCCAGGACAGAGCTACAATGTGGGACCCTTGAATAGGAGTCCCCCCCATGGAGGGTGATGGCACCTCTGGAGACTGGGCGACAGCAGTGGAGGGCAAGCAAAATGAAGCCTCCAGTGTCTAGTCAGGATAATGAGGCAATACCATGTTATTGAAAAACAAAGGGAAATTCAGAGGGAGATGGATTTGTGGGGGGATATGGCTCTCAGGGTCAGATGGCACCTCGAGTGCAAGGCGTGTGCTCAGTGGCGCACATGTCATGGAGTGCTGGGTCTGGAGGAAGTCTCAGCTGTGAGCACACTGCCCTGAAGATGGCTGATACACAGCCCCTTTCTATCAGCTCCTCTCACTCGCCTTTCCTCTCCCCGGTAACTCAGCGTTATCCAAGACTCCAGCGTCAGTGAAATGTTCATTCCCTAGGACTCTGCTAAATTCAGCATCTAACTCGACGTCCTGAATCCGCTGCCATCACATGTCCTTCATTGGAGCCCAGAGTCTCCTTTCCTTTGCGCTCTGTCCTGGCTTTAAATCTCTAACTGCAGAGCTTCTTGTACTGAGTGAAAGAAAGGATGGTGGATTCTTCCTGGTACAACCACAAGGGTCTTTCAAAGAGTCTAAGATTTCGATTCATCTCTTTTAACGTAGAAGAGCGATGGAAGCCAGAGGCGCGGACCAGGCACCAGGTCAGCTGCCGAGCAGGACCCATAAGGGGCAAGACAGGTGTTCTCAGTGAAGTGTGTCCTTTTCTGGGATCATTTCATAGTGTGTTAAAAGCTCTCTCTGGAGGCCAGTTAGAGGTGCATGCAGGACCATTTGCTCATATGATACCATGTAATAAGGGTGTTTATTCAGAGGAGGTCATTCATAGATGGAGAACGCGAAGTGGTAGCGATTTAAGGGAAGAAAATATATTGGAAGCATAAATGGTAAAAGACACTGTGGTGACATCTGATACTCAGCCATAGTCAACCTCTCTCCCTGTCCCCTAGCACTCATGTGTTTTACAAAATTTACTTCACAACCCTGACTGAAATCATCCCTCTTTATTCTCGTATTTGGTAAAATAGTGAAGTGAAGGTGACAGGATGATGGAAGGCCTAGCTGCCTTTCAAGGAGTTGTATGGCCTGACGTCAGGTCCCTAGTAAAACATCAGAAGTGAAGGTGGGCAAGAAGGCACTGTCATTGAGCAGCAAGAGAAAGTGCTGAGAAGACAAGACACAACACGTGATTTGTGTATGCGCTGCAGACAAAATTAAAAGCCTACTTCGTTCTCAGCTGAAAATCTAGTTTAAGAGGAAAGATGCACATTTAAATCACCAAAGAGACCCCCTTAGTAAAAGTGGGTCTCGACTCATGAGTGGGAGAAAATGGCTACAAATTAGTAGCGTGAAAGCCTGTGGACCTAGAGATATTCCGAGAGCGTGCAGTAGGCAGCTCTCAGTTGAGGTGTCCAGAGAGCTTCTTTTCTCCTGCCAGATGCGTTTCTCTGTGCTCCATCCAGGGGGTCGCAGGGAACAACTGTTTCCTGAGCTGCCTACTCGTGGGGATTTGACAGCAGTGATGAGTGTCCAGCATTCTGGTGACAGCAATGGCTCCAGGAGTCAACACCTGAGCCAGGTGGGGTCCACGCGAGCCCTGCCCTGGAAGGCAGGTTGGGGTTGGGGACCCTAAAAGGTGATCTGCACTTTTTTCTCTGCTGAGCCAGCTGGGGGCCAGTGTGCTGCTTTTTCCACTTGGCTGTTGTCTCTTGCACCCAAAGGTTTCTGGCCAATACAGAGGGACACCCTGGGAATGCATCTGTGGGGTGCGTGCTGCTCGTGAGGCCTAGAGGTTTGGAGGGCGAGGGGAGGCGTTCCTGTGAGCAGCTGCGAATGGCTCCCAGTGCTCAGCACTGGTTCATTTGGCCAAATTCCACTTGACAGGAGAAAATGCCACCTGCGGGCTAATTCGAAAGTGCGCCTTTCAGTGGTTACTCCTCCCTGGGAGGTGGCATCATGCCCGAGACTAGATGCTGGGCGCCCACGAGCACTGAGAGGAAATGTTAAGTCCTGCAGGACTCCTTGCTTCCTGCCGAGGGGTCCGGTGGTGCCCTGAGGTGGGTCGGGCGCTGTGCTGGCTGCCCCGCATACGAAGGAGAATGTGGGTTCTGTTCAGGAGGGGCTCAGAGCCACTTTAAAAACATAACAGCACCGCAGTCTGAGACGGGTGTTTGAGGCAGGTAGACAGAGGCTGGGGACACAGCCAGGGACTTTCTGAGACCTGCAGGATGCCTACGGGCTGCCTGTGGGCCGTCTCCAGGGCGAATGTAGGGTGTCTCCAGGCCATTCATAGGTGTTTTGGTCGTGTTAGGTGTCTGTAGGGCATCTCTAGGCTGTCTAGAGCCTTCTGCAGGTTGTCTATATGTGTCTATAGGATTCGGTAGCTGCAGGAGTGGACCGTCACGTCCACCTGGGATTGATACCTTGGCAGTAGAGTGGAAGGAATGGCGTAGACGGCAGATGTGGGTTGGGGTGAAGGAAGGCCTAGAGTATATGGATAAAAAGATAAAGTAAAGCTCTATCTTTTCTACTATTGTATGATTTTTTAATTTGTATTCTAATGGTGACTATAAAAGTATACTATTACTCAAGGACAATATCTTAGTATAAACCTGTTTTCTAGAAAAACATAACATGAGTTTTTAATTTAAATAGCATCTTCTGTTAGATAAAGTGAATGAATTACAGAGTATATAATCCACCATTTTATTATGAATTTGACATCAAGCCATAAAATTCTTTGAAAGGCAGGAAAGACTTCAGTCACCTCCTCTCCTCTTCGTCATTTCACCAATAAGACAGTGAAGAGGCGACAGTGATATTTTCTCAAGTTTCTAGGTAGATTGGTCTAGACCAGTGATCTTCCATTGACAGGTTTTAACCCAGCAGTAAAGGCTGTGAACTAGGTTTGTAAAACACACGAGTGTTGAGAGACTATGGCAGACGGAAGATCTGAATTGTGCTAACAGTAAAACTTGACTGCTTTTCGGTTCACTGATATATTCATAAATATGTGTAGTATATTTAGTAACAGATGTGCCCGTGTATGTGTGTAAGGTATAGGTGCTCTGGTGCCAAGTCGAACGTATTTCTGACTTTTGGTTGCAAGGGAAAATTGATCGCCTGGGTGGGATCCCAGCAGAGTATGGTCAGCTGACCTCTCAGTGGTTGGGAGACCCCAGGATTCTCAGGAGACCCAGCCTGCGGCCCCCTTGCCTGCCCTCCCCACCCCCGCCTTCCCTGTGCTCCCTGCGCCGAGCAGCCCGGGTCACGCAGAGCCTGGGAACTGTTGTGGTGCTGTCCCTTCTCTGTCCGTCGCGCTCTCCCCGGGTCTGAAGCCCTGTCTGCAGAACTGGACAAGACCTGGAGCACAGGTCCTGCAGAAGGAGGACCTGTGAGCCCAGAAAGCAGTGAAAGGAGGAGAGTCCTGGTCACCGAGGACTGGAGGGAGGGGCAGCTGCCTGCAGAGACCTGGTGCCCGGGGGTGGCTGCTGGCCGCCCGGCTCCAGGGCGGTGGGCCCCTGGGGCTTACGTTCCGCACTCTGGGTTGTGCTTGTGTGTTGCTCTGCGCCTGCACGGTTGTGAGAAGACAGAGCCACACGCTACGGACCCTGCAAGTGAAAGTCCATCTGAGCTCCCCAGAATGTCCCCTGCACAGGCGGCTGACACTAGAGGCAGACGAGGCACCTCAGAGCTACTGCGATGCCCCCGTGACACGTACAGTGTCTGTCACACCGTGTGGACGTGGGTGCTTCCATCTGATGGAAGAACAAAGGCAGGAGTGGAGCCCGAGATCCACGGTGGCCCACAGCCTGTCCAGCCACCTCCCGCCACCCTGCGTTGTCCCCTGCAATCCCACACTGTGCTGTCCCTCACTGCTCCACGCTGCCCTATACTGTCCCCATGCAGCCCCATGCCTTGACCAGCTGTCCCACTGTCCCCCACTGTCCCACGCAATTCCCACTACTAATTTTAGTCAAAAACCTCGGCGCGGTCTTCTGTTACACTAATGTGTCTCCTATTCCCGTGAGTGTTCGTGTTTGCAGTACAGAATGCTGTATTTACAAGTGAAAATTATTTGTTTTCTACCTCAGCAAACCATTCTTTCTATCTCATTTGAATTATTTATCCTTCTGTGAAGAATGCGGAACATAAAGTTTCATTTACCTCCCTGGCTTCTCATAACCGATCGCTCCAGGAGCCGCGGGCGGAGGCGGCCTGGAAGTGTGTTCCTGGACGGGGTGAGCCGGTGCTGGTCCCCGCTCCGCGGCCTCTCCTGAGCGCACACAGGCTGGGCTGCCAAGGCGGCAAGGACCAGTTCAAACACAAGTGTTTTTTCGTAAACAGGGAGTGGGTTCAGTGTCTTCCTAGCTGCCTCTGCTTGTGATGAGGTTTCCATGTTTCCTTCCTCCCTTGGTGGAACAGAGAAGTGGAAAACCTCGTTATAGACACTGCAGACTCAAAGCAGATTTCCAGAGCTCACTTGTTTAGCCAGAGAGGCTCACTAATTGGCAGCGGAATAGCGGAGAAGCAGGGGGTTTGCCAGCCTCACCACCAGCTGACGTCTCCAGCTCTGATTTCTGTTGTGGGTGAAAGTTGATGCCTCCTTCATCCAGCTCCTCAAAAGCAGGCTCTGCTCTTGGAGGTGCCAGGTCCTCTCTCTACACCTGGAGGGTGACCCTTAGGGACCCAGCACAAGATGCTCTGTTGCCCCTCGGGGCCACTTGGTCTTGCAGAGTCATTTGCAGATAAAAGAGAACTTTCAACAGTCCAGTTGCTGCGTTAAACTTCAGCACAGTCTCCATCTTGTTCAGGACTGCGCCCAAATGTCCCCTCTCCCAGGAAGCCGTGCTGGCTCTCAGCCTGGGTGACAGTCTTCATCCCAGCAGGATGCACCTGTGTTACCCTTCTGCTTCACTGCTCCCGTCCCTGCCGAGCAATGTCCTGCCTTAAGAAAGGTCTGCGCCATCCTTCATGCTGTCCCCAAATCCAGCAGAGGGCCTGGCAGGTGGCAGGGACTGGAGAGAAATGGACACTCCTGCTTTGGTAGAATTGCCACCGTTAGTGGTGATGCAAGTGGCAGCATCCTGGACACCTGAAAACCCCCTGCATCCTGCAGCCAAGAAGCTGCTGTGCTTTGCTTTGTTTGCAGTTGTACGTGATCAGCGAGGTATGACGACAAAGTTCAAATTGCTCAACCCACTATTTGATATTTCTTAAAAAAAAATTAGTTCTTAAACTTCTGTCCCTTCCTGCCTTCTGCGCTGTGTCAGCCTCTAATGAGCATCAGTGAGCATACCCCATGGTGCCCTGCACAAGGCTCTCTCGTTAATTCGCCCCGTGCTGATAGAAGGCAGCACCAGTTACATCAAAAGACCTGTAGACCCCCAGGCCCACCGTGCAGGTTCACGATAAAAAAGTTAAGTAACTGATGGCAGAGAGTCTGTGTACTAGTTAACACGCGTACACACATGCAACACAGAAAGACTGATTACATCACAAGGATGCTGATTAGAATTTTATTTACATAATTGACATGGTGTTATGATTAACTAGCAATTTTGTCTTAAGTCATCTTGAAAGAAATTACTTAAAGATATACTAGGAAACATTTTATGAGTCATTTCTGTGCAGATAAAAGGAATATGAATGCAGATGATGCTCAGTTGATCACTTAGTTGATCATTTAGTGTTTCTTCTGGAAGCCTGATCTCATGGGACTTTAAATATCCGGTAGGCAGTCCCCATGCTCCGTCACCTTAAAATCCTGATAGCAGATTTCATGCAAAAAAGAGAAATAACCTGCGGCCATAGACTTGCCTACAGTAGCATAATAACTTAAAAATGCTCTGAATTATTTACGTGTCATACCTGAATGATGTCTGACATGGTCCAGAAACCAGTACAGCATATTTTTCTCTAATTCATAATGAAAAAACACATTGTAAATTATAACACACATCAGAATATGAATTACCTTCTGGTACCAAATAAAAATAAAAAATGACAGCCCAGGAAGAGAGATAATTTGCATGTAAGGTATCCACCGACTGATGCAGTTTTTATTCTGATATAGCGCTTCTGTCTAGCTTTCAGAACTGGTCCAGTGAGTCAAATTATAACTGAGGAAGATCAACTCATCTTCTCATGCTAGGAAATGGGACAAATTCACTATCCTGAAAAATGAAACTCATCTAAATGCAACTCTCAGAATTGTCTGTCTGCCCCCCGCCCGATTATTGCATATTAATATGATTTTTAGAAGAATCTTTTCCAACACTGCGAATGTTGTATATGTATTGCTCTGCATACAGACTGAGAATTAAGCAGGATGCCACCTTGCACAGCTCAGAAATTTCATTCACATAGTTGTGTGCCCGTGAGCTGCTTTCTATAAACATTTGCATCATCAGCATCTCTGCTTGTCAGACCTCTCCAAAGACATAGACCCAACAGGAGGTATTGCTAAAGGAAAAAGTTATTTCAGGAGTTGGATCATGCAATTGTGAAGTGCTGATAAGTCCAAAATCTTCAGGGTAGACCAGCAGGCCAGATATCCAGGGAAGGGTTGTGGTTTAAATCCAAAGTTCTCTGCTGGCAAAATTCCCTCTCCATCCCAGAACGTCAGTCTTTTTTCTATAAAGACCTTCAACTGATTAGATGAGGCTTGCCCACATTGTGGAGGACAATCTCATTTACTCATAATACTCATCTGAATATTCATGTCATCTAAAAAGATGCCTTCCCAGAAACATCTGGAAGTATCTGAGTATCAAGACCTAGCCAACCTGATACTTGGAGTCAACCATCACAGCCTCCCACCACAGAGAGGTAGATGTGGGTCTAGACATAGATGTACCTCAGCCTTGCTTTTTTGACTCAGTGTTGTTGAGATGAATCCACAGAGATAAATGTCTGCGTCCGTCATGTATCTTTCCAGCATTGTAGTGCTCTACCACACGCATAGACCACAGTACATCTGGTCTCTGATCGATGGATAACCAGATGATTTCCATGTTCTTCTTGGGAGACATTTAATAAGTAATGACTGTGTGTGTGTGTGTGTGTGTGTGTGTGCGTGCGTGCGTGTGTGTGTGTGTGACTGGACAAATGTGGGCCATTAAAAGCTGAGCGTCTTCATATGCATACCTTTTTTGTGCATCATGGTTGTGTCGGCTCTCTTCCCCCTGTCAGATCATGACAGTTCCTGTTTCATCCCTGAAGTGCCAACACCTGGTATTGTCAACCTTTTTCATCTTTGCCCCTGTGGTGGGTCTGTGACTTCAGTTTGTCTTTCTCCAACGATCATCCGTTTAGAATCGTTACTTTCTGTGAATTGCCTGTTCATACCCTCCCCATTGTACTCAGGATTGTAAGGGAGGGCTTGGAAATCCAACTCCGTGGTGCGGTTCTCAAGTCTTCTCGTCATGTGATCATGTGCACAGGTAATCTCTATTATCTATGCCTTCTTTTCATCTTCAAAATGAGACTCCTACAAGCTTCCACCTTGTTAGAACTGTTGCAAATTGAGTTCATATGTGTACACTGCTTAAGTGGGGTCAACTTGGCAAATGAAAGTCACTATTCATAGACATGAGGGCTGTTCATACATTCTTGCTATTATTTAGCTCCTACTGTATTTCCTCCATCAGTGGCCTGCCTCTTAATGTTTTGCTTTGTATTTTTTTTTTACTTTTAAATTTTAATGTGCTCAAATTTTCTTCTTTGTAGGCCTTTTTCAGAAATCCTTTCCTCTGACAGCTTCATAGTCTCATTCTCCTTTGTTTTTCTTCTTATGTGATTTAAGACTTAACCCTTCCTGTTTTTTTCATTTTAATATTTTGAACTTATTGTTGTGCATAGTATATAGGGATATAATTTTATTTTTCTGGGTATGAACATCAGCTTCAGAAAAGCTTTTATTTTTTTAAAACTTCGCCCGATTTCTGCCTTTGTGTTATCATTATTAATCTATATCCACCCTGTCTTATCAGCACTTGCATTATGGTGTGTCTACTAAATGATTTTTAAATCACTTTGTGTTTATCATATGCCCCTTCCCATCCATAGAAATACGCCCCTGTTTTTCAATTCTCAGTGACTTTCTTCTGTCACGGTTCCCCACCCCTCCTCCTGCAGGTGCAGGTAGTAAGACAGTCTCAGGGCTCTCGAAGCCAAGGACTCAGGTTGGGAGAGAGAGTAGAGTTGGAACAAGGACAGGGAGTTTCATCTCAGAGCCCCTCCGCCCAAAGGCACGGTTCTTGGTTTGCCTCTCCTGCCCTGGTGCCAGTCTGCTGCAGAGTGGACACCTGTCGACCCTCAGGAGGGAAGAGGACCTCTTCAACTGGCAGGGCAGCAGACCTGAGCCGGCCCCTCACATCAGTGCCCATGCATTCTTGATATGCCCACTAGTCTTTCCAGATTTCTCTCCTGTCAGAGAACTCCGGTTTCCTCATGCTGACTGCTTGCCTTCCTCCCGGCTCTGTGGCTCTAAACCACCCTCTGTGTTTGCTTTGCACAATCAAGCTTTCTGACAATCCAGCACTTCCCGTTTCCCTGTCAGAGCTCTTTTTCCAGGGAGCGCACCACAACTGCCAGGCCAGTTCCTCTACTGTAAAGACTCCGTAACACTCAGAGCGGCGAGTGTCACCTCACAAAGGTGTGGGTGCTCCTGAATGGCTTCCTAGTTGTTTACCAAAGTTCTGACATTCTTAATACCATTTCCACAATTTCCAGATATTTCCTTAAACTTGGGGATGGAGAATGTCAGTTGCCTGCAATTAAATAACAGTGGCACTCACGTAAATGCATTGCAAAGGGGAAAAGCTTTAGTGGAGTGTTAGAGACGCTATAGATTTTACTGAGTGAAAGAATCAGAGGCTACAAAAGTCATCACACATTATGTGACATTCCACTCCTTGTCGAGACACTAATCCTAAATGCGCATGCTCCAAGGAGCGTGCCGGGAGCTGGGCCACAGTGAAAGAGGGAAAACCAGGTTTAATTGAGAAACCATTGCAGCAGAAGGCAGACCTCTGACTAGAACCTCCCTCACTTCAGCAGACAAGTGGGGACTCATAGCCAAGAGGCAGAATGGAGCGTCAGGGCATGGGAATTGCTGGGATGAGACATGGAGGTCGGGGGCTCTCCCAACACAGACCAGGGTGCCCATATCACACGGGGCTGGTGGTGAGGAATGGATTCCAGGTCAGGAGTGGTCAGATAGCCAAGATCAGAGGGTGTTTCTAAACTGAACAGGATTCTTGCCTGATCTGGACCTGCCTTGTTGAAGAGAGGGAGGGGGAAGGAGGGAAGATAGAGACAAAGAACTAGAGAGGAGAGGGCAAAGGAGAGAGGGAGAGAGACTTGCTGGAGCTGCAGAGGCTGAAAAGAATGAAAGCTGGAAAGAAGCCCTGGGCTTGCATGCCCTTGTGACCTCCGATGGGAAGGTCTGGGAGTGAGGCACAGAGAACCGAGCTCACAGGAGCTGAGGAACCAGCCATAGTTGAAGAGATAGTTGGGGATTCCAGGGCTGTTAAGAAGACAGTGGGAAGGACAGCGGCATCTGAGGGAGAGGAAGTCACACAGTAAGGAGGGGGAAAGGGTGACCTAGAGAGAAATGAGGACCGACGGACACGGGGGACAGAGGCTGGGCTGTACCTGTGGGAGTTTGCAGAGATGGAGAGGAGGATGGTGTGCCTGGATCTCACATCTCCCAAGTCGGACGGTTTAGAAGCCAGTGAACCAAGCTGTCCCATCACGTGCAAAGCCGCCCCCTGGAAACCAGGTGTCAGGATGAAAGCTGTTCTGCCTTTCGCTTTTTAATCAGCAAATGCATTCAGAATCTTTTCTAAGTCACTTACTGAGTCTTCGTTAAAGAAGTGAATCACAAAACGAGGAAAAAACAGTGACTTCTGTTATTCTAAAGAAAAAGAATATTTTGAAATGCTTCTGTCCTCTTACATGATGTTATAGGACCAAAATTTCTATTGACTTGTTCGCTAAGTATGCTTGTAGGATCATTTTTAAATCTTCTCTCTCACTGCTCTAGGAAGGCGACAAAAAGGCAAGGGTGCTCTACTTCAAGTAGTGCTCTACCTTAAAGAGTATTTTCCTGCTTTTCTTTCCCTTCAAAAGCCAACTTCTGGAGCCTCCAGGTCTTTCTGGGATCCTGGCTGCATCCCTCCAATCTCTGTGTCCATGCTCACCTGACTTTCTTCTTCCTTGTGTGTCTTCACAATTCATAAATCCTCTCTCCTTTATCTTACAAGGACAGGCATCATGAGATTGAGAGTCCAGCATCATTCAGAATAATTTCAGCTTGAGGTCCTGAACTGAATCATATCTGCCAAGACCCTACTTCAAACAGCATCACCTTCTTAGGGACAGGAGGTCAGGACATAGACACATCCTTTCAGACATCATGTCCCATGGAGTTGTCATTTGAGTTGTGGTTTATTCTTTTGTGTTCACTTTTATTGTTTTTTCTGGAAGCTCACATCACTTCCATTATTTATATGAGTAATGCATTTGTTTTGACTTTCAGAGAAACAACTAAGACCATCCTTTGTTATTTTCTAGATCATATGCAAGTAATGAAGGACTTGGGAATTAATATCAAATATTCAGCTGTCTATATATTGTGTGTTCCTCTTACTGACATTTCATTGACTGGCAAGCATAATTAATAAAATGTCTTTTGAAAAAAATGTATCTTGTTCAATGCCTTCCCCCTGGAGTAGTACAAAATAGAATCTTGATTAATTTCAAATCATGTCAATTGTTAACTCTAAGTGATTTCAAATGATTGTTTCCCTTGAATGCAGAGCTGGAGGAGTTTGTGAATGAGCAGGGCATGGAGACACATTGAAGACAGGTGGTATCAGAGCGAGAAGTGATGTTTGTTAAGCATCTACTTAACTGAAAGCCTGAAATACCATTCGAATCCCTGGAATTCATTTATTAGCAGAACAAACCAGGGAGGTGGGTTGGATCTTCCCTGTCTTATTGTCCAAATGACTGAATAGACTGAGTACATAGCATGGCCCATCACAGAACCAGACAGCCACAGAGGCAGGATTCGAACCAGAGCTCTGTCCACCCCTGTCTCATGTCTTCATCTCGCTGAGTGGGAAGACAAGTCAGGACAGAAGTCGGTGAGCCATTGCTGTTCTGATTCTGCCACCAACCAGCTCCGTTGACTCTGAGAACTGAGATTAAAGGCGATGCTATGAGGTCCTGAAGACCCACCACCTCGGAGCACCCTGGTGGCTTAATGGTTAAGCCCACTGGATGCGGTCCACCTCATCCCAGGGATCAGGGTTCACATCCTGGGGCTGCAGAGGATCCACCAAGTTGAACAGCTAAATAAAATGAACAAAAATGCTTCCTCCTCCTCTCTCTTCCTGCCCACCAGCTCACCTTCATTCCTGCCTGCACCTTTCCTTTAAAAAATAAAGTATTAATACTTTTAAAAAGAATAAGAGCTGCCACCTCTGCCCAGGATGTCAGGATGTGAATCCTGCCTGTGCTGCTGGTTAATTCTGGGACTTGGGGGCACGTGCTTGTATCTTTGTGCCTCATTTTCCCCATCTGTAAGTGGGGGCGATATCAGCACCTTCCTCATAATCTGCAGTGTTAAATGGAGCAATTTATGCAGCAGAAGGCTGCTCACTTAGGAAGCCCCGTGAGGACACTTGCTCCAGCCTCATCTCCTGTGAACAATTGTGTAGAGAACATATGAGTCACTTCTCCAGCAGCCTCACATCATGATGAGATTCCTCACCTTGATGACATGCCCTGGGGAGGACCAAATTACAGTTAAGCCCCAAACACTGTCTTTGTAGTATTTTTACAGTTTAGATAAGGCTGAATACTGTTGTTCCATTATTTTTGAAATGTTCATTACAACTAAGTCATGCTGTTTGTTTTAGAACTTCCTTGTCCATCTGCTCTAGACTTGACTTATTCTTTGTCCTTGAAAAACAACTCTTCATTCAACAAAAAACTGTTGCTTTTGCTTAGATAAACACTATTGCTTTCATCAGAGCCTTAAAAGTAAAAATGAGCTATAGTATTTATGCAGGGAGAGGAACATCATTAATGATTAGACTTGATGGTTTCAGCATATACTCTATTTCCAGACAGATTATATTTCATTGAATCTCTGTGGCAGGACCCTGTTAAATAAACCTTGACTAGATCTTGTACCAGGGATATCTTTAATGTGCTGTATCATTGCCTTTTTTTTAATCAACTGAGTTCTTCTGGAAATTGTCTCTTCCTTCATGTTGGTTTTCTAATTAGTCTCTAAAATTGGTTTTTAATTTGTTATTAAATATGTTTCCTACCTTAAGCTTGTCTAATATTTTTGTTGATGAACATTATTTTGTGTGTTCACATGAAATGAGGACTTAATAAGATAATAGTTTCATAAGAAAAAGTTATTTGTTATTGTGAAAACAATCAACAAAATTTAATAAGGGCCCAAGCAGTCATGCAAATTTTCACACAAACATAAACCCACAGGCCTAGAGACCTCCGATCTGTCATTAGAATATTAAACACGATTTTCAGACAGTTGTAAAATGTCCTCTGTGGGTAAGGGAAACCATTGGTGTCGGTAAAGATGTACTAGGTTCCTCTGCTCATTAATATGAGAATGAATGGTGAATACGTGATGGCGATTGTTATAAAAGTTTTGCACTAAGTGTGTTCTAAAGAGAAGTATTTATGATGGTGAGGAAGGAGAGGCTGAAGCAGGAGCAATTGAGGTAAACCATGGTGAAAACTGAAAACTTAAAACAAAATTGCCTCCCCAGAAAATCTTGATGTGTGCATTGAAAGTGTGTTTTTCCCATCTTCAATTTTTTAATCTTTAATGCCCTAAAGAGCAAAACATCTTTTTGAAAGAAACATACTTAAATCAGATAGTAAAAAAAAAAAAAAAATTTCCCGCTGGAAATTATACACCCAGGGAGCTAAACCAAGTGGCTACATGTCAGCCTAAAAACAAATTAGAATTTCATAAATCTAATAAACATGAGGTTGCGCAGTAATGCCATTTATCTGGGCCCATAAGTGGCAGGTATTCAGAACACAATTGCTGTTGCAAGGAAGACAAGAACCTCTCATCTGACTGAGCTGCTTATTAAGTAGACTGTCTCCTACCATAGCTCGTTCCAGGACATCACGGGAATTAAGCGAAAAGCAACTTCAGTGAATGAAAACCCGATTTTCCTTTGGGCTTGTGGTGCTGAAGAAAATAAAACAAAGTTGTTTTTAGCAAAGGTAGCCAAGTGTCTTTGGTTAAAGAGAGGGACTCCTCTTCAGAGGAGTTATTTTCCACAGCAGCAAGGGATGGTTTTGCACCTGGAGGCCAGGAAGCTGGGTGGCAGAGTGCAAAGAGGGTGGCAGCCAGGTCACTGTCTGAGTTGACACGTGTCTGTTTATTCGTTATAATCATTTGTAAATGATGCTGTAATGCAAAGGTGAGCAAGCTTTCTATAAAGAGTCAGGTAGGAAATATTGTAGCCATTGTGGGCCAGGAGGCAAATCAGGAATATAATTATGTAGATAGTTATGTAACAGAAGATAATAATTATTATAATGAAATCCCAAATATAATCATTAAAAACAATGTTTTGTAATACAGATCTATCAATAAGAATGGGGTTACTTGGGGAAAAGGATACTTTACTTAATTGGAGATCAAAGTTAGTGCTTCCTCTATTAAAGCTACTGTAGATGTTCATCTGTAAAAAGCTTTTAACTGCAGGTGCTGACCCTGCTCCCAGGTCTGGTTGACTTGATGTGCTCCTGGTTAATTCTAGAATGTTCCTCTGAAATGTGAAAGTAGACATTTTACCCACCTCTGTTTTAGTGAAGTAACCCTTTCAGTCTAAATGATTACAATGAATTTCTGTGATATTTTAAGCCATGAATGTATTCTCTCACTTATAAATAGAATTTAGGAGTCAATGATTAGATTAGCATAATTTTTGTTTTCCAATTGGGAATCATCCACAAGTGAGTAGTTGGATCAGCTTAGAGGATTTCACCAACATTTAACAGATAGATCAGACCAGAACAGAATGAACAGAGTAATCTCAAAGCTCATAGTAAGGGAAGTAATGCGTTTCAGAAAAGAGATGTCACTTTTGTGTGTCTGTGGTATATGTACATGCTTGTGTCTAAGATAGATTTTTATTTTCTTTAGTCAAAATATATACAAAACAATGGGAAGTATTTATCATTCCCAAAATAGCATAAACATACATACCACCTAAGTGAAACATTATCAGATATCTCCAGCTTAATCCACTGCAGTTACGCCATATAGTCCATGAGCATAAAATAATTTGAGTGGCTATGGATGGTGAGTGATGAGGAGAAGAAATGGCATAATTATGTCAGGAAAATAATCTCGCATTGCTGTAATTACTTTCTGAATTAATCCTCCAATTTTAATGAAAAAAAAACCTCAACTCTTTCTTGGTTTAATGATCAGAATTGGTATTTTAAAATTATGATTGTATTATCTTTATCAGAGAAATGGAAATTATAGTTGCAAAGACATATTTTTTAATGTGCTTTATGAAAAGTTTAGCAGTTATATTTTAAAGTTTTCTCCCTTCCAGTAAGAGTGGTTTTCTCCTTATGTTAAATGGAAGGGTCTGTATCTCAGAACAAAGTCTTTTTCTCTTATTTCAGCCTCTGCTTCTTCATTTCTCACTGGGCCAGCGCTTGATAGGGGTGCACCTAGTAACTGGAGTCAGATTTGCATTGGACATGAGATACTCAAAGGGACAAATGGTCTTTCCCCGTGGATCATTTAAATCCTCTCTATGGTCCCTCTTCATTTGAATATAATTTATTTCATAAAGATAGTGAGGCCTGCTGAGAATTGAGATTAGTGTCCAGAAAAAAAGAGCAATATTATCAGTATCACTGTTATTCTCCTCATCTTCACATGTCTCTGTAAAGTGTGTCACCACATGTGTGAAGGAAGGGAAGGAGGAAATGCTGAATAAACTAGGAATCTAAATAAAATTAAAACCACAAAAGAAAGCTTTTATCTGGTCTAATTTGAAACTTTAAAACCAATACCCAAATTGTCAAACAGTTGGTTATTTTATATGCAATGCTTCGTATATGTTAAGTAGGTCTGCATGATTATCTAGCACTCATTTATATATATATATATATATATACATATATGGTATAATATGATATGATAAACTACATGTATATAGTAAATGTATACACCATTTTTTAAACAACAGATATTGATTCCAAGTGGGTAGTAAAATACTTTTTTTGATCTTAGAGAGCATTTCTTAAATAGTTTATTGAATAGAGTAGACTAGAACAGAGTCTATCAAAATCTTCCTACCTTGGTAAGGAGAACTTTTTCCTTACTTAATTCCGCGTACATACCTGTGTGTGCTGGGTGTGTATGAACTGAGTTTCAGTGTATGAAATCATAGTCACATCATGGTCAAAATATTCCTTGATTTCCGTAGATGTTTTGTATGTTATAGCCAGGTGCCGAAGCATACTAATTACTAGATTACTTCCTGGAGCTGCAGTCATGCAATTTAACTTAGGTAAATATTTATGTTCCATGTGGCATTCACACGAACTGTTACTTAGTTGCCTTTTTCTGTCTGCTGATTACTGAAGGTTTCTTATCTGCTATTTTAAGCTTCTTGCAATATATGACACTAAGGATTGTATTGCAATAACCCAGTCCTCCCAACCAAAGAAAATATTTAAGAGACCCAGTCAAGAAGTGTAATGCTGAATGCTGATGTAGAGAGAAAATCGTTTGACTCTTTCCAATACGGCTTCTCATGGTTCCATGTGTAAGCTGGGATCCAGTATTTTTTGTAAGCATTGCATAAGCCATTGTCTCCTGTTTAATAAAAGCCAATCCGATAAGAAATCTGATACTACAAGTTTGAGAATTCCCACAGTCTAAATATTACAATGGAATTTCTTCATAGTGTTTTCTTCAGAATGTGTGTAAAGAAAGACTAGCTTTTCTAGAAATATCATAACGTACCTGACAAGTCGCAGAGTGGTATGTGGTGTTTCACCCACTGTTACTAACCAGTGTGTATTAACTACATGGAAATGCATTATTTTATAAAGTGTGTCTCTGGGTATATAAATGTGTAGTTGATTGTTGGAACTTTAGAACTAATTCAGAAAGAGGGCAGGTCTCTTTGTGAGCAAAAGAAAAACAGCAGCACGCCGGGGAAATTCTTCTAGACGGAACAAATTCTTGCAAATTTCATCATTAATGGAAAGTGTAGACACAAATTTCATGCGTGTTTCTCAGGAAGATGGTCTTGCAACAGCCGTTCAGAAGTAGTAAAGTACAAAATTGGTGCATGTCAATGTTTTGCAAACATGTCAGCTTTTGAAAGATAACTGTTATGGGATAAATATTGCCAACGTTAACAAGCTCATGTAATTCAAGGCTCCATGTTTTATCATTTTCAATCACTAGTGTAATTTGTGTATTCTATAGCTCATCGATAGACATCTAACTTTCTGAACATTTCTGCCTGTTGGTTTGTTATGTGAATGTGAATATTGATGATGTCCTGTATATTCTGAGGGGGAGGGCTTACTCCTGTAAAATCATTCTGCAGGGTTCCAAAGTGCAAGTCTAGAGAGGAACTCTGGCAGCAATTTCAAAAAGAGGCACCTTTTTTGTAAGTATTTACGTTTATGCCAAATGTATATTGTGAACTTCATGTACTTGTAGTCTTTGTTGAGACCAGAAGCGCTGATTTCTTGAGATGAAACATGTACATCTATGTCATCCGGTCAGGCCCTAGGAGTTCAGTCTGTGGGTAGTTCAGTGCATTGAGCTCTGGAGAGAGTAGCAATTTAGGTTGATTGACATTTTTAAGTGGAGATGCAATGTGTTCTTCTTAAATGGAAAACTGTGATCTATTTTGGTTGAGATCAGTCAGAGAAAACTTCTCTGATATTGCCATCATACCCAGAATATATTTCAAACTTTTCAGATTTAAGGGCCCCAAAGTGTGAGAAAGCTGTACCCATATTTCTCAAAAATGGGAAGCAATGACAGATGAGTCGTCTCACTTGCTGGCGCTGAGGATTGCTGAGAGCCCTTTCCCTGACCATCTCTTTCACACACGACAGCTCCGTGAGCTAATGCTGTCCTCCCAGTTCTCAGAGGCTCAAACTAAGTCCATGGAGCCCACAGACCTCACCCAGGGTCTCAGCCAGTAAGCAGAGGAGCTGCAGTCAAACCAAGGGTGGCTGCAGAAACCACTTTCTCAGGCAGGATGTTGAATGCTTAATAAAACATTTCAGGTAAAGAAAGAAATGCAAGAGTGAGCCTTAATGCCATGGTAAAAAAAAAAAAAAAAAAAAAAAACAAGCCCATGTTTCCTTTCAGCTTTGTTAACTAGTATTCGTACCTCTTCAGATACGTGTGAGAATACTACTGGAATACATTATTCGCCATAGTGTAGAAGGGTCTCTATGCTTATTGTCACTACTGTGAAAATTCTATTTTCAAAGAGAAGAAACTGGCCCATAATTTTGAAGAGATAAGGGCAAAACTAACTATGCCCCAAATATCTGAGCTCTGCTTAAAAGCGATGTTACAAAAAATACAGATTGCGATGACATAAATGATCATTATATGTTGTTGATGCCATGTGGTCTAAATAGTGTAATATGCTTTACGTGCATTTCTGTGTTGTTTTAAGTTTTTTCCTTTGATGATTGAGAAACTTCTTAAGGACCTTATTGAAATGACTCTTGAAGCTCACTCAGATTTTTCTTAATATGCTGGAAGTTTCTTGCATACCTCTGAAAAAAAGAAACAAGGAACCTCTTAAGAAAGAGAAGACATATGTCTATGTTTGGTGGCGCTATCTGCAGCTCCCAGAAATGACACGATGTCAGGCGTGTCATACGAGGTCCCCACGTCCTGCCTTCCTTTGGCAGTTGCACATTAGAAATGACATTGGCTTGGGTTTTGTCAGCATTGATTTGACCCATCTGCTCCCTTAGATTTTTCATCTTTCAAGTTTTTTTCTGCAGATCAGCAACAATTTCTCACCCTCTAGCCTCATCCTCATATTCCCTGTTTGATACTGTTACTTCCCTTCAATGTTGCAAACTCAGAAGAAGCAAATTGTTCCATTCTTTGCTCTGAGTAACAAGGGCCTGGCTAAATGTTGAGACCTAAAACATGGGCAAATCCTTTTTTGGGGGGGAGTGAGGGGGGAGTCATTTTAACAGTTAAATAAATGTTGGTGGAAAATACAATGAGATAAGAGGCCTGAAGATTTTCTTTTAAATGGGTGATTATTAGGGTAAATGTACGATGCTTGCAAAATGTGTGCAGTCCTATTGAATCACAAGGTAGGTGTCTGCCATTTGTGGGGGACAGAGGATGGCTCCCTCTCATTGGTCATTGTTCAAAGGCGCTTTAGAGGAGGGATTAAGTTACTCAGGGTCTTTCAAGGTAATAAGGACTCTCTTAAAGATCCCAGTTGATGGCTGGTGACATCTAGTGGTGGCTGGATTTCAGACACTGGGCACACAGAACCAATAGAAATGGTGGAGATGCTTCTGGGTGCCTCATGGGAGACGTTTACAAGCTAATGAGGTCAGACCCCAGCACCACGTGAGGAAATTGCCAACCCGCCATGCCCCCAGGCTGGGCAATGATGGAAGGTGATCCTTCTGCTGCTTGGACCCTGGAATTTGGGAGAGTCCATGTCAGGGAAAGCCAGCCGCATATCATTCCCATGCGTTTGCATTGATTTACATGTAGGAAGCCCTTGCCTCTCCTGGGCTGTAATCTGGAAGTTTCCACATGGAAAGTCAACCCACAATGGCAGCTTCTTTATTAAAATATGTGCAGTGGAAATTATACTAATTGAGCTGGAGTGTAATTATAGACTAGAGTCATTTGCAGTCTGGATTGAATTGTTGTAGATAAATGTGCATTAACTTAATAATGCGCAGCTAATTTTGAAAGGTAGAGGAGAGGAGTTGGTCATCAGTTACACGGTGCTGAGAAAGGCTGCTGGCCCAGGGAGTGCCCCCTGATGGCCCACGTAACCCTGCAATGAGAATTCTTCCAGCATTTGTCTGACTCTCAATACTGCAATTAAAACAGCCACCGGTGACTAATTAACCCACTTAACTCTATTTGTCTGTGGCATTTGTTACAGCAGAGAGTTACCACGGTGACACATGCATCTTTATGTCCTACTCCAAGTACACCTGCGGAGTTAATTCTTTGCTCTTTATTTATGCTTGTGTGAGTCTTCATGATCGCTATGAAAATGAGCCAGGCATCGGTCATCCCCGTGTGACTTTACCAAGTTCAACTAACGCTGTATTCTAGGGGGGAAACAATTCTTTATACTTAGAATTAAAAGTGGTCATCAGTGCTTTTTGTTCCAAAGCTGTCCCTTCAAGAGATCTGAGATCATCAGCGTGTTGCGGTTACATGAAGGAAAAATTAGTCATTTAGTCCTTTCAGAGAAAGAGCACTGCAATCTGTCGGCGAGGTGGGTCTCCCGTGTTCTGTGATCAAAGCTGCCTGAACCAGCTAAATGGAAGGTGCCTTTAAAAAAAAAAAGAAAAGAAAAAAACCCACAGAAACTACAGACAGTGGTGCTGACTGATTTTCAGCTAATTTGGGGAATTTTCATGTTCACATGTCTTCTGAGGAGGATGGCTTGACACTCAGTTGAATACTATGCGTTTGGAGAAAAGAGATGCAGCGAGACACTCCATTTAAAAGTGTCACATGTGGAAAGGTCCTTTACAGAGGGTATGGCTGTCCAGTAAACAGGGGCATCACACCTCACTGCTCCTGCTGTGTTTCCACAGAACTTTAAAACACACTCTATAAATTCAGTTTGCAGCTAGAAAGCCAACCAGGAAAATATTGGGCTGGGCATTGAGCTCTCACTGATTCCCTCTCATTTCTCTTTCTCTCTTCTCTTGTTTATACAAACGGTGCCTCCCCGAGATGAACTGAGCCTCCAACCATCCACAGCCCCGATTTTTAAGTGGGATTTCCTACCTCTGTTCTGAGTATCTGAGTGTTCTGTAGAACATTCACAGCAATTTCTTTTTTGACTTAATAAAATATTGCCTGTCTGTGTTTTGCTTCTAACATGTCATGGCATTGCTTTTGCCAGGATAGTATTAACAGCAGAAAGTTTCTTAAAGCTTAATGTGCTTAATAGACTTTAGAGGAAGCTGCCCAATTTTTCTGCCCATGACATGAGCAAAGTGTCCCTAAAGGATTGCTACCCTGGATTCTGGGTGGGTTCAACCAGATTTCATCTTTTCTGTCTTCATCGTTGGTGCTAGATTAAAACTCAACCCTCCCCTGTACTAACGGCGTAACTGTGCACAAAGCAAGTACTGTAAACCAGTAAAACATGATTATCTTCCTCTGATGGCCATCGTAGCAGAGATCAGCAAACCACAGCCGCTGGGCCACATCCAGCCACCATCTGTTCTTGTAAATAAACCTTTATGGAAACATGTCTCTGCTCCTTTTTTTAAATTCCTGCATACAGAGCAGAGTCATTCCAGCAAAGACAGTGGCTGATTATCTAAAATATTTATTATCTGGTGCTTCAAGGAGAAGCTTTACTGACCTCTAGATCGGAATATGACATGTGTGTGTGCATAAAACACATGTGTGAATAACATAAGAGCTCTGTATGTGAACACATGTAACATAAAATAGGTTCATAGAAGTTTCGGCAAGTGTTCCCTCTATGTTGGCAATTTTAGCTGTAATTCCTATTTTGTTAAATCCAGTTGTACTTGGTGGTTTGAAGATTAGTTGTGAAGAAACTATTTGATGAGAGAGCAATGAGTAGTACTCAATAAGGAAAAGTCTTTTTCTTTCAAAGTATTTTCTAAAGGCTTTGAAAATGTAAGCAGATTTTGATACTAAGCATATACTTCATGGCATTTCCCCAAATGTATGTGCCATCAGAAATTACCAGCATCTTGGGTGTATTCAAACCAAAGCAATTGCTCCCCCGTTCTGGAGGCTTGAGGTTCGGCTGGGTCTCCAGTGCCTCCCAGGCTCTAAGGGAGAACGTGTCTTGCCTCTTCCTCCGTTGTTCCTTTGTTTGTAGACACTCCTGTCAGCGTGTCCCTGTGTCATCTGCACAGCGGTTTTCCTGAGTAGCTCCCTGACCAAATGCCCTTATTATAGAGATACCAGTCATGAGACTGGACCAATCCCCTCCTCTGATGGGACCTCATAGCTGCCACATCTGCGAAGACTCCATTTCCAAGTAAGTTCGCACTCAGGTTCTGGAGGTTAAGACTGCAAGATATCTTTGTGGAAGACACACTTCTCCCTGTCATATCAAGTAGCTACCCTTTGAGATTCTTGAGAATTCTTCTTGTACTTCAGAGTATAGATGAGCTCAAAACAAACGATTGAATCCTACATTTCAGTCACTTTGATGACTGGAGAGAACCCTAAAAATGGATCCAAATGTTCTTAGTAACACATTTTTTTTTTTTTAAAGAACATCCATGCTTAATTGAGTCAAAGAAAAACATATGATTTCAGTGACCTTCATGAAAAGGAACATGATTTCAGAAACAGGTGGCAAGACTCAGTCCAGGGCAGGGCAGACCCTTGTCCACTCTGTCCACAGCATGCCCGGGCGCTGTGTCCACCTGTTGTCAGGTCCTGCAGAGGCATGTACACAGACTGGCGTGTGCTCAGGGGAGAGGGCAGACACTCACCATCACGCCCAAGGAGTAGTTGGTATTGACGGAAGTAGATATGAAGAGCACAGCATAGGTGTGGAAACAGAGAGGCCCACAGCCATCATAAGGTCTGAATTCAAGGCTCCCATTGAAAAATGCAAGAGAGAGAGAGTGCCCTGGTGGCCTAGCAGTCTGGTCCATCTGAGAGCAGTCCACATACATCCCAAGGACCAGGGTTCAAGACCCCAGGCCAGGAGGAACAGTCAGTGTGAACAACTGAATAAAAATAGAGGGCTTCTTCCTCCTCTTTCTTCTTGCCTGTCTGCCTACTCACTCTCATTCCTCCCTGCAACTGTCCTTTAGAAAAAGGAAAAATACAAAGGAATATCTTTTAAATGACTCGTGATGCTACCTACCATCAGTAACATTGTGCATGTGATCATTTCCTCTATTAAACTCATCTTTGCTTTCTTGTCCAGTCTGTCTTTCTATTTTTCCACACTCCCTTACTCTCAGCTACTCACAAAACACACACGTTCACTCTTGTCATCATACAGATATGATCTCAGTTATTTTCTTTGAATAGCATCTCGTGAACATTTTTCCATAGTATTACATATATTGTTTCAACACAATTTTAATTACCTTAAGTATTCTGCTCTAGTGGATAGACCATATTTGTTTGTTTCTAAGCCACCTTTGATTCTAAGCTGCACCTCAATTTCTCAAGAGGTTTTAGTGAAAAAATAAAAACCAATAGCATTTATTTCCAAAGCCACCTTCGAATGTCGACTGTACTCAATTTAGGGGGACATTAAAATGACCCCCCAAAAAGGTGCAATTTAGACTCCAATCCATATGGTATCATCTCAGCCCATTCTCCTGGATGGCTGGATGTTTAATTCTAAATGGGTCTTCCCTCAAAAGAGATTTGAGATACCTTGAAAGATTCCATAAGTCAATGATAACATCAAATGGGTTGAGACATAGATTGAATAGAGTCAATTCTCAGGTGGAAATGAGCCCTTTGAAAGTGATATTCTCTTCCCACGCATCAGTCAAACTGTTCTGCAGTCTAGTTCTCCAATCGGCGGAAGGTGGGTTACTGGGGCACCAAGGTTACTTTCACCTCTGAAATACTGTGTTTCTGCAAGAGCCATTGGAATATTCCTTCTGGAGAATAACAAACCATATGTAAATACATCAAAGGAAGGTCTCTTCAAGGAGCAGTATTTTTTTAAACCTATATTGTTAAAAGGAGTTGGAACAAGAATGTCAACCTGTGAGTGTTGATTATGTCTCTGAAACTCATGATATCTTCTGGACTATGATTTAAATAATATTTTACTCTTTACTACTAATAATTTACCAGCACATGTAATAAGATTGAACATACCTTGATTTCTTTTTTTTTAAAGGAAATGTGCAAGCGGGAATGAAGGCCAGTAGACAGGCAGCAGGAAGAGAGAGAAGGAAGATGCATTTTATATGTTTACATGCATTATTCATCTTGGTTGTTACCCCAATACTGGGACACGAAGCTGGGTCCTTGGGATGTATGTGAACTGTGCCAGCCAGAGGCAGCGGACCTAACCGCTACTCCACCAGGGTGCACCAGATTTCTTGATTAAACTTGAACTTTGACATGAGAATTTTTTTCCCATGAGTCTTTTGAGATTGCTGGTCTGGATAGTCACTGAGCTGTTTTATGGTCTAATATCCTAGTGTGTCAACTTCAAGTTGATTTTCCAGAAGGAAAGATGTAAGCACATTTACTGGCAAGTCTAGGCACACATCCGCTCGATTTCACGCTCTCCTCCTTTCCGTTTGCTAATACTAGCTGTACACTGAAAAGCTCAAGACCTGAGGGACCTGTCCCCACTCCCACATTCTGTACCCAGCGGGCAGGAGCGGCCCTGCAGATTTTGCTCTGAGGGTGTCCCTCTCCCCAGAGCTAGAGAAACAAATGGCCCTTCATTTCTTCTGAAGGATCCTGAGAGGCTGCTTGAATGTCTGAGACAGAAGCCAAATAAAAATGCTAAGTGACTCTGTTCTTGGGAGAGTTAACTGCCTTTTCCTCTGGTGGATTTTATAATTTGTCAGTCTCCATTGCAAAGCACTGGGGAGGATACTGGGTAGGTTGCCAGATCCTAAGCACAGTGTCAGCGTGCAGCAAATAACAAATAAAGGGTCTGTCAGCAGGTTCTGGAGGAAGGAGCTCCCACAATAGAAACTCAAGTCCTCCCCCTTCTCTTACTTTGGGGCAAAACCAAGAGATGCAGCCTGGGTCCCTAAAAGGCGAGAGTTGTAAGACTGACTGTGGTGTTTCATCTCCAAGTTAGGAGCCTTAATTTTAATCCTTTGTTGGAGGGAAGGAAGCCATCTTAGCTCCCTTTTGGGCCAAGGTGGGGCTGAAAGTAGGTGTGCGCATACACAAGCTCGAGGCTGCGTAGTGCACCCAAAGGGTCCCCTCCTGCCTCAGCCCGCACACACAGCCGGAATCAGCCTCCAAGATGTGTGAGCCAGTGACGGTCAGCATCCTTAGAGTCTGCTCTCCTTGCAGTTAGAGACATGTCAAAGTTAATTTCATAACCTTTTTGCAGGTTAATTCTCCACTCACTCATTCACTTTGTTTTATTCCCCAAGACACCACATTTAATATAACTCCCTCCAGGTTACCAGGAACATCATTGTCTTTATCACTTTGCTTTTTTTCTTTTAGATTATTGACTCTCTTCTCTTTACATTAAAAATCCAAATTATGTGACTTAAAATATTTTTATGTTACAGAAACGTCATTGTAGTTTTCTCATGAAATTTTGACTTGAGCTCTTGTGTGTGTGTGTGTGTGTGTGTGTGTGTGTGTGTGTTAAGCCTCTTTTCCTAGTATATTAATTAGATGCATTGGAGATGCCGCAGTTTTTAAATGTGTCATACGTTGCAGTGGTCATTCAGTTAGTAGTATCTCTGGGTTAGACCTTACCAAAAAGTCTAGCTGCCAGGAAATATCATTTTCCTTTTAACCTCCCTGCGTGGGGGAGGCTTTGTTAATCTGATTCACACTTATTTGAATACCTGCCCTGTTTCTTCTCATCTTCATTTTCTATTCTTCATTCCTCACCGCAGCCCTTTGTAGGTGAAAACAGTCTTTCTACCCTTCTAGGTTCTTTAGCTGATCTGCTAGTTAAGTTGAGAACAAAATAGATGAACAGGAGAAAAAGCAGATTTAATAATGTTCGCAAAGGAGCTGAAAAACATGAGACTGAACAAGTGAAGCCTATCTGCATCCTGAAGTAAATAATCACACAGGGGCCTTGGCCTTCCCAGGGAGAGAAGCCATTCACTCACAGGCCAGTAAAAGAGCAAGAGGGGCTCATTTTCTTGTAATAATGATAGGAGGTGACTACCAGATTCTCTTGCCTCGAGGGCGTGTGGTGGAATTAGCTATCTTTTTCAGCTCTTGGAGAGTTTTCTGCGTGACCTTGAACAGCAGCCTCCCTGTCCAGTGGTGCCTGAACATGGACTTATTTTGCAAGGCGGGCGTGTTAATCTTCCAGAGGCTTGGGGCTGACCTGATGGAAGCCACTCTGTTTCCGGGAGAGAATGGAAGAGAGGTGTCTGAGCCAGGCCTCCACAGGCCTTCAGCTCTCCAGCCCTTTGGGGCCTCCGTCTGTCACTTTGCCAGCCCAGAGTCCTTGTTACAGCTCGGCATGTGCCCAGTTCCCCGATGGAAAGGGTTTTGCGTTGCTCCGATGTCTGGGGTTTTGCAGAGGAAATCCATTAGGCCCGAGGCCTGCGGCTGCTTCCCTCTATCCCTGTGCTCTTGAAGCAGCACTAAAAGGATCTGAATTTCAGAAAAATCTAAGTTTGATGGATACAGCAGATCAGTGGAAGAGGCATTATTCACCGCAGGAACGCCGCACTTGAAATCGCTCCAGCTGCCGTATTCCTTGATGAAAGAGGGCCGGGCGGGATAATCGAATGACGATGGTGTTCAAATGCATGAGAAGAGTTATTTAGTCCTGGGACTCCTGCATCCCTTTCCCTGCGAATATGTGCACAGACTGCAGAGCTGCCTGTCAGGAACCCACATCAGTGTCATCCGATCATCCAGCTGTTTTCCTGAGCACGGAGTAGGCAGGGGCCACTGCAGACAGCCTCAGGGTGCCTCACGGAGCCCTGGAAGGTCCTCCCTTCCACCTGCCACCTGGTCTGACCCTCAGCTGGTCAGACACCTACCAATAGGAATTACTGTCCACCCTCGCCCACTCTTTCGCCCAGACCCACAGTTCTAAACCGGAACGCACTGAAATCCCAGGGAGAAAGCAAACTCTGCCGTTTGGCACCATTATCATCAGGAAATGGGTCCTTGGAGGCCAATGTCCCATGACCAGAGCCAGGTAGTTCCCTGTGTCCTTTCTCTTGTGGCATCAGATCCATTTCTTACAGTGGTTCTCAATCAAGGGTGACTTTGCCCTCCCCGAGCCCGGGAGCACATGGCCATACCTGGATGGTTGATGGTTCACGGGTCGGGGGGTGCTCCTGGCATTCAGCCGGTAGAGGCAAGGGAGATCAACAGATCACACTGGGGAGACCCTCCTCCCCCAGCTCAAGTGTCAGTAGTGCCAGGGCTGCATTCAGCCATCCAGAGCTGTCTTCTCCTCTTTACTTCGCCTGCAGCTTTCAGAGGGAAGCTTTGGGGGCCAGTGGCCATCTACTGTCGCTGGCAACTCGATAAAGATTTAGCGGATGGATGAAGGGGACCAGAGAGGTATGGCAGGCAAGGAAGCATTCGCTGTGCATTCGCTGTTCATTGGCCCTGTATGGTATTTGTTTCCATGTGCTTTCTGTGCTGATTGTTTTTAGCTTTGAGATCTTTTTACCTTGAGCTGGTTTCATTTGCTCATTGAGTGAGGACTAAATGCAAGGCAGGGTGCAAGACACCGGGATCGTTACACGAGGTGAAGACTGCATGGACGGACCCTGACGGAGCAGCGGTTAGGTCCACTGCCCACACCTTTGTCCACATCCATCCCAGGGCCCCAGATTCTCGTCTCGGGGCCGGAAAAACAACCAAGTTGAACAACTAAATAAAATAAATAAAATAATTTCTTCCTCCTCTCTCTTTCTGCCTGCCTAACCACCTTCACTCCTGCCAGGCACCTTTCCTTTAAAAAGAAAAAGGAAAAAGATAGTCTGACTCCTGATCAATGGAGTTTATTTCTCCACTGGAAAAAACCATCACTAATCAGTTACAAGACTAGTGTAAAATTTCACCGTGACAGATGTTACAACTCCTGCTTGCTTGCCACGAGGAAGGCCAAGGACATTTCCATGGTGTCAAGAAACTAGAGAGCATGTTCTCCAGAGTGCTGTGACCCACAGTGATAGTTTTACTGTCTAGGTTAACATACTAATAGGGCCTATGGATTTTATCAACTTCTTTGTCATCAGGAAATGACTTCTATAAATGCCAATGCTTGAGCAGAATAGAATTTGATGGGCAGATGGGCAGTGGGGGAAGGACACTGTGGGGCCCGTGCAGGCCATGGCACACATGTCAGTGGGGCACAGACAGAAGCAGCTCAGCTGGGGGACAAGACGTCACACGGGGGCCATTTTGGATCATGGTTCTGTGATGGACAGGGTGTAAGAGGAGGGTTTCTAGGTCAGGAGGCTGCTCGGGTTTGCCTTTGGAAGCATTTCAGTGAGGTGATGTGCAGAATAATCTGGGGTTCCCAGCCTCGACGGGGGAAGCCCAGATTGTAAGCTTGGAGAACAAAGGAAAATGACATGAGGCTATGATCTAATACTGTTACTGTTGTGAGAATCGAGTTCAGACTTCTGGTGTCTAGTTGCTTCCTGTGTGTTTCCAGAGCAGAGCTTACACGCCGCTCTTTCATTTGCAGGAATACTTCTTCCTACACGTAATGAAGATACCATCCCTTATAAATAGTGTTCTTCTAAGATGATGAAGGCAGCATCCTGCTAGATTTTTAAGTTCTTGGCAACTTTTTGAAGTTTGCGTTTCAAAGAAAAGGAGTAATGATTGAAATTTTCTTTGTGATATTATGGTGATTTTATTTCTAAGAGACTCTTTTCCCAAAATAGTTGTTGCCTCCTAGTTGCTAAACGAGCATGGAAAATGCAAGAGTCCAAAGATGATGCTTTGTCTCAGACACCAACCTAATTTCTGGTGGGGTCGTGTGTAAAACCAGCAAACAGGCCGCCTGCTTTCTGGGATGGTTGTTCCAGAACAGCTGCAGACCCAACTGTGGCAGGAAGGGGCTGAAACTGGGGGGGTCCTGGTGCCTGGACGACCTACATTTTTCATGAAGTTGAGTTGAGTTTCCTTTCCCCCGTTGCTCTGTTCCCTCTTTCATGTAACCACAAAGGAAGTATTAGTGTCAAATCCCACAATAGGCTGTACACTTCAAGTCTCACATATCTCAGAGACTCAGAACATCAACAGATCAGAGCTATGTAGAAACATTCATAGATGACACGTGCTTCATAAGGGATGAAGAGACGGCATAGAAAACGCACTCGGGGCCGTCTAGCCCTGGCATCATTCTAAGTAACAACACCCCAGACCATTTGGCACTACTGTGAGGAATAATGATACTCAGCCGAGCTAGGGCCTGTCTGGATTTCCCAAATGTGCTGCACATTTTAGTCACAGTGTTTTCAGGTCTGCAAAAGTGAGCGATGCCTGCCTCTCCTAACTCAGCAGTCTCTGGAGCTTCATCCCTCTACTTGCAAGTTTAAAATACAACCTTCCAGAGCAGACCTTCTGCTTTCTTATGCCTCCGAAAAATAGGCATTTCCTCTGACTTGGTGAAAGACAGCCTTCCTGGGATTCTGCCTCTCAGCACAGCTTGTACCTCTGATACTTATTCAAAGAGAACTCACAACTCTTCCTGAAGGGCAGGAAACTTGGGTGTCTCCCTTCTGTCATGCAGAATGGAAGCAGGGCCCTTTGAGCCTCAATTCCCATGTCCTTGACTTGTCCGGAGAACCAGGCCCTGGAGGGGGCACCCCTCCCTGCGGTGAGCCTAGGATGTGGACACATGGAGACCCACGTGGACCCCTGGGCTTCCTGTTCTGATGCGGGTACCTGGAACTGGCGGGTGCAGTAAGTCCTGGAAAGTATTCGAGGGGAGACACCTGGTCCCAACACCACGTGCCAAGTTTATTAGAAAACAACTGAACAGAAGTGATGCATGCAGCTTGGGGTGACAGAAGCAAGAGGGCGAGCTGTCAAAATGGAGTCTCATATATCAGGTGAAAGGGACTTCCCTTTGGGAGAACCCAAGGGTCACAGTTCTCTCTCAAGTCAGAGTTCAAGGGTAGAGGGTCACTAGGGTGTGTGTCCCCAGTTCAGGTGGGCCCAGGAAGGATTCCAGGCTTTCTAGCCAGTCCCATCCCTCCTGTCCCTCATCATCTTTGCCAACTATGAACAAGTCTCTTGAGCTCTGTCTCTCAGTCCCCTCTCCTGTGAAGTAAAGATAATTCTGGACCATAACCTGGAACCATTGGGAAAGAAACTTAATTGAACTAGGAGCACTTGCTGAGTCACTACGGCCTGCCGCCTTGCTTGAGTGAGTAGACTGTGGCATTTCATGCCCGGGAGAGTGCTAAGAAGCGCATCTTTAGCCTGTCGCACTGTTGGTGAGCATCATGAAGTACAGTGACAGGAATTCAGGTGATACGGTCTGCTATATTCCTGCGCTGTGGGACCCCCTTTCCTGGGTGAATTCCAGCATTGACAAAACATTAAGCAACACGTGGTACACTTTAAGTTTATTGATTTTTTGAAGTTTAAAGATATATTTAAATACTTAAAATATTTAGAAACAGCATCAGGAATTTCACTTTCTAGATTTCAACCGTCATCCTTTTCTGAATATCCATGCCATGGAAAGCATTTTACGAGCCATGATAGTGAATTTTAATTATAAAATGCTAGATAATTTTGGGGAGTCATATATTATACCATGTAAGAAAATACAAATAAATGAATACACTGAGGATGTAGAAAATGCTTTATATCTACCTTATTTAAAGAATCTTCTTATTTTTAATTCCGACCAGTAGGTTTTGATATTCCTTTAAAGAAGACTTAAAACATGAGAGAAAACTAAGATTAGCAGAATAGTACAAATTAAGGAAATGTAGCAGGAAGCTGTTTTATTTGTTGCAGCAACAAAGGGGCACAGGTATGGAGAGAGTCTGTCATTTTGGCGTCCTGATCATGAATTGAATGAGTTGTATGTGACTTGCAAAAGTCAGAGAAATGCAGAACAGCAAATAAGGGAGGGATTTGGAGGGATAGATAGTGTGAACCCAGGTAAAATTTGGAGATTTTGAGAGAAAAGACAAGGTAGTGTCTAAGAAATGGTTGAGCCCATCGATCTTTCTCCATTAAGACCTGTCGTTCTCTGGTGCGCCCTCTTGACCTGGAGAACAAGGCCGCTGGACGCCGTCCACACATATCCCGAGGACCCGGGTTCAAGACCCAGGCCCAGGGGCAGCGGGGACAAACATGAACAACTAAGTAAAATAAATTGAGTGATTCTTCCTCCTCTCTCTTCCTGTCTCTCTGCCTACTTACCTTACTCCTGCCTCCTGCCCCTCTCCTTTCATTTTTTTTTTTTAAAGGTCATATTATTTTCCATTCCATCACCTAACCCTGGTCCCAAAGCACTTAGACTGAGATTGCTTAAAATTATAAAAAGAAGAAAGCCCAAACAACATGTGTATTTAAAAATAGTGCTGTCGCTGTCTACAGGTTAGTGACAGTGTCTTTTGTGTGGGTTGTTAATGTTTTTAAAAATCACATGGCTCTTGGTTTAAAAACAGAAAGCACTTATCATTGAAAATGACATGGTAAACATGGTATTAGGCCAAAGCAAGATGGAATTTGCCTTGTCCTGATGAGGTTTCTGAGGGACAGACAGGCCTTCTAATTTCTATTTGCCTAGTAGGGAAAATGGTTTGGCGAGACTCAGAGGCAAGTCTGTCTGAGCTGGAATTCTGACTCCGCCCTTGGTTTTCAGGCCGATGGCGGAAACCCCTATGCCCTGCATCCTGCCTCTGCCTCGGGGACGCTAGGGGCGCCTCGCTGGAGAGCATGGGTATGTGTGAAGAGAGCAAGACCCCCTAAGAGTCCTTAGCCCACAGGACACACTCAGCAAATGTGAACTCCCACTACGGTGCCCTCACCTTGTAGGGACCTAAGTCCTGTTACTGCTGATTGTAATCTTCTGACAGGACTTAGTCACTGACTATGAAACCTGTCACTGTCCCTACAGGAAGTGGAAAAGTCTTATCTCGTTACAGTTCTGACCAACCAGTACAGTCAAAAGTGGAAAAAGGTAGTGCCCCACCCCGCCCCGCTGGTGGAGCAGCAGTTGGGTCAGTCACCTCTGAAGGACACAGGCCTCATACCCCTGGCTGCAAGTCCCAGGTTCAGGACAGACAACCAGTGTGAACAGTGGAATAAAAATTGAAAAATGCTTTTTCCTCCTCCCTCTGCCTGCCTGCTCGCCTTCCTTCCTGCCTGTATCTTTCCTTAAAAAAAAAGAAGAAAAATTATAGAAAGAGGTGCCGGTTAGTTACCTGAAAGCAGATCTTTCAGGTCGATGAATTTGTTTCGCTTTCCGCAGCTCTCAGATCCCTCACATGATTTCTTATTCCGTCATCTCAGTCCACAGAGCCCAGCATAGACTCCAGAGAAAGGGCAGGAAATGGATCTGAAGGCAGTCCCTCAAAATCAAGTTCGAGAATGAAAACTTTTAGAGCCATTTAAGACAATAAAAAAAGTGCCAAAGACAATCAAAGTTGTGTTTTCAGTGAGGCCTCCACTACTGAAGTAGTGTTTTTGTCAGGAACATTGTCTGATTTCATCATACTGTATTCCTGTTAAGCTTGAAAGAAAGACATGATGATTTTAAAATATTAGCCACACCCCCAAATGCTGTTGTCAGCATCTTTTATGAAGACTTGACATGTCATAAACTAGTGTATTTGCAAACACTCACAAAAGGCAAGATTTGTAGAAATAGGGCTATTTCCCCAAATAACAGATAATGTAACAGATTCATTGCATTTAGCTACTTAGCACTTGCTTGCAATTCTAAACGTAAGCCTCACAAGATAAAAGTTCCTTGTCCTCTGTGCCTGACTCCTCTTCCCCAAATAATTCTAGAATTATCTCTGCATAGGTCTGGCCCGTGGAAGGGGTACTCATCAGTTGCTGCTCCCGAATTATGTGTCCAGGCGCCCCAGGGCGACACACAGTGCGAAGGGGCTCCACGGAGAGGTTGTGAGGGACACACCATGTCTGGGGGACACCAGGAGAAGCATGCGCTGGAGTTAATTCAGCGATATCGTAATCCGTTGGGTGATGTCATAGATTTGCATGAGGTTTCTGTCAGGAAAAGTCAGCACATGTGAAAATCAGCGTAAGGAGGAATGAAGACAGTAGTTGGATTCCAAGGTTAAAAGGTGGGCAGTTTCCCAAACCACAGCTGTCAGGACATCATCATCTTTAACATGTGCGACAGAGCACCTGGGCCTTTCCTGGGCCCAGGGCCCCAGAGTGAGTTCCCGACACAAATGACCTTGTCAGCCTATAACCTGCGGGAACTTCTGAAGTTATGGAGAGTCAGACTTTGCCCATGTTGTGTAGTGGACAATTGCTTCTTGCAGAGACATGTAGTTTTTTTTCTAAAAGTGAAATGTGCACAATTAGATGTGGAATCAGGATTCTTCAAGATCCCGATGGTTTGTTTCCAGGGGCGTCACCTCACTGCTATGGAGTCAGGACCTAAAACACTTTCTCCTGGTGAAGAAAGAAACGCTTAATGAAGGAAACACAGTTCTTAATGAGCGAAAATGGTTTTTTAATACTGTGTGTTTCTCTGGCAGCACAACAGAAAACCGTTTTAAACTCATCGCAAACTGTTCAGCTAGTTTCCAGACTGAGCACTGCCATTCCAGTAGGTTTGACGGGCACAGGGGTAGTAAGACTTAGTAAGACTAAGATTTGCCAATGGATAGAAATTAAAGGTAGGTGGGCCCGATTGCCTTGAAATGACTGCGTCCTTTTTTATTATTATTCAGGTGCTTGAAAAAGGAGCTTGCTCACGTATTCGGTTGTAGAGATATGGAATATTCTTGCCTAATGGTTCACAACTGGCCTTTCACCCACGATCGGAAGAACTCCTAATATCCATTTTGGTTATTTCATTCAAAAGGAAGCATGACTATATCCTAGAAAAATCAAGAAAACAGAAATTCAAATAGACTCATTATTCTTATAGCAAGAATAATGGGAAAGATGACGGAAGGAAGTGCCTCTGGTTGGAGTCCTTTGCCTTGACCGTCCAGCAATAAGACAGCAGAGTTATGAACGGCTGCTTGGACTCGGCAGTGCCTTGTCCTTTTTTTTTCTAATTGTAAGAGTGTGTCCAGAGTACACATAGTTTCTTTAGAATTCCTTCATGTGCAACATGACACCACAGCTCTAGAAGGAATGTCTAATTTTATTTTGACCTGGGCACTGGTAACTCTAATCCTAACGAAATATCTGGAGTTTGGGTGTCTTTTTCACCCTCTCTAGCAACTAAACCAGAGCAACACCCCACATCTTGTGCTCCCCTCCTAATGCCTTTCCGGTAACAACAACAAAATGCTTCACAAACTAAGGAGTCATTCAAGGGTTCCGTTTAAGTGTTGGACTCACTGTTTAAAAGATAACCTGTCTGGGACCCAAAGAAGGAGGTAGATAGAGTTTGTCTTCATGGAGACAAAGAAACAGGCTTTGCTTTGTTTTCCCCTTAGAGTTTTGATATCATGTTGACAGAGCTTAAGAACATCATTGACCCAGAAGACACCTCTACAGAGGCAGCCAGCGTCAGCAAAGAGCATTCAAGAGCATTTGTCTTTGGGACACTTCCTTCCCTTTCTGTGAGCCCCTGGATCTCGTCACCGGGCAGCTCTACACCCAGGGGCCAAGACAGAGATGAGTGGCCCCTAGAAGCCAGCAGCAGGCCAGGCATCCACAGCGAGCTTTGAGTTCTTATGTACAGAAACCATTTCATAGACTATCATCATCACTGAAGGTCACTCTACAATGATGGATCAAGACAAAATCGAGACCCTCTCTGTAATCATGTCTGAGCACAGACAAAACATGAAACATGTAGTTTGTCCACACTACAAAGCTAAGGAACACAGCCCTCTATCCTGGCTAATTTGAATGGCTGCTGGATTTTCACCAAACAGGGTTTGAATCTTATTCTGTTCTTCTCTCCTTCCAGATAAGAATCTTTAAGGCACCCAATCACAGAATTTTCCCCACATCCTGCTAACAGTCAGTTCAGAACAAAGCCTTGCTTCCTTGAATCTACCCCAAAGCACCTAACACAAGTCCAGATCCTGAAATTCTGTTCTTGAACTATCTTATTGAAACACCCCACATGCCCTGGCGTAGTTCTTGTCATTAAGATCAAGAGCCCGAATTTCTTCTACCACAGGTGTCATATGAGTGAACTTACTAGATGGAATTAGGATGGCTGGCAACTTGTTTTTTTGAGGTCTACTCTGCCTGAATACCACCCCCGTATACCACATCAGCTTATCTCCATCAGGAAATTAGTCCGTAAAACCATTAAAATGCATGGTGTCTCTTCCTTTTCAGATAGCATGCTTTTTCGAATAGATAGTTCTGCTCCCACATTTTTGCCCACTCCAATCCAAAGGCAAGAAACAATGTTTGGACCTAGAGGCTGAGTATGTTGCAGAATAGACTGGTGGATGAGAAATCTTGAATAAATCTAACATTGAATAAGCTTAGAACATGGACACCTGACCACCAAGCCCCGTGCGCTAACTTACGTGTGATGACTCGGTCAAGTCATTGAAATGTCCGCCCCAAGATTCCCCATCAGCACAGTACAGCGTGGGAATGATGGCTAAGGTCCCCTCCAGTTCTGAAATGTAAAGAAAAGAAATTAATGCATATGTCAAATTCTAAAAAAAATTATATTCTGAGTATTCACAATGGTAGAATGATATAATTTATTCATGTTAGGGATAATTAAGTTTCTATTAAAATTATCGAATACTCCTAGAAGAAGACAATGCCTGGGTGCTATTTTCAGATGAATTGTTTCCTCTTTTTTGTTTGTTTACTCTTGAGTCCTGGGTCTCCAACCTGGGTCCTTGGTGTCCACCTCCTCCACAAGGGCGCGCCGCCCTCATTTTACAGACTACCTTCAAACACCTTTTTCATGGGGTATCTCTTCTAGACCAAATTTTGTTAGATCCTATTAAGATTTTCTTTAAAGGGCAGAACTCTGTGTGATGTTATCTGAATTGCATTGAATTGTGATTCTTTGAAGAGGTAACAAAGTGATGAAAATGAAATTGTGTATGTGAAATGTTACTGCCTTTTGCAGGACTAAAATCAACAATGAGTATTGTTGAGGAGTTGGGACAGCCAAATCTACAGCCCAGTTAGCAACCAGCCTGATGTGCTGCTCACAGCTGGCATTGTGAAAACACAAGATACAAATTTGAGGACAGACTCTCCCTTCCAGAAGCATGTTGCTTACTGTGGAATCCGAGGAGACAGTGTGTGTTCAGAATGCATCTGTTTGTAGCTTCTGAATACTTACTTGACACTGAATAGGTATTACAATGCAATTGATGGTATTCCTTATAATTGTATGGACTTTTCTCAAAATTTTAACTTCATCCTTAGACCAAATCCTTATCTTCTGGTATTAGTAGGTAAAAACTGTTGATTAAACGTACTTGAATTGTGCACTCCTAAACCAAGAATCTTGGGCCTCATCCTCGAAAGATCACAGATCCAACTGATTTTCTAAGAAGCATCACGGGTTGTTCATTTTTAAATGGATCTGTGGTCACAGAATATAAACATTTTCCATAAAGTCATTATGGGTTACAAGGTAAAGTTTAGGGTTACTAATGTGTCGATTTTTCCCTTGGGCTATTGTCAACAAACAGAGCCTATTAGAATTTCCAGGGCAACTAAATTCTCACACCTATGCAGTTAGTTTTTCATTAGGGAGCATAGTCTTACTGAAAAAGTCTCGTTGCTTTAGTGGAAAAATAAATAGCATTTTAGAGTAAATGGATACTGAATATGTATTACATATAATCAGTGATGTTCTTGGTAATCGAATGGACTTTTTGGAATATTTAGGTCCTTAAGAAAAGTAGAAATTCACTTGCATTTAAGCTAAATGTGATTAAAAATGATACACAATAGCATAACTTTTGGCTGATCTTGTTTTTCCTTTCCCTCATCTATTCAGTTGAATTCAGAGAAGCCAGTAGCTGGGCTAAGATTAATTTAAGGCACCCAGTTCCCATCATGATTTAGAAATAAGCAATTTTCTCATTTTTTTGCTGTTTTTCACTGTCTCAACACCTAGTAGAAAATTTGCTTGTTGAAATGGCTTCTCCTTTCTCTGAAATCATAACTGCGAGTCCTTGAAAGTAGACTGACCAACCCAGCATGCTGGCCCCAGCAGTGAGTGATTAAGGTGGAGTACTGAGTGGGCGGGGAGCAGGCTACACACTGAGTGTCCCTCTTCCACACATTCACGGGCCACCACCAGGCAGTCTCCAGACTCTGCCTTCCAAGCTCATCACACCCTCTGTGCTTCTCAGCACCCTCTGTGTGAGCTGGACTGGGCACCCAACAGCCCCTCAGGGGCCCAAGCAGAAGTCCCCTCCTGCCCGCTGACTCCATCCTGCCCCCTAGAGTCTGTTCTCAACACAACACCCTTTGAAAACAACTTTTTCAAAGTCTGGTGTATATGTGATGAATGCACCATTTTAGCCTGGAGCTTAAACATTTTGGCAATGGTCTCCATCCATGTAGCCACTCTCAATGTGATTCTTGAAAATCGTGGGTTACATCAGGATGTTCCAATGAGTCCCATATCTCTTGTAGTAGAAGTCAAAGACCAGTCTTGCCTGACAAGTCCTGTGTAACCCAGCCCCCTTGCCCCTCTCGAATGGCCTCTCTCCACTTTGCCATCTGGATTTCCCACCTCTTGTCTGATGCACACATACTCCTGCCTTGAGGACTTACCGTTTTTCTCTCTTTCCAGAACATTCTGTCTACTAAACATCACCACCTTTAGGTCTCTACCCAGGATCACCTTCTCAGGAAGGTCTTCCATAGCTGTTGTATTTATAGTAACACAACCGCACACACACACAGACCTCTCTCTCCCTCTCACCCTCCCTCCCTGTCTCCCTCCCTCTCTTTCACACATACACACACATGCACACACATCACTACATACATACACCCAGCATTGCCCATCTCAACTCTTTTTCCTGTCATACTTGTATTTGTTTTTTATGTCTGTGGGGGAAAAAGTACCACTAACTTGCCTAAGACAAGGGAAATGTATTGTCTAAGAGTTCCAGAGATTAGAACCCTGCAATCAAACTTCCCCAAGCCTCTGAACAGAAGCCATCCTTGCCTCTGGTGGTGCCAGTGACTCTTGAGGGACCTTGACCCATAGACACGTCACCCAGCCTCTGCCTCCCTCTTCACATGACCTTTTTTCTGTCTGCGACTGTTTGTCTCTTAGAAGGACACTGTCGTTGGATTTGGGACCTACCCTAATCCAATAAGATCTCATCTTGATCCTTAATTACATTCACAAAGACTATTTCAAATAAGATTACAGGCTGAGGTTTCCATGGACTTGGATTTGGGGAGGACGTGATTCAACCCAACAAACCCGTGTCACTCTGTGGCTATTGTTAAGTAGTTGTTGCAGCCAAAAAATAAATAAAATATTTTGTTCTTTAATAATGAATTGAATTGCCATTAGAGTACATTCCCCAAAGACAGGAACCTTGCTCTGTTCAGTGCTGTATTCCCATGTCTAGACACACAGTGGCCATGCTGTGGACAGTCTGGGGGAGAGAGCAGGTCCATGGCTGAATCCTACAGTGAAGCAGGGAGCCAGACTGTCTGCAGGAACATGAGGAGACGGGAAGGTCACAGGGCCTTAGTTAAATAAGCTGAAGATGAGGGTAGTGGCAGTTCCACCTAGATAAACAAGAGGTCATTGGGAAGGCAGGGTAAATTAACAGGGACTGGCTGATGGCAGAAGTCCCAAGAAGACTCCCAGCGGCATGACATTTGGGGACAGACATTCTCTGTCGTCAGGGGGCTGCCCCTGCATTTCATAGGGTGTGGGGCAGCACCCCAAGCTCCGCTCGCCAGATTCTAGTAGCATCTGCCACTTTTGACCCCAACATTATCTTCTGGCATTTCCAAATGTCCTGCAAGAGACACTGTTTTCGACATACTTCGATTTTAAACATTATTCCAAGACAGTGATTGCGCCATCCTCAGGCTACGTGGTCATCGATTTGGTTCAGTGTATGTGAGAGCAAGCAGCTCAAGCCTTGTTCTGACCCCAGCACTTAGTTCCCTCACATCTCAAGGTCTCAGTTTCCTCCTCTGTGAGATGAAAATAAACTCATAAGGCGACTGAAGGGTGACAGAAGAGTTCAGGCAGGTGAACAGGTGGCATGGGCAGCTGACTCGGGCGCTAGCCCACGACATTATCAAATCGTTTTCTATCTGCCTGGAAGCATAAACCAACCTAAATTCTTGAGATTTTATTTTCACAATACTGACCACAGGCCAGATGCTGAATTTTGAAAGGTCCTTCCAGACTCATCCCAGCTCACCTCCCAGCAGCCTCCACCTTCTCGTCTCCTCTCCCCTTCTCCTGTTCCCCTCTACCTTCCCCCTCTGCCAGGCAGCCCTCCTCCCTGCAGCCTCCTGTTCCACAGCCAGACCCCAGCCACCAGGGACACTCCACCTTTCCCCAGTATGACAACCCCTCTTAAGGCCCCAGACCTTCACATATGCTGTTTTCTGGCTGGACCTTTCTAGAACTTTTTATCCTGTGAGACACTCCTTGTCCTAAAGGATTGAGAGCTTATGTGAAGAACCCTTCCATCTACTGAGCTCCGGTCAGAAGGAGACGGACAAGCCCTTTCCTCCACCTCCAGCTCTTTCCCTGGACCGCATTACCTCGGGGAGCAAAATCCAGATGGAACCTCAACTATTCTCAAAGGAGACTTGGATATAAGCCATTCCCCCAAACTGGGACAGGGCACCACTGGGGTACAGAACCGTGCATTTTTGGTTTAGGATTTGCCTATGCAGGTGACTTAAGTCGAAAGAATGTGGGAGATGGTGGTGTGGTTGGGTGAAAAGTGAGGAATGAGGTCTGGTAGGACAGTAGTGCGGTCGGGGTTGGGGTTTCTGAGGTTTTAGGGGAGACGCTAGCAATAGCCTTCTTTTAGTAATGAGTGAAGAGCTTAAATTCCTTCTGGGTTCAAATGATTCTTTGGGATATGTATGTATCCTCTCTGAGTCTGATTATGTGTGTGTCTGTCCCAATGTGCAGAGAACCCTTAACACTGTTCTCCTAGAGTTCTTGCCCCAGATATGTGCTTGAAGCCGAGTCAACCTATTACCATCTGGTAAATCAACAAAGTCCGCAGAAATGAATTCTTTGCTAATCACTTTCCAATAGCATGGGCTTACCTAAGTTCATCTGTTCAGCTGTACACGACACTCTTCATTTTAATCTACAGCAATTGTATAGATTTTGACTTAATTTGTACAAAGCATATAATTTTAGGAGGCTGCTAATCTAAGAAGGGGGACCGTGCTGTCTCCAGAAGTGATTTGGAGGTGGTTTGGAAGCATGTAACACAGCATAATTAAACTAAAGAAAAACAAGCTCCCTGTGTTTTAATCCACAATTATTTTCTACTGTGATCACATAGCCAAGAACAGTTCAGTAGTCTGTCCATTTTTAGCAATTATTTAAGTAGGTTTTGTAGCAAAGGTATTACTGCACTCTGTGTCCTTTTGAAAATGAAAAGTCTGCCTAAGATTTTATGTAAATTTATTAAATACTTAATGTGCATTAAATTAGGTGCTTCATCTCTCCAATACAAACTAAGCTGATTCAGAAGGCATCCTATTTTATATTGTCTTCAATAGCTGTAAGGAAGCCCCAGAATATGTCAAGGATTGCTTGACAGCCTCCACCAGTTGGGATAAAAGAAAGATAAAGAGAACAGGTTAGAATCTACGAGGAAACTTTTAACCCCTGTCTGTTGCTTCTCTCACACATTCTTCATGACCCCCTCTTCTCAAATGGCATTCATGACCTGGCATCAGTAGGATGTATGCTTCTGAGCTGTTTCTCCAAGAGTATAGTGTGCTTGTTAGAAAGCCGTCTCACCTCTCCCCTGCCCTGTCCTTTAGATAAATTGCCCCATTTTGTGGCTCACGGGGTCAAGTTTTTATCCGTGGTCTGAGAGCTTGCTTTTCTATTTCTCTGTTAAAAATTAGATCTCTGTTACAGGAATAAAAGTCATCCCGTTGACTCTGTGAGTTCCATGTTCTTACTGGTTGAGCTGACTGATTTCCTAAAAGAATATTGATTTGCATCAGGATTCATTCAACCCTCTGTTTGACAATGAACTTCAGTATCTGAGAGCCTATTTCTTAAAATTAGATACATATCCAGCTTGTTGGAGCAGCCAGGTGGTATTTTTACCACCTGGTAAAAATGGAGGGGAACGGAAAAGAATGCACAATGCATAAGATTATTCACGTTATATGAGCTACCCCAGCTCTTTTAATAAATTTTCTCCTATAGAACCTTTTTATTGTTATGGTTTTACCCCCAGAAAATCATTTAGGGAATCTGTTTTTAAAGAAGAGATGACGATATTCAAAATAAGGAAAAAAAGAAAAATCAAAGTGATGATGGCGTCAACTACTATTTCCAAATAAACCCATCCAGTTAGATTATCTCTTATCTAATAATTTAGCTACATGCTATCCCTGAATCAGACTATTGAAGCAATGTTAGGAAAGAAAAGTGACTTCATAAATTACCCTTTGAAGCTCAAATAAAAACTACATGCATTAGTAAAATCGTGAGCCATTTTAACTGATTTCCCTATAATTTTCATAAACATGCATCCTCAGTGGATTTGTTTAAGTTACACACGCACACGCACACACGCACACTCACACCCACACACACACACACATCTGTATGCATGCATAAGCTTGCAAATCATGTATTCAGTGCTGTCTTTTCAAAATCTGTTACGTGGTTATTAAGTATAAAGAAACCAGTACAATCATCTGTGAAATATTTCCATGTAAACTCCAAAGCACGTTTCATAAATGAGCTCACTGCGCGTGAAGAATGTGGCAGGGTTTCTCGCTAATGTTCTCTTGCCTTCCTTTTGTTCAGAGAATTTGGATGGAGAGACCCAGAACTTCCTGAAGTGATTCAGATGTTGCAACATCAGTTTCCTTCTGTCCAGTCCAATGCTGCAGCCTACTTACAACACCTCTGTTTTGGAGACAATAAAATTAAAGCTGAGGTAAGCACTCCTTGGATTCTCGAATGACTGGTGTCAGATGCATCATTCATAGGTTATCATAATGTTAAAAGACTAAAGATTAGGAAACGAAAGAGGTGGTTTCAGAATTCAGATCCATATTTAAGATTGAAGTGTATAGCACTTTTCATTTCATTTCCTGGCGTGCCTGTGTGTCCAGATAGCCTCCTTTTTAAATATTGGAATGTGCTAGAATAGAGGGCCAAAGAGACGAGCCAGCAGAGGCAGGTGTCAATGCCGTACCTTTGGTGTGAGTTGCTTTTCTCTCCCCAAGTCCGTCTCTGGAGATGTCTCTAAGTTGTAGAGAAATACAAGGCACCTTCTGTTGTCTCCTCGAATACCAGATTACTACAGTCAGTCTGTGTATGAGCTGTCACTCCTGGAAACCCCACTGATAAGATGGGAACTCCCGGCAGGAGGTCAGCTTTGTGCCAGCAGGGACACGCAAGCCACTTCCACAGGCACCGATGGGTGACCGCAGGCGGATGTGTTCCCGTGAAGCGGCTGTTGTCTGTGTCCCTCACGTCAGCAGTGACTAAGAAGCTCTGCTTTGTGAAGATTTGAGTCACGTATTTTGTGCTGTGTGGCATTTCTGGAAAACCAAGGTGGTCAGCTCCCCAAAGTCTGATGTTTTAGACAAGGGACAAGCATCTGCTTTTAAGGAGCTGAGTAATCAAATTAAAAAAAAAAAAATTATAGGCTATATGGAGTCATCTCCATAAGCATGTAAGCAATTCTGGAGACGAGTCTAAATTAGTTGAAGAGTAGAAAGATGAGATTCGAAGATATCATTGAAATTTATTAGAGATTTTGCTTGCTTGCCGTGGGATGTATATAGCCTGTAATTCACACTTTTTTTTTCTGTCTCCATTCCTCTGGGGTCACAAAGGACTTGATCTGTGTTCATTCTTATTTGAAAAATCATATTGCTTTGTGGAATTAATATAGAACAGTGGTTCTCAGCCAGGTGTCATTTTGCTTCCAAGGGATCTTGGACAGTATCTAGAGATATTTTTCATTGTCACTGTGGACAGGGTCATCATGGTGTCATTAGCACGTGGTGGTCCTGAGCTCATCCCATGATGTGCAGGGTGGCCCTGACAGCAAAGAACTCCCACCCCCGATGTCAAAATGCCACGGCTGAGATAAGTCAAATACTGTCCATCTCAGATCAATTTTAAAGGTTTTAAAGTATCACCTACTAAAATGACCTAAAATTAGTTGTGTGACTCCTGTTCTCAATGGAAATAATTTGAACCAGTCTCCGTTTTCAATAGAAAATGAAAAGGTCATTCAGCATTCGGGGATATTTCTGATTAGGGGCTCACATACCCTCTTTTTCTGCAAGAGTACACCTTTGAGGGTTTCCCGAAAAGGTCTGGAAAGCATCTCTCATTCCACTGCTGGCAGAGGGTCGGTTCAGAGATATGCGGCGCCCCTGCAAAGAGGAAGGGACTCCGATCCAGATTGTGGTCCTGATGTCAAGGCTGAGGAGCCTGCGCATGAGAGCGGTGTGAAAAGTTGGCTTGCTCATGGGCTGAGACTCACGGGGTGAGCAGGTGGCTGGCCAGCAGGACCACGCGTTGCTTGAGAGAGCAGGAAAGGAAACTGGCGCAGGGGACTTCCAGAGGGTGCGACGCTCACGTGAGCGGGGCCTGTGTGGTTTACCAAAAGAGGAGCCTCTGAGTTCCTTACCAACTCGCTCAGATGTGGGGTGGAGGGGACCCTGTGCCTGTGTAGACAGGGGTGTGCAGTGGGGGCGTGACCAGCTCGCACACCATTGTCGGACACATCCGACACCTGCGTCTTGCTCACCCGTGTGTCACCCTGAGCAAGCTGACTGTCCTCATGCATCTTCTTTCTTTAAAGGGGCTGATACCTCTGTTGTAGTCATTGTAAATGAAAATGCGGGCTGCTCGGCTCTGAGATAGTCGTTCATTCACATTCTTTTTGGCCAAGCATCTAGTTAAGACACATCGGGTACTACTTTTATCGTTTTAAAAAGGTATTATGGTGGGGAAGCGCAATCACTGTGCCTTTCATCTCCAAATTCTGACAGCTGGAAAGTCAGCCCAGTGGGTCGGGGGAGGCGGGTTCTGCATAATAGGGTCCAGGGACCCCTGAATGAAAGGATTCCCAACCTTCAGCAATAGGCTTGCTTCTTGTGTTGTTTGTCTTTTATTTGGTAAGCTATGTTTACAAACAATAATAAGGCAAATGGTTAATTTTAAACATTAACACAACCAAGAAGTACACATGAAAGAGTCTCTCTGCCTCTCATTGATTCGCCTTCTCTGGGGCAACCCTTGTACATTCTTCAGGAGACCGATCTTGCCCAAAGCCGTTCAACTGACTTTTATATTTTGGGACTCTGAGTGGGGGACTTGACAGCATTGCCTCAGTGGATTCTAAGAGAATAGTTCTAAGTGCTGGTTCTAAGAGAATGGTTTATGCTATGGATTTCAGTCCTCTGTTCCATCTCCTAAAGACTCCTAGCACTGCCAGGGCCTCATGATAACATCCCCATAGTACCCAGGAGGCTGGGGTGAGACGGAAGGAAGGGCATGTAGGTTATAGCCTGCTGCCAAGTTGACAAAATGAGGTTGAAGTTAGTAAAAGCCAAAGGAAGAGGGAAAGTGGAAAATATTTCAATGCAGTGTGAAGTGAGCCAACAGAGGTAGGTGTCAAGTGCTGTACTCTTACTGTGATTTGCTTTTCTCTTCCCAAGTCCAGCTCTGCAGATGTGTCTAATGTCTAAGGAAATACAGCACATCTTCTCTTCTCCTCTCTTCCTCAGTCTCATAGGAATCATGCAGACACGTGCATGTGCATGCGCGCGCACACACACACGCCTCTCATAGTGATTCTCATCCTAACTCAGAGCTCAGACCATTTAGTAATGGTTCATCCCCTCGTGATGGATAGCTGACCGTCATGTTTTCATATACAGGTATTGATTTTTGTAATTACCTGTTGTCCAAATACTAATCTTGCAGGCTCTAGGCTTTCCAAATTTACTCAGACTTCTAGTCTTTCTATTGCATTTTATTGAATTGATTTAGCTCTTCAGTCTACATTTCATTATTGGAATTGACTTTGCTCACACAATGGGCAGGTCACTGAGCAAAAGGCAGAATTAAATCTCCTCAATGCAGAGTGTCATAAATCACGTCTTTCTATTCCTTATTACAATGCTTTGTACAGTTTTCATATAATGAAGCCAAGAAATGGACTTTTGTTCAAAACAATGCCCGATCTTACAAAGTTGAGACTTCACCTCCATCAATTAGCAGAAGAAAACCCTGCCCCTCAACTTTCCCCTGTGGTATCAAGAACTTGGACTTGAGGCAGCCTCCTGGCTTTTTCCCCAACAGAAGAGGGAAGACAGAGGGGTGAGGCTGGACATGGCCAGGCTGGCCACTAGCAATGATTAAGGTAGTCTGCCATCCCCAGGTAGGCAGACCCAGGGCAGAACATTTTGTTATAAATACCCTGAAGACCAAAAATTGTCTTTGGGCACTCAGGTGCCCAAAAATTGGGGTAGGAGGGCATCATACACACTACTCAGAGCCAGACTGAGATCAGAAGCCAGGCAGTTGAGGAGAAGTTAAAGAGGGTTGCCGAAGTATCCTAGGTAAGGAGAGCAGCTGGACCACCTCTATAATAATGCTGTTTGTGCAGCTCCTTTTCAGGGGCCAGTCGATACCTGGTCTGGAGTGGGCTCTCCTCCGAAGGACATGACTGCCACAGAGCGGGTCATAGTATTTGAACTCGGCTGTCATCTACACCATTCCCTAGACTGTTGCTAATAATACAATACATTGAGCATTCGAGAATCTCACAGGTCTTAGACATGAAACTTGCTCATGTGTAGACACTACAGGCATCGGTTAGTAGCCCCTCACATGTTGATAACTTTCTTTTTTACAGGAAAGGTGCAGGCAGGAATGAAGGTGAGCAGGCAGGCAGACGGGCAGAGAAAGGATGAAAAAGTGTTTTCTTTTTATTTAATTGTTCACATTGGTTGTTCTCCCTGGGTCATGAGTCTTGGACCTTGTTGTATGGGGAGCTATTCCCGGTGTACCAGACTGCTAGGCCACCAGAGCGCACCCATGTTGATCACCGTTTAGTGTTTTCATAAATCCTTTCTTCCCTGGGAACTCCTCTGTTAAATGCACCAAGAAAATGCTGTTGACTTGGGAATAATACTCAGTGCTTTTCATGGGTTCTCATTAGTTGCGTTTGTTATTATTATTATACTCTCCCTCCTGCTTTGTCCCCATTTCTTCTCAAGCACACGCTGCAGCAGGCGTATGGGTGGCCCCTGCGTCACACTCGGGCACTTACACAGACAAGCAGGACGCACACATACACACTCTCTGGTGGCATTCTGTTGCCCAGAGAGAGAAAATTCTATTTGTACCTTGTTCACTGGCAAAAAGGAATTCCTCTTAAGATGTGAATTTTTCAAATAGCTTATTTTATAATACGATAAATGTCATCGGTTTTACATGTAACAGTTCAATTGTAAAATCATTGAAAAATGTATTTTCCTTTCAAAATCGGACCTTTCACTTAAACGACCTTTCTCTTAAACATGCCTGTTTCAAAGCCTCTTCCTTCACTATCTGATTTAGTTACCACTGAGAAGGGTGACCTGTGCTCACGGCGCCGTAGTAGAAAGGGCCCAGGAACCACCACTGATGAAGATTTTTATTTAAGGCCTCGCCCTTATGAAAGTGGGCTTCAGCGTGTCACATATACTAGCAAAGTGTCTGGAGGTCTTTGAGAGGAAACTTAGGCAGTTCAACAGTAAAACAACTCCTGGAGGAGATCAACTCTGATTTCCTAACTCCCAACAAACCTCTTTCCAATTGCCTTATCCTCCTAAGTCCAAGAAAGCTCTTTTTTGGTTGTTTAAAAAGATATGGAATTTTCAATGTGAGTGGGTAAAGGAGTTTAATGATAGCCTGCTGTGTGTTAGGAGGGGCATCCAATATTAGTAAATAGATAGGTGCTTGCCTGGAAGGCGTCTGCACCTAAGGACAGATGATGTGTGGACAGGACAGTGCCCTGTGCTCACTATAATGGAAGAGAGATGCTGACCAGTGAGTGTCCTCCCACCGTGTGGAGTCCCAGGAAACTCCCTGCATCCAACTGCCCTGAATCTTAAATCAGAAGTTGCCAAAAAATAGAGCCTAAGCCAGACCCACTTAGACTTGATGGAATAGGGCTGAGCCCTGTGGAACACCTGTGTGTGCGTGTCTCTGTGTGAGCAGTCCCTGTATTTTCAATGTATTATGCTAGTTGCTTTAGCGATATTAACTGGAAAAGACAAACTGATTTGTGTATTGAAATATGCATGTATTTTCTCTCCTCCCGCCCCAATTTTTATTTTATTCAGACTGATTTAGGACATTCCATGTGTTAAAAAAAAATCCCAACTGGTTCCTGTCTACTACCCTTAAAGTGCTTCATAATTTCTGTTTTATTCATGGCCCTTTCTACCTCATACTGTTCAAGAGAAGGTGCGATCCATCTTTTCCATTGATTACCTGTGAATCATTCCTTCTCTTCCCTTCATCATAAATTGTTCCACCTTCTTGGAAAAAGGGCCTCTATCAGTTGCTAGAAATTCACTGACAGCATCGCACTGAGATCACAGCTCCGGCTCTGGCGCCATTTGCTGCCTTCGAACGCTGATGGCTCCTCCTTCCTCATCTGTGACTTCAGAAAGGTCTTCTTACCTCTCTGAGCCTCCGTGTCCCACACTGTCAATGGCAGAGGCAGCCACATCACTGGAGAGAGGGTGCACGTAGACCGCCGGCCAGACCGAGTCGGGCAGAGATGTGGGTCAGTGTCAGTCTATGTCTCAAATACACACTGAGAAAACTCTTCTGACGTTGAGATGCAAGCCAGCCTTAGAGCTGTCCAGACAGATGACTTGCACTCACCCTTGTCGTGTGCCTTACTTTTGCATTTTGAAATCGATCGTCAGCTAAAGGCGGTAGAAAGCACATGAAGTGATGTGCATGGTTCATGCTGAGTCACTGTTGAAACAAGCACCCTCAGTCACTGCCCTTTGGGAAGCTAGAATCCAAGAACCATTTGTCCATGCCAACTGGGAAGGACACAGGAGCAGGGTCAAGGGCTTAATCCTCTGAGAGGGGGACTAATGGTTCTCTTCATTCACCAGATACTCAGCAATCAACTCCCCAGTTCCAGGCTCTGTCCTTGGTCCTGATGACACAACAGTGAACAAAACAGACCCAAATGATTGGGGGAAAGGGCAAACAAAAATACAAATTGACCATATGTCCAAGGGAGATACTGGCCTTGGAGAAATGGAGCCCCGAATGGGGATGGAGGGGAGTGGATGGGGGTCTGTAGGACAGTCACCCCTGAGAAATAGAAATAGCACTGGTGCAGAGCCCAGTGGCAGTGAAAGGAGGCTGCACCAAGTGTGTTGGTGCCCTAGCTGTTCTAACAGGCATCACCAGCTGGGTGACTTAAAATAGCAGAAAATGATTCACAGTTTTGGAGGCAGAAGTCCAAGGTCAGGTGTCAGCCTGGCCAGGCCCCTCTGAGACTAGGAGGAGGCTTCCCACCTCTTCCTAGCTTCTGCTGTTGGCTGTCAGTCCTGGGTGTCCCCTGGCTTCAAGACTTATCACTCCAGTCCCTGCCGCTGACATCTTATGACCTTTGTCTCTGTGTCTTCTATCATGAAGATACCAGTCATATTGTTTGGTTCACCCTGATGAGCTGATCTTAATTTGATTCTGTCTGTGAAGACCTTGCTTCCCAGTCAGGTCATACTCGTAGTTATCTGGGTTACATTACAGGCTGTCTTCGGGCCCCAGTTTAACCCACAGCCAGAAATAACCAGAAGGGAGCTGGGACTGAGCAGGGGAGGGCAGAAGAGAAGGTGAGATCGGAGGCACATGTCCAGGGCTGGGTTACGAGACCTTGCAGGCCAAAGGCCTCGCACAGGAAAGAGATATCTGGGGCCTGCTCTTTGGAGGATGGTTTGGAAAGTAGCCCGTTTCCAGGAAGAATGCCTGAATTGGTTCTGGAACATTAAAACCGTGGAAGGAGAGGGTAGCTGGTGATGTCAAAGATGAGAAGAACCCCCAGTGGAGATAGTGAACAGGTAGCAGGAGGGCACGGAATTGCCCTGGAGGATGTTAAAGACACACATCTCAGAAGAAAGTCAGGTGATGAGCTGATTGGGACAGGGATTGAGAAAGTCACAAAAACAAAGGGACTAATGCACCTGTGGGCAGCGTGTGAGGGGACCTGGGAGCATTTGGAAGGACTGATGTCAACAAGGAAGGCTTGGTAGAGACTCGCAGCTGAGGGGGTTGACCACGAACCTTCCAGAGAAGTGGTCAGGAGACAGAGGAGGAAGCACCAGGAGGCTCTCCTCTGAGCTTGGTCCCTGGAAATGTCCATGCAATGGAGCCTGCAAGAAGCAGCAGGTGACAGGTGACAGAAAAAGAAGGAAGTCAGTAACTTAAACAGAACACCAAGACCTGTTTCCAGAAGACCTTCAGGTCAGAGTGTGATGAGGGCAGGAGATCTGGTGGGTGGAGGGAGATTGGGCCCGGGTCTTGGGGAGGTGCAAGCTCCGTGGAGGAGTTACGAACCTAGAGGCCCACAACACTTATGAACACAGGTTGGTACCAGTGTGACCCACACTGAACTCCATCACCGCCGGAAGCTACAAGTGATGAATGAAGAAGACAACCCGTTAAATATTCTTTTACTTTCCTGAAGGCCTGGTCCTTCACACTTGAAAGGTAATGGCAGAGGCAGATCGAGAGTTATTGGGCTGCGCTTCCAGCCGAGAGAGCCATGAGTCATCCTCTGCAGAGCAGATAATAAATAGGCTACATGGCTAACAGGCTGGGACAGAATTACAACTAAAGAAGCAGATATGACTCCACTGAGGGATATATCAACTGGGCGGCTCTGTTACTTCCAGAGTGAGTCAGATTCCTGTCTTCTGAAATATGGAGCCAGAAGCAGAGACAGAGGCATCCACAGCCACCAATGGTGGTGTCACGGGGAGGCTGCCTGGGACTTGGTGACACTCACCCCCACCTCCACCATGCACATCTCTTTCATTTCACTCTAACTCCTGTCTGCCCTTCATCCTCCAGCTCCTACCTGCTCTTCTCTCTCTTCTTTCTCCCCTTTCCTTCCTAAACTGGGCTCTGTCAGGACACCCTGGAGCCATCCAGACTTGTCCTGGCCTTGGGAGAAAGGGAGCAAGGACTTTGCTGGCCAGGTGTCAAGGGCGGATCAGATCTCAGTGTGACCATTCTGTGCGATGTCCAGTAAGCGCCTTCGCCTGGCCCCAGAGGGAATCGCATGGGAACTGCAGCAGATGAGATGTAGACCCCATGAGGAAATAAGTTGATCATTACCAAGACCAAATTCAAAGGGGACCCAGTTTTCAGTGGGAGACTGAACTGGGAGAAGGAAGAAAATCACGTAGCAGAAAACTGGGTATAAGGAGAGGGACAGTTTATGGGTGGCCGCTGTAAAGGAAGACTGGCTTCTTCCCAGACGGGCTGTCAGCTGAGCTTCTGAACTGGCAGCCTGTGCTCCCAGAGCACAAGGGAGAGAAAATGTGGAAGATAGTCAGACCTGTAGAGTAAGGTCTTCCCTCAAAGGTGAGGGAGGTGGACCCCGGCGGGACAGACGGGTGGCTGGTGGTGCAGGCGTGCAGACATGGGTCCCTGCAGGGCTGTGGGCACACAGGGTCAAACCAGACGTGAGCGTCAGAAGCTGCAGGGCCAGCAAAGAGCCACAGGCAGCCACTGCCAAAACCAGGCCCGCATCTGGGGACACTAGCCAGACACCTTCCTTCTTCTCCCTCCCACCTCCAGCAGGAGAGAGAACGAGAGGAAGGAAGAAGGAAAGAAGAGCACACCAGGGGCTGCAGCTCCTGTTCAGCACGAGAGGGTGGATGCTGGGCGATCTGGAGGGGCAGGGTGGAAGTTGGCTTCTTTTTTTGAAACTGGAATGAGGCCATTTTAATACAAAGGGAATGGAAGTGAGGAATCAGATTAAGGTTGTTCTGAAAATGAGCCAGCCTGCAGGGAGAGTCCTGCTGAAACCCCCAGGGGGAGAGAATTGTCTGTGCTGGATGCTGATGGGTTGGAATGCCGGCCCGAAAAAGGGCTCCTGACGCAGGAGCAGTGGTGCTTGGAGTCTCTTTCCACCGCCTGGAAGTTTCTTTGCTGGGTGTGTGGGATTCACTTTGGGTTATTTTCATTTCTTGCTTCTTTTGACTGTGCTCTCTTGTTTTAGTGGGTTGTCTTGTATTCTCTCCAGTTCTTACCAAAAAAATGACCTGTCTGAATGTTCATCCATTTGAATTTTTACCGCAAGTAGAGGACCCTGGTCTCGGCTAGTGTGTTTTCTTGGCACGTTTCTAAAAGAGAAATTCTAAACGGGAAGGACAAACCCCTCCTTCAGGTTGTGGTCCATCTTGATCTCCTACATAAACTCCTTCAGCTAATACAGCGTTTCCTTTTCTTCCATCTTTGAGAGACACATCAGAAGACCCCTGCTCTCCTGCTCACACTTTGCTTCTTATTCTTGCATCTCAGCACCTTTAGGCCTTGTCTTCAAGGACGAGAGCTAAAAGTGTTGAACCTAAGAAGACGCATGTTTAGCTGTCCTGTTGCTTTTTCCCTCCCAGACACGCCCGGTTTCCTGGCACACACGAGACAACGTTTGTCAAAACACTGGGAGAAACAGCACAAATCAGAGGGCGTCCCTTGTGGAAAATGTTGCAAGTTTCTCCTTCCTTTGATGTGGTTCCTGAATTCCTGTGATCTGCTTCGTTAATCGGCAGTCATTGGCCTTGCCCGCACCCCTTTGGCGCCTCTATTTTCCCCTTGTCCCAAGGTCATTGTTCCCCGCCATTCAGCATTTGTAAACCAGAGGTCCAGACCTCCTCAGCCTGAGAGCACTTGCAAATGCACTCATGCCCCTGATCTCTGCAGCTCTCTCAAGCCCCCTTGGAAACGATTAACTCCCCTGATGTCAGAAACTTGAAGAACCAGACCTTCCCTTGACTCATTTTAAGTGTGTGCTGATTTCCAGCTCAGCTACTATTCAGTCTTTTAAAATCAGCTTCCAACAGGAAGAAATGTGTCTTTTTATACAACTGACTCTTCCATGTTTTGTCAGATTCCTTTCCTAACGGGTGCACTTTGTCATTAAAAATGATTTTTACACGTTTCAAGAAAGGCTATAGGTGATCATGAAACGATGACTCTTCCAAACCCCTAATATAAGTGAAAGGAGGGAAAAAAAAAAACCTATTTTGCTAAGAGCTCTTCAAAATTCAAATTGCTCTTCTGCATTTACAATCCCTCTTAATTAATTTGCCTCTTGAATAAAGAAGTAAAACCCTGAGTAGGCATTAACTCCTTTGTCATTCATATTTAATTATATGTATGGAACAATTTCTGCATTTCCTTTGGATCTAGACTGTGTGTCTTTAATTTCCAAAGATTGTTCGAAAGAATCTTAACAATGGAAATGTTATTTTCCCTGGAAATAGTGGAATAAAGAGACCAGGCTCCCCAGGGCAGCTGACAAAAGCCTCGTTAACCCCACAAGTCCCTGAGCAGTCTCAGTAGGTGAAACCCTAGCAGTAGATGAATATTGTTGTAACATCCAGTGTCTTTGTTTTCATGGCAAAAGACAAAAAGGGTTCCCGTCAGAATGCTGAGATCTTATCTCCAGCTTTCCACTGACTAATAGAGCATATTCCCCATACCCTCCCTTCGTGGAAACGGAAAGAGATGGAAATGATTTTGCAATGCCATCTTGATGGCCAGACAATTCTTAGCACAAGGCCACACAACTTCACATCTGGTAAAGGAAATAGCTATTTTAGTGGAATAGGCTCCTTATCCCCTTGATGGGTTATCTGCAACATTATATTGTGTAGAAATTATAATCCAAAGAGAAGGGATTCTTTCTATTGGCTTTTACCACACAAGTGAAGGTACCTGTAGCTTTTAACATGGTGATAAAAGCTGGCTTGTAAAAACATACAAACCGAACTTAGAAAGTCAATATCTATGTTATATTCAGGTGGGTACAGGTGTGATGGGTGAGCCTGCCCCATGGTAGAATGTCCTCTTCTAATATCTAATATTATGAGACCTGTGTGGAGACCCACAGGATTGGGGGCAAAAGGGTGAGTGATTTTTCTAAAGAATATAGGCAAGGATTCAGGTAAAAACAACTTAGGATATTGAGACTGAATGACCCAAAGACTAGTGTCTCCAATGTAGAGTACTGTCAGAGTTTATGTCAAATAAGAATTAATCACAGATAGTATCTATGAAATCTGCTGCTTTTGCCTCTAATCCAAGGCCATGTCCCTCTAGGCTGGGTAAAATCCATGCAGTGTGAGGTTTACCTCCTTGGGAAGATTTTCTCTACCTCCTCCAATCCCACTATTACCCCTGAAGAAGTGACAGTATTAAGAGCTAAAGCCAGCATGGACTGATTCATGACTGTGGCCTGCATCAAATGGGACCAAATATTTTTGACTCACACCATGGATGCTCTGGTGATTTGGGGGAACCCTTTCTGAGATGTTCAAGAGGAAGTTAGGGCACCCTTGTCTAGATTCTGTGGCTAGCAGGTGCTAGCTTCCAGGAGAAAATGAAGACTCAAAGGCCAGAAAGGTTGGACAGAAATGGGACTGGGCATTATAGGAGAGTTTAGATGAGGGAGGGGGTTATATGGTCACTAAAGCAGAAAAAGACCAAGCAGCTGGTCAAAAGACACTGACTATAGATTATATTAGTTTCTTCCTACTGCTGTAACATGTTACTACAAACTTAGTGGCATAATACAACACAGAGTTGTTAGTTTGTGCCTCCAAAGGTCAGAAGTTTGAAATCAGGTTCACTGGGATACTGTCAAGTTGTCAGCCTTCTCTAGGCAAGAGTCTGTTTCCCGTTCTTTTCCAACTTGTCGGGGTCTCATATTCCTTAGCTTGTTGCTCTTTCCTCCGTTGTTCAAGTTCATCATTCCAACGTTGCTTCCATCATCTCATGTCCTCTCTCTCTGGTCCTCCTGCCTCCCTTTTATGAGGACTCTTGGGATTGCGTAGTCCCACTCAGACATCCAGGAAAATCTTATATCTCAATTTCCTTTATTTATTCAACAGCTAAAGCCCTTTGCTATGTAAGCTAATCTAGTCACAGGTTTCAGGGGTTCAAATGTGGACATCTTTGAGAGAAGGGGATTACTCAGCCTATCCCATGAATCTTTGTCCATAGATTAGAAAAACTTAATTACCTTGGAAGAAAAACAAATCAGAATTAATGTCATTCCCTCCCCTACAAAGTTGTAGAAATTTTAAAATAGTTATGCTTATCTTCACTGATCTGACAACGACTTTGATGGAGGCTCAGGAGGAGATAAGACTCAGAGATCTTGGAGAAAAGATTTTGAGTCAACTCTTATAATGGCAGAATTTGCAGGTACAGGTAGAAGGGACCACAGTGTGGTCAAGAGGAGTGACCAGGGGGTGAGGACGGTTGGGTTACTCTCCTAACACTCCCAGCAGGACATTTGAAGTCACCTGCTAAAACTTGTTTTATTGACAAGAGGCCATGAAATCATATTTAGGGGACTTCATCAGTATGATTTTACCTGGTCATTGTACGAAAGAATTGGAAGCTCTTTAGAGAAAGAAGGGAAACATAGCTGTTCAAGCAGAAGTTAATGTTTCATACTCACTCAGACATACCGCATGCGAAGACCATAATGAGTTCATGCTGCCTTAACCCCTGAGGGGAGCAGGTGTGGCGAAAATGGCCATAAACCAGTTGTAGTTGTATAAGCTAGTATCCAATATTCTCAAAACTAAAATAAGACGAATTTCCTGGGCAGGTGCTGGAGATACATACATATATACATATATACGTATATATGTATATACGTATATATGTATATATATTAGCAAATGAGATAGTAGAAATTGTTTGCACCCTCACAGATCCTCCTTATACAAAATACTTACTTAACCACAGCAGTAAGCTTTTCTAGGTTGAGGTTATAGATTATCAGAGGCTAAATAGAGTAGTTCTCCCTATGGCTCTGGCAGCATCCAATATAGTTGAAGCTAATAAGGAGGTGCACTTGGCACCAGGGATTTCCGTGTTGTCACTGATCTGGAAATTCTTTTCCAATCCCAATTGCAGAGAAAAAAGCAAATTTCAATTTGCCTTTACCTGAGAGTCCCTGCAATCTATTTTAACAATTTTCACACAAGGATATGTAAATTCCCTTACCCATAACCAAATTCCTATGAAGGGATTCAAATTGACTATAATGATACATGGTGCTCTAATATGTAACTTTGATGATGTAATGATTATCAGGCTTATAAAAGAGCAGGCCAGCAGAGTTGGAACTAGTGTGATCTATGGCCAGATGATGCCAGTTTATAAATTCAGCAAAATTATAAGGAGTCACCAACAAGACAAAGTTGCATAATCAGGGGTATTTCTAAACTGATGAGAAATATTCCAATGATCCCACCCTGAAGCAAATAAGGAATACAATTACTGGGTAGAACTCCTTAGGTCCTGAAGAAATTATAGCATTTATCTTTGGGGATATTAGGTCTCATTAGGAAAAAAAAAGACAAGAAGGAGAGGAAACGGAAAAGTAATAGAACAAGAAAGAGAAGCATTTCTGAAGATGGTACTGAACAGCAAAAAGATTTCAAGGTCCTCTAGGTATGTGTACCAAGGATAACCATGCATGCCCAAGATGCACAATCTTCTTTACCCAAACAGTGACAGATACCCAGAGATGAGAGTTTATGACAAAGCCAGTAGGGGTAGTAGAGGACAGCATGAAGGTTTTGAGCCAGCTGACTGCCACACTCCACCAGTAGATGGTGATTCTGAAAGGCCATCAGTGGCTGCTCTTGAGCACTGGTAGACATTGCTTGCATCCCTCAGGGACAATTGAGACCTGAAATTCCTGTTAGACCTTGCAGAATGTAGTAAAACACGGTTATAAGAAAGAATCCACCGAGCACCTTTGTGATTAAGTACCAGGCTTTGCTCAAGAGCACTCTAAGTTTAGTTTTACTAGAGTTGCCCACTAGATGCGTGACCAAGATGCCTCTGGACTCTGTTTCTCTGCCTTATCTCTCATGATGCTTTTCTCCTATAGTGAGACCATAGACCCAGCCTATGGTTTCTTACTAGTACAAGGCCAACAGTCTGTAAGACCTATTATTTCTCTAAAATGTTAGAGAAAGAACGCTTTCGTAAGACTGCATCCTTCCAACGTCACTTACAGAAAAGTTAATGTTAAGAGGACAAAAACAAAAACCCAACCCCTCAGAGCTGTATTCTTTTCAGTTTAAACAGTTATAGTAGGTCATATTCATTATTTTTATAGATATGATCAGCCATTCAGCATGCAACCTACCATGCTAGGAAGACATTTTCTGTCTTCATTAAAGCTTTCTGAGCAAAGAATCATGTAATAGTGATTGGTGGCCAGTGACCAATGGGTTAGCCACTAAATCCATAAGCTCAATATCTTAGAACTCTGGAGCCTGAAAATTCAAACTGGTCTCACTGAGCTAAACTCTAGTACTGTGCTCCTTTCTGAAGGCTCTAGGGGAGAATCTGTTTTCTTGCCTTTTCCAGATTCTTAAGACTTCCCGCTTTCTTTGACTTGTGGCTCCTCAGTGCTCAAAGCCAGCTCTGGCTGGGAGGGTCTTTCTCACATGGCAGGTTTTTTATTCTGATGTTATTGCCTCCTTCTTTGACATAAGAGAATGTCATGGTGGCCCTGGGCCACCTGCATGACCAAGGATAAACTTCATGATCAGCTGTTTAGCAGCCCTAGTTCCATCTGTGATCTTAATTCCCCTTTGCCATGTGACATGCATAGTCACAGGTGCAGGGATTAGTACTGGGCCTCTTTGGGGTGGGGATATCATTCTTCTACATAACTACTTAAGAGTGGGGAAAATTCTTAGAGGTCCTGGGCAGCTGCACCTCTCATGGGAAGTTGTCACCACCTCCCGCTCTGTGACCCTGTCAGCCTGCAGACAAGTTCTGGATTCTTTATACTAAGGGAGCCATTTCCCTTGGCTAGGTTGGCTTGATCGCATAGCTCCATTCCATCTTGCCAACTACAGCATTGATCACATTTGGGGAAGGACAAGCCATCGTTGTGAAAATCCTGTTTTCATAATTTCAGACTAAATCACAATTTCCTTAATTTTGTCATTTGTTTGCCTCTTCCCACCCTTATAAGCATGGATAACTTTATGAATAGATACCTCACAGTTTTCCATATTATCTCTCAGATTCCAAAGCTCATGTTCTCCAGCCTCTAGACTTAATTTTTCTGCAATAAACACCCTAAGAAGTGAATCAATAGATGATAATTTGTTTTGCAATTTAGATTTTTCCATTTTAGTGTCTGAAGACCTGAAGAGTGACAGCAGAATGTGAAAATTTTGAATGAGGAATAATCTTCCTTATTGTTCTGACTTTTTTCTGTCTCTTTACTATTTAGCCTAAGTTCATCTAATGGAAATTGGATATTCAGCCATAGACCTGAATGCTACACTGTTTCACATGCCTTTATATATTTTTTTTTGCATTAAGGAAAACAAGACATCTGCATATCTATAATTAGCTAATATATTCAGCACTGGATCCTATAAACAAGATGCAGGTGTAGGTACTGCAGAAACATTTCGTACATCATGTTGAATTTTTTCCTTGGGGGAGAAATCACTCTGCTCTCATGAGATGAAGATACAGAGTTATAAGAAAAAGCATGTCTTCTGTGCATATTTGTGAATAAGTGTGCATAACCTTCACTGGACAAGTGCCATTGTACTCACAGTTGTATAATATTCTAAGGTTCTAAGGACTACTCTTAGGTGTCAGTTGAGCTTTGTTCTCAAGTACTCATTTGCTTGACATATGACATTTCTCCTGAAGGGTAGACAGTGAAAGTTGGCTTAATTTTAAAATCACAGTCAAAACTGTATTCAGTCGAAAATCACTCTGGGCATCAGCTGTGTGACAGGTACCCCTCTGGACCCCAGGGGATTCAGCATTGAACAAATAAGACAAAATCTCTGTTCTCACAGTGCTTACATCCCTCTGGGTGGGAACCAGACAGAAAATCAACATGTGAGTACAGGAACTGTATCAGCTGGTAAGTGGGACTGCACGGAATGGATGGAAGGGGAAGTGTGGACTGAGCTGCAGGCGGGTGTGCATGGAGGTAACACTTTGGGTGATTCATCAGGTTGCGTGGACATCCGAGTGATGGGAAGAAAGCCACTCTGCAGAGTCCTGGAGAACCAGTAGCTGCTATGCATCTTCCAAAACCCAGAGAATTGAGCCCAGCGCGGGTCAGAGAGGACAATGAGGGAGGGAGGCAGAGAGAAGACAGGGCAGGTCTTGCAGGTCCAGAGACCAAGGTTAATGATCTGAATGAATAGAGATCATTGACCATTAGAGGACTGTGGGCAGGAGCTACATGATCTGATTATGTATATTGGAGCTGGGGAAGATCTGACTGCAGCATGTACAGAATGTAAAGACAAAACAAAACAAGACTCCTCCCTGCTTCTTACTAGTCCTCACCACAAGCCTGTTAATGCTGAGAGGAAAACAATTGCCTCTTTTCTACTGTAGGGAAAAAAAATCAGATGCAATAAAACACAGTGTATTAAAATTTATTTTAATTTTATTAAGGGAACATTGCATTATACATGTAGGCTTAAAGTGTGTGCCTTGTAAATCAACATCTATATATAATACATGAAGTTAAGTGTTCTTAAAGAAGGAAACATGCAAACTAATAGTTTTTATCTCCAAGATTATTTTCACAGCAACTAGAAAATCAATAAAGAAAACAGAAGATAAGGGAACTACATTGTGTTTTAACTTGGGATGTTAAAGGTTAACACTTTTTTTAAAGACTTTATTGATAAACCATGCTGAAAGCTGAAGTCTGAAAATAGAGTGAACTCAGAACATTTTATTATTTATGGTTGGAGTTCCAGCCATTTAATCTGATACACTCCAGGAATGGAGATCTTTGAACTGAATGATTAATTTTAAAGAAATAATCTTCTCAATCTTTGTGACTCTTTTTATATTATTGAAAGGTTGAATACCTGCAGGGCAGATGCTTTGAATGCACTGTGATGAGTTATAAGAAAAAAAAAGTTAACGCTGCACAATTTAAATTGGAATAAAATAACTGAGAGACTTGAATGAATCCTGTTTTGCTGGGAGAAGGGAAAAGGGACATTCTGAATTGCTTTCTTTTCAGAATATATCAACTTATACATGTATATTTATTAACATATTATACACTATATATGCATAACATTCGTATATAGTTATAATCCTGTGTGTGGCTAACTTAACAGACTCACTCGGAGAGTTGTGCCATCAGAATCTCTAGATAAATGTTCACATGATGCCTGGACTAGTCTCCTTTTCCATTAATGGTGACACATAGGTTTAGGATGCACTACATTGCATTTGATAGGATTTCTTGGTATCCTTTTTTTAATTTCATAGGTCACAGATGCATCCAACAAGTAGATTTTCTTATCATGCCAAAACCTAAGTGTCGTATAAATGTTCTGCTTGGACTGATGGACAAAATGAAGAGTGAATAATATTTAATCAGTTGAGCAGGATCATTGAATAACTCATGTTTTAAGATGCCAGGTTGAGATTTCCCTGGTAACAGCTTTCTTTGTGTTCACTACCAGCATGTAAGAAAATGAGGTTGACGTGTTCCAGTTTGTAGATTCTCAAAAGAACTGGTCACAGTGGTTGACTCTGACAGACACCGGTGGGGAGCTCTGGAGCTCCGAGGGGTGAAACCTGTGCCCCCCTCTGCCCACCCTCCAGGAGCTTCTGTGCTCTTCTCTCTCCGCTGGGAGCAGAGCCAACTGGAGAATCACAGTGAGCAGTTGTCATGCTGGGGCACAGAGCTATTGGAATAAGAAAATCAGCATTAATTTTGACAAAAGAATTGAGATTTATGGGAACTCCACCACCACCCCATGCATGTTAAGCTGTTTATAAATTCCCAGATGCCATGTTTTCCTATCTCAGATATATTTCTGCGTAATCCAGAATGCCTTCTTCTGTATTGGATCTTAAATTCATTTCCACAATTTCCCATTTCATTTCTCTACTTTGAATGGGTCCTGACGTCCTGTCACTTGAATTTTCCCTCATTTGTTTGGTTTTCAGGTTTTCTCTTGCTGCCCTCCCGCCTCTGGGAGGCGCTGTATACAGGCAGATGCTCATCTGCGTGTGTGTATAAATTCTACTCTGGCTGACCCTTCTTGGGAGCCATCAACCACATGGGCTTTCGCACTTGGGGGGTTGGCATCTGTACTCTCCCTACAAACATATCATTCCTTTATGTTCTGTGCTTTAAAAAAAAAAATTCCACAAATCTCATGTTCTCCCTAAAGTGTTCAAGTCTAACTATAAACAACAATGTGTTAATCATTTTATTATTATAATTGATTTTATTATTTTTTGTTACTACTAATGCTTCCCTGCAATTTTTAGGTAAATTGAAAGGCTGAAAAGATGTACCACTAAACCGACACGCACCCGTCCCCCAGCGGTACTGTAAGGTGGGGTGCCCATGCTCTACATTGTATGGCTCACCAGTTTCAGACTTATTTCTTCCAGAAATAATTATCCCACTCCTCTTCCCCCAAAAGCTGGTATCATGACCTGCCAGTGGCCTTCATAGTATCTTATTTGTTCCTGCAAGTTGGCCTTTACTAGACAGACCCTCAAGGAACACAGGACAAGCAAAGCTTTATAACTATCGTATGATCTGAGAAAATATTAAAGCCTGAAATTCTTTTCTCAACCAGTGTTTACTCTAGTAAATACTGGCTATTATTATTATCACAAAAGCCTGCTATCTGCAGACCCGAAAGTAGAAAAAAGACCTGGATAGAAGAAAACACTTAAGCAAATGTTATAGTCTGTATAATTTTATGGGGATAATGGAAGTATTATTTGATGCCACTTACGTTTTATAAATCAGTGTTTCACTTAAAAACACATAGGGGAGTTTCCCGCTCTATGAGAACTCCTCCCGGTGCAAGGTATTCCTTTTTCTTTAATGTTGGTTATTTGTTGTAACTATAGGCTATCTAAGATGGAAACCAATTTCTCTGTTACTTCTGTGTAATCATTTTAATGCTTTGCATAACTTTGTCTTTTAGAAAGTTGTTATTTTCCATTTTGCAATAACAAAAGGGTAGCAATTTTTTAATGTGTGCTTCCATAATGCCCACGAAGTCAGAATGCAAGAGTCCCGGTGTCTCTCAGAAACGCTTCGCCAGCTGTCAGTCAACATCATCTGCCCCTGTGGTGATTATTAACGCGCTTGTTCATCAAAACGAAAGGCCGAAGCTCCGAGTCTCTCGTGATGCCTGTCTTTGGATCAGCCCCTTTATTCTCAGCCCGTTCTGCAAAACAGATCTGCCGTCAGCCCCTTCTTCACGCTTGTGCCTCTGTCCGTCACATCTAAAGTCACCTCATGTCTGCATCTGGACTATGCAGTGGCCCCTAACTGGTGTCCCTGCTTCTGCCTTTGGTCCTCCAGCCTGTTCTCCACGTGACACGGCAGCCGTTGCACAAGTGCTAAGTCAGCCCAGAGGCCCTGTTTGACGGCAACCAGTGCTCAGGCAGGGCGTGCAGCCCCCGCCCCAGGACGTGCCCTGGCCGCCCCAGGACGTGCCCTGGCCGCCCCAGGATGTGCCCTGGCCGCCCCAGGACATGCCCTGGCCACCCCTGCACCTGCTCCGTTCTGCTCCGGACACTGGCTCCCTGCTCTACACCCTCGCATCATTTTGTCTCTGTTCACACATCCCTGACCACAGTGCCCCAGCCCAGGCCGGGATCCCTCTGCATGCCCTGTCCTCTCCCCCTGCAGGACCGCCTTGGAGACAGGTTCCAAGGGGTCTGTCACTTCTACAACCTGGTGGACCGTTTCTCAGCATCCAGACTATGACTAGAAGGTTGCTAGGTGCTCCTGCAGGCAAAGCTGCCTGTTTCTTTCTCATTTGGAAATGGTCCCGTTGGCATCTTTGAGCTTTCATTCTGACTCCTCCGAGGATGCCTGATTCCATTTAGAGAGGGGTTTTGTCTGTCTCCGCTGCTGGTGATCCGGCTACCAATCGACTGTAAACACTAATCCAATGAGGGCCTGCATTTCTAACCATGAGCTCTGTGCGCACGCGCTTCATTCACTTACACTGCTAGGTAAGTTTCAGAAGAACAATCACACACACCTTGGTCACCCTCTCTGTCACACCACACCCCCGCCAGTTTCAGCGCTCATCACCCCTATCTTTCTTACTCCTTCAACCCTGGGTTCGCACCCTTCTCAGGTTCCACAATCTTGACTCCAGAATCCTGACGTTTTGTTGTCATGGCGCTGCCTGAGATGTTTTAGTAATTTGCAGATGGTTAAGCTCTGCCCTCCTCCTATGGGATTTGCATTTTCAGTATCTCTGTGTGCCCATCTAAAATTCCCTTTGAGATGTCGAACCATCTGTGAATATAGCGTTGCCACACAAATATGTGAAATTATATATTTTCCCAATGAAGAAGTAAAAAGATTAGATTTGTAATTTTTCATCTAAAAAGTAGATGTTGCTACTCAAAAAGAGATGGCCACTTGTTTTCAAAAATAAGACCAGAATTTGAAGAGCACTTGTTTTCAATCGGACATCTTGATTTAAATTCTTAATAGAGAAATAGCCAGCACTGCATGAGAGCCTCAGCGTGGGGGCCGGGGAGCGGGGCGTTGCTAGGAAATAAAAAAGGAAGAGAAAGGAAGAGAAAATCTGAACCTTGTCTTAAGTGAAGATGAATCCCACCTTTGTTGTATCAATGCGCTACCCCATGAGAAGGTATTAAATGGGAATGGAACATGGCCTGAGTAGGATGAGTCAGAAAAAAATAATACTGGATTTTACCCCAGTGTGGAATATAACAGAGAACTAGACAACAAAACAGTGAAATCGAAACTCTGGTTCCAGTGTGGGAAAGGGGGAAGATGGGCAGAAGAGGTAAAACTGACGGTGATAATTGTCACAGTGGTTCTGGTGGTGGGGACAGTGTGTTGGATCCATTGATTCAGGTGTGAATCTATCCATTGAAACGATATATCATAACCCAATGGTATATTCATTAAAAATCACAAAATTACATTTAAGCTTTAAAATCTTAAGATATGAAAAAAAATTAAGATATGAAAGCTAAAACAATACCTCATATTTGTGTACCATTAATATTTTTAGAAATAAATGGTTTCCATTTGTGTTTTTGTGCAAGGAGACTTGCACATCTATGAAATCGTACATTCACTTACATTATTTTTGCCTTGGGTTGGCATATTTCATCTTTAATGTACCTGATAATCAACTTCGTAAAACACTTTTCATATAACAAAGTCCTACAACATCGGTTTGTAATTCTGTCATACACTAGGCCCTAAATACACTGCTTTATCTCTTAGCTCTCCATTTTCTTAGCTATCTCAATTCTTGCATCCATATTGCAGTATTTTAATCATTAGGGCTCTGTGTGATATTTATATATGAGATAAAATCATTCCCCCTTGTATTCCTCCTCATCAAATTTTCTTAGCTTTTATGCTTGCTTAAGATTCCACATGAAAGTAGGAATTATTTTGTCAAGCTCAAAAAGTCTTTTGAATCTTGATTAAAATTATGTTGATACTGCAAAAAATTTTGGAGAATTCATAGCTTTTTCAGTATCCACTCTTTTCATTTCTTAATAAGGCATTTCATTATATTTATTACTGCTTTTTTTATATTGCTGACTAAAATGCTCTAATTTTGTTCAAGTAGATTCTGCACATCATTGGTGAAGAGTTTTTACAAAGACTCAACCTCCCAGAAAAAGGCAAATTAAATTGAAAAAAAGGTATCATTTTTACATCTTAAAGATTGGTCAAAATAAGAGAAAACATCACAAATGCCAACTATATTCTAGGAGACTCTTCTCTGAGGAGTAAATTAGTACAACCTTTTCGGCTACATCATGTAATTGAATGTAAATAAACTCTATAACCCACCAATTCTACATGTCCTATAGGAACTTCCACTGTGCCTATCAATGTACACAGCATCATTGCTTGTAGAAGCAGAACATTGGAATCAACCAAATGTCCATCAACATGAGACTGGAAAATGAAATTCTGTCGTCATGTGGAGAAATACTTTCCAGTAGTAAAAGTGAATGAGCAAATGCTATGTGATACTGACTTGGCTAAATATCACAAACATAATGCCATGGGATAAAAGCAAGTGAAGAAAAATACATACAGTGTCTCATCACTTCCATAGTGTCTAAGAATATAAAACCATTCTGTGGACACTGGCGGAAACATACACGCAGAGGGAAGCACTGTGGTGCCGGGGCTCAGAGCACAGGTGCTGAGCCTGGGTTTGAATCTTAGTATGTTCTGCCAGCTGCCTACTGCTGTGTGACACCAGTCGTCTCTCATTTCCCTGCACCTCAGTTTCCTTACTTCTAAAATAAGGATAGAAACTTTTAGTCTATCACGTTCATTGTCAATAATTTCTTCAGTTCACTCACGGTTTAATTTTGTTCAGTGTATATGTGGGGGAGGTGTGAGTTTGTGTGAATCTTTTCTTTATGACTTCTGGCTTTACCATCAGCTTTAGGTCTAACTTATGCAACAATACATAAGTATGTATTCATCCTCCTATATTGGTGTTTATTGTTTCACATTTACATTTCTGTTCCATCTGGAATTTATTTTGCATAAATGTGAAAAAATCAAATACCCTATTCCCTCAGCACATAAGCAGAGGGTACTAATTATGTGTATTGAGTCCCTGCTATTTCATGACCGTCTCCCAAAGTCTATAAATATGTGGATCTTGTCTGTTTCCCCTCTTCTTGCATTGTAGTCGGTTGGCTGTCATACTGTTCTTATTATTGGTGCTTAAGCATATGTTCATCCTTCCATAGTACTTTTCCTATGACTCTTCTCATATTCATTCCTGTAGATAGACTCTAGAGTCATTTTATCCAAAACAATTTTAAAGTAGCTTGAGTTTTAAATTGGAACTGCATTATTTTTTAAATTAATTAGGGGACTACAGAGATCTTGATTGCTTTCTCACAGAGAAACATGGTACACCCCCACTTGTATTTACATCTCCTTTTGTGTATCCCTCATACATTTACAGAACTCTTTTCCTAAAGAAACCCTCAATTCTATTGTGTATGTTTTCTAAATATTTGGTGTCTCATGTTGCTGTTTTGAATTGGGAGATGTTTTTTCTAAAATTCTGATTATTTTTAGCGTATGAGAAAACTCTGGATTTAAACATATCCATAAGATAATGTTTCCAGTATTAAACATTCAGCTTGTAATTTATGAAATTGTTCTATTAATTCTGAAAGAATTTTAGTTGGTTTTGACAAATGTATGTCTCTTTTCAGTCACCTTACCTCCTTATTTCAGTTGTTCAGACTTACTCTATTGACACATCTCCAACACAACTACTGAGGATAATAACTGGTATCCTCGATTTATCCTGCATTTAAAATGAAAGCCATTGTAGAATTAAATTAGGTGCCACAGTTACAGATTGCCTATGAGCCAAGTCCAAATTCAAGTTCAAGCAATCTGCTCAGTGAACTATAAAGCAAGTGTTTACAACCAAAAGCAAAGGTAGTGGGGAATGGAATCCAGACAGTAGTTGAATCTCTCCTTGGGTGGGTAGGACAAGACAAGAGTTGTCCAACCACATCAAAAAGAAGTCAGAAGAATCCAGTCCAGAGAAGTGGGAAACAGCGAATGCATCAGCAATGACATCCAAAGACATGTCTTTAACTTTTAATCAGTGTCCACCTTTGTAGACAGTGAATTTTTGTTTTAGGCTATAGAACTAGCTTGATGCCATTAATGTAAATAACTCAAATAACTTGAGATCTTGCTAGTATTTTCATGAAATATCAAATAGTTTACATTCCCACTGTGAAAGAGTGTGATTGAATGGATAATGTGCAGACCCTCAGGTCGTAGATAGTACTTAAAAGAGAGGAGGGAGAGCATTAAAGATGCCTTTGAACCTGGGAGCATGGTCTTCAGAGGCAACAAGCATCCCACCATGCACAGCGGCATTCGTGTCTAGATAATTCAAAGAAAGCAACATCTTTCAGTGGAGAGTGGCTTGGAAATGACCTAGGTGTTTTCTCATCTGATCCCGTCAATGCTTTGTGGCTTAGAGAAAGCCATAGGATGTAACTTCTAAATGTAGAAGTAGAAACTTTTGAGTTCTGTTTGGAACACAACACAGGAGACTTTTATTGAAGGAATTCTTGGTAATTGTCACTACTTTATGATTCTATGTTCTATACCTACAAGGACAGCTCAAAATTCACACTGGGTATTGGATTTATTTGGGGCATGTTGAGTGTGCCTGAGTGGTGTATTTAGAAAAGGAATGTGTAGTGGCTTTAAATCCTTTCTTGTATAAAACAAAATGAAAGAATCAGAAGGAACCTGTCCTATATGGTCTAGAGAGTAAGGTTGGTGCTCTTACCAATCTTGTCTAAGTCCTTTTTTCTCATTTGACTAATATTGTGGGCCACCAGTAGAAACTCAAAAAAGAAATTTTTTTTTTTGTCAGCATGGGGAAAGGGAGCTCATACTCTAAGGTTCTCCCCACTCCAGTCACAGGAGCACTAGCTTATATGCTTGTTTTGCAAAGGAAGTGGGTGGAGGGAAGGGATGTTTAGATTTCTGGTGTCGTCTGACTTCCAAAAGAGGGGTGGAGCATTCTGAGACTGGGGGAAATGAGCCTACATTTGGTACTAATTTGGTTTGGACTGGAGCTGCCTGGGCTTGAGGAGTGTGGGTTTCCTTCTTGACCTCCATTTTGTCTCATCTCGTCCATGTTGTCTACCTGGTTCCCACACTTCTCCACACGCGCATTCTGGAGCCAAGACAGCTCAGCCGCCATTGTTTTCTGATCTGTGGTTGTAAGTTCCACTGATGTCTGTAAAACTGTCCAGTTATACAGCCCTGGTGATGCCTAAAATAAGCACATGAGAGCTACACATGTAAGCGTCAGTTTGACCATGTTGAGGGAATGACCACACGCCCGTGATAGATCTTGCCTTTGATGGGCAGCAATCTAAACATGAAGACTTTGTGGAAAGGTCCACTCTCAGCCTCTGAATGGACAGCCCTGAGTTCCTTTGACCACCAAGCCCACTTTATTGACTTGACAGCAAGAGTTTCCATCAAAAATCTGACTGCCAGCTGTCCTTCCACTTTGACATGACTGTGTTTCATTCTGTGAAAACCTCACTGCTCATAATAATGGTTAGAAAGAGAGGAATGGAAGGATCCCACTTGTGGTGCTTTGTAGCTGTTAGTGTCTTGTACAGTGCATCCCTGTGTCATCATGAGACATGATCGGCAGAACAAAATACCTATTTAAATGGACTCATGAGAGTGGTGAGGACTTGTAAGTTAGAAATGTTGTAAAGGAGTTGATTTCAGAGATTTCATGAATAATGGTTTTCTTTAACCAGAGTTAGGGATAGTTACCTATGATGAATAGACAACACAGCATCAGCCACTTTCACCTGAGGATAGTAAAAAGAGAAAGAGATGTTCAGAATATCTGCTTCAAGATACTCATTTTGTGATATGATCATACCACTAACCTCTGTCATGGTCTTAGGCACAGCTGAGAATGTGTTTAGTGGGATAGAGCTGAATTTGGAAATTCATACAAGGTGGCAAAGATTCTAGAAACATGGGGCCTTTAGATTAGACAGAATGAAAATAGCAGCCATAATATATTTGTAGACTCACTTCAGTTTTCTATATGAGGTTCAAAATCAAATAGAAGCCTTGCCCTGATGGCATAGCACATAAGACCACCAGATGCAGTTCACATACATCCCGAGGAGTCAGATTCGAGACCCAGGGTCAGGGGTGGGGGGGAACAACTGAGATGAACAACTAAATAAAATAGATAAATGTTTAAAAAATTAAACAGATTTCTGGCAGACATAGAGATGAAGCCAGAAGCCCTTCACATCCTACTTCATGACATGTGGGAGAACTTGGGAAAATTGACATGAGATCAGACCCCTGTGAATCACTGAGCTTGTTACTGGGGTGTCTCTTGTTAGTGTTTTCACTTTTGCAATGTGTCACATTTCCTCATCTGTTTACTAGAAGCTAATCTTTTAATACATTCAGAATATGGTCCTCTCTTTTTCCCTAATTATTCTCTCTTTATTTAAGAAAAATAAAGCCTTTTTCCAAGGGCTGGTATCACTTCAAAATTTTTTTTGATCAGTTAATTTACTAGAACAAGAAAAACTGTAAATACTATCCCTTTAAAAAAAATATAGGTTAATATGTCTACTCTACTTGCCCTGGAAATATAGCTAGAAAAACAGTCCATGGGTGCAGTCTTTATGCAGCTTTAAAATGTTTTACATGACTGATATGATGCATCTAGTTCATTCTAAAATGAATATATCCTTTATTTAATCTCACCAGTTGTATATGAGATGGGATTAGTGATTTATTAGGTACTATACTGTTTACAAACTCAATAAAATGCGTGGAGTCATAAATCTGAATGCATCTTTGTAACTGACTCTGTGCCAAGTTCTATCAGCATGTGACTAAGACTTCACACGCTGACCAGGTCAGAGTCACTTAGGAATATCCTTGAACAAGCTGCCACAGTAAGGGGTTCCCCGACAGAGAGCAGTTACTGAACTCTTTGTTAAACAATTCACATTTGCCATTTAATTTAATCCTGGAAACAAACCTAGCCCACAGGTTCACATTTTATTCGAGATTTACATACATTGAAGGAGCTTGCCTTGGGGGACTTGGGTTGAAAGAGAAGGAATGTTCTGAATCCAGTTGATCCATCTTCAAAGCCCCAAACGCTGCAACATACCCCACTTTAAAATACAGTTTAAAAGCACACATAACCCATCTTGGTTCCACCTACTGAGTGGAGCAAGTTGATATTTAGCAACCTATAGAGGGAAATATATTATCTCTCAAAATTCTCCAAAACAACTTCTACCGTGAAACTAAAGCTAATTGTGGCCTTTATGAATTGTAATTCTGCTTCCTTCGGGACAGCCGTGTGGACGCACCTCAATTCAAACTGTATGGACCGTTTAACTGCATTTTCTATAGGGGCGCGGGATGCAATTCAGTGGGGTAAAATGCATATCTTACAAAGTGGTTACTTTGCAATTCTGTGTCAAGGTTCAGCAGTGAGATTCAGTTACCTCTGCATAAGCTTCAAGTTTCAGATTCACGTTTGCTTTGTTCAGTAGCTTTCGAAGACGAGAAAATGATTTTTAAAGATTGATAAGCCATGTAAACCAATTATTTGGGGGGATTTTTCAAAACAACAGCATTGGAAAATTATTCAATCACAGAGTCCAAAGAACTTTTTTCAGTCAGCTTTCTCCAAGTCAGTTCTCAGGCACTGCGACTTCATTGATCTCTAGTCAGAGGAAGAACAGTGCTCTCTCTGTCCTGCAAATCATTAGTGAAATTTACTTTGAGTCTCCGGTCTAGTCTAGTTTCTTTTAGCGCTGAATCATAAGCCCAAAACTATATCCCTTTGAATGACAATGAAATTGATCCCTGAGAGACATGGAAATGTTTATCTAGGTTTGCGTTCCTTATCTCATTCACCATTACAGAGGACTACTGCACCCTCTTTTCTGATTCAGCTCCACATCCCGCTGCAGCTCAGAGGCAGGTTAGGTGAGCAGTCTCTGACCTTGGTGAACACCTAAGCCAGGTTCCACCCCAGAGGAATTGTGTTTCTTGCTGCAGTCATTTTAACCTGCGATACCTCATCATTCTCATTCTCATTTATGAAACCTGTCGTGAACACACAAACACCGCTGTAATTGGATACGCCATGCATTAGTCATTGGTACTTACCTCAACTTAATAATAGCTAATTCATTGACCAATGTATTTTATTCTTAATACAGATAATACTAAGAGTGACAAATCCAGTAAGTGGTTGAAGTCCTGTTTTTTTTGCAATTAGTGATATTGCATTGCTTACTTTTTTTCTTGTATTTAGTTGCCCATCCATTTATTCTCTACTTACATAGATACACACACATATGTACACATATAGATGGGTGGGTGGATAGATGGATACACATAGATACACACGCATACATTCTGCCTGAATGAAAACACAAGGAGGGAAATCTTTGCATCCTACTCTTGAATGATTTTTAGATACTTTTAGTTTAGGGTAGACATTGTAAAAATACTTTAAAATAGTGGATCGTGGGGCAAAGGTATATACACCACATTCCTCCTCCCTTCATTCAGACTAGGATTGCATCACTGGTTCTATACACTCACAACCCAGCTGGCCTTCGTTCCCAAACACCATCCGCATCAGGTTAGGAAGGCCCTGTCTATAAACAACCTGGCAAGACAGGAAGCGAGGCACAGTCTTGTCCTGTTTGATCGGTTAATTCCTTTTTATATCCCAGGAGATCGGGCTCAGTAGTCTACACCTCCCTTCCTTCTCCTCACCCATTCTTCTGTCTAAATAACTGCAGTTCCCAGCAGAACAGAAAAAATCAATGTGAGCTTCTGACATCAGAACCGTTGACTGAAATTGATCCATTTTGACAAAAAGTCATTTAATAAATGATCTTAAAACTGTCTATTCGGGTCATGTATGAAAATTCCTTTCTGTTCATTCCCTACTTCTGTCAGGTTCAGGAAAATGGCTGATAGATTTGTTCCATCCGGAGCTAATCCCAAGTATTGTTTCCCAGCATATAGTTCAACGTTGCTTGCTTTCATTCGGTCATTGTATTCATGAAAATATATCAGAATCACACAGGATTAAAAGAAAAGACAATGCAATGGGAAACCACTACACACCTGTTAAAATGGCCCAAGTCAAAGACATTGACAATACCAAATTCTGAAGAAGACCCTTCAGAAGACAGTTCACTTGGGACCTCCCTTCTGGTCCCGTTGGGAGAGGGACCAGCAGGGGAAGGAACAGCCAAGCACCTGACCCTCACACTTTACACCTGGGATGCTTAAACACCCACTCGGAGGCAGATTTGACTCAGGGACACTGAAATAGTGTCTCAGATGTTTAGATAAACTTTCAGCCCAAGAAAACAAAAATTTGGATCATAGATAATCTGGTAACCCCAAAAATAAAGGCAAAAAGAAAAGTTTGTCTTGTTTGTGGTTTTCCAAATAGATTCAACTTGAATTTAAGATTGCGTTATACATTTGGACATATGGAATTAATTAGGGTCTTGCTGCAGACACTGTTCATGTTATATCATTAAGAACTGATTTTGCACTCATTTTGAGTTCATTTCCCCTTTTCATCTTTTGATATTTTAATTAAGTTGTATCAATGGGAAATATAGCTTAGGACTATGGATAATAGTATATCGTATACATAAAATATATAGTACAGATAAAATATACAGAATAGCGAGGAAAAGAGATGATAGACTTACAGTATCACCTGTGTTTAATAGAGAACCAGTTGGTTAACTGTGAGGATGACTTGATTACCTCCTTTTAGTAGTTTCATCATTACTAAAATAATTAAACCTGGAAGCTTTTAAAGGAAAGCACACACATGCGAATTGTAAACCTGTAAAGAAAACGTTATTCATAGTTTAACCATTTTGTCCAGATGGAGTATCTCTTATGACCTATTATAGGAAAGTGGTGTGGTTATAGCTCAGGTGTATGTACAGGATGCAGGTATATAGGGAAGCAAGCTGGTCTCTTGTGGGTGGGTGCCCAGCAGGCCCTGGGCTGTGAACTGGAAATCCTTTCCTGTTTTTCGAATTGCATCTTTAGCCGCCTCCCTGGCCACTGTCACCACCACAGGCGGCCAAAAAGCTAATACCCTCCTCGACAAGATGCCCCTTTGCATGCCCTTCCCTGCTCTCGTGCAAATCAGCACCTTCGGGTTTTCCAAATTAGCGACGGTGAGTCCATGAGTTCTCGGAGCATTGCAGCTTTTTCTGTTCTGTTTTGTGAACGGATGAAAAGAAGTTGTCTGGGCTTGCACTGAATTGTCAGAGGGCCCACCTTCTGTGACATGGCCATGCCTTCGCTGGGTTGTGAGCAGGGGCAGAAATTGCCCCCGGAGTCATTCTGAGCTGTTCGTACAATGCTCCTTTTTCCTTTAAAGAGGGATGCATATTGTCTTCAAAAAGCTGATTGCTAGCTAATCTGAGAAGCACTGTTGGAACAAGTAAAATGCTGCCCCTCCCACTACTTGACAGATGTTCGCTGAGCACCTACTACGTGCACTTGGGCTGGCAGTCATCTGCGTGAGCACACGGAGGCACAGGACCGCATTCTATCAGAAGGCAGCCAGTTGGCAACCTCCTACGAAAAAGTGACAGGAGTCTACAAATCCATTATTACTGCTGTTTCCCTTTTTCCCTCTAATCTAAAGGCCCCACATTTCTAGAATCATTCTTACCCTGGATGGCTGTCCAGACCTAGCTTCCACTCCATTGAACAAGTCTTCAGCTGGCACTGAGACCATAATAAAGAAGCTAGCATGTGACCAGTGTTACGGACAATTGTCTAATAGATTAAGGTAAAACGAGAACGCCCGGGTGAAGAAGGGCTGTGGTTTAGTTTGCAGTATTAATACTGTGGTTCCAGTAACCTCATAGATAAAGTGGCATTTGAACACCTTTGAAACCTGGCACCTCTGTGGGATGAATGAGCTTTTTTGTAATAAGAAAATGAAATAGGGAAGCCGCCAGGTTACATTCTTCCTTGCCAAATTATAATCCTTTGATTCCCCAAGGGACCCTGAAGATTAAAAAAAGAAAATATTACTGAATGAATCATGTTATTTTTCTATATAAACATAGAAATATTCAAGTACAGCTTTGCTAATGGAAAGTCCATGAAATTGTCTGTTATTATTAACCGATTTGTTTGCCATTTAATTTTTTCAGTTGGTCTAAGAATTAACCCACATCTAGAGGCAGTTTCTTTGCAATAACTTACTGAAAATCAGAATCATCTTTGAATAAAACAATGTCAGAATTTAATGGGGTTTGATTGGTGTCAGATAACTAAGCTAAGCATACAATGCCAGGTCTCAGTGTTCTGACTAGCTCTCATTGTGAGTGCCTTTCTCCTTTTCTAGGTCTTCTCAGATGAAAACCGGTGTCCGTGTTCCTGGTTTCTCATTTAGCTTCTGGTTCCTCTGAAATATGAGGAGGGTTTTCCTATGAAGCATAATTTTAACATTTTGTTCATTCATCCTACAGCCCTTTCAGACGGGTTAAATTTAATAAGCCTTTGGAGTAAAGAAGCATTCTTTTGCTTCCATCTGCTTCATGCCATACATGTATGACACATTGTTATAGAGCAAAGTGTCTGAGACACCCACGATGAAGTTAAAATCATCTTTCCAAAATTCTGTAGTTTAAAATCAAATGCATTTGAATTACTTGTCAATAGGATATTAAAGCAAGCAAGGCATTAAAAGCTAAGGAGAACACTAATTTGATTTTTTTCCCTTGTATGCCTTAATTCAGGTCAGTACAATTAATTGTAACAGCTACAGTCAGTCCTCAACATTGTCCGTAGATTGTTGGGAAGTTCAACTTTTAGTGAAGCAATGCGTAACAGAAGTAGATTCTTGAATCATGCTTCGTTCAATAGGGACAGGGACTTGTTTATTCTCATCAACGTTAGAACAAAACGATGTTGCCCAAAGGGCATTCTTTAAGGACCTGCTGTAATGCACATGAAAACCTGTTTGTCTTTCAGCCTTGACACCTCATTCTCTAATCACAGTTGCGTCCTTGGTGTTTTCAGATAAGGAGACAAGGAGGCATTCAGCTCCTGGTGGATCTCCTGGATCACCGGATGGCCGAAGTCCACCGCAGTGCCTGTGGAGCCCTGAGAAACTTGGTGTATGGGAAAGCCAATGATGACAACAAAATCGCCCTGAAAAACTGTGGCGGGATCCCAGCGCTGGTCAGGTTGCTCCGCAAGACCACTGACCTGGAGGTCCGGGAGCTGGTCACAGGTTAGCAGCACCGTTAACGCACAACACAGCTGACTCTCACGATGAACTGTCCATTTATTCAGCATAATAGCAAACGGGCTCCGCAGATGTTCTGATATGGAACTTTCCAGAAAGCTGACACCATAGGCAATCCCAGTATCTGTTTGCCAAGGACCAGCTGAGCCAATCAAAGCCTATCAGATGGTGACTTGATCATATGAATTTCTAGAATGTAGTATATGTAACCCTCCCTCAAATTCTATGACCACATTTCGGTCTTCGTCCTTTGACTGAGAGGGAATTCAATGCTACAGTACTCACAGGTCATGGCAAAAATGGCAGCAGGCATTGATAAAAGGGAAAGGTATGTAAGTTATTGCTAGTGAATTATAGAGTCTGCTTTATAATGTAGTTAACAATAGAGAGTTTATTGGATTCAGTAGGTTGTTTCTTGACTAAAATATTTATGCTGACTAAAAATCCTTAGATTTAATGTTACATGTTGAAGAGTTTTCCCAAAGTGAGCATGAGTAAAAGCCTTTTCCTGAGCAGAGAACTTTGGAGTTTTATAAGATGGAGATAATTGTAGACCCATCTCATAGAGCCATGAAGATTCACTGAGAGAGCACGGAGAGCATTTCACACATGCAGTACACATTCACCACTAGCTGTTGTCTCTTACTTTTTTAGTGTGTAGGTTTACTTGTTAGAGTTCTAATGACATAGTGGCCTCAATGTGAGCTTTCAGCAACTCTTCTTGGTTACATACATATATATACACATACATGCGCGTGTGCGCGCATGTTTGTGTATGTCTGCATTGCTGTTCTAGGTGATATTTATTTTTACTTCATCAAAGTGCCCCTTCAATCAAGTATTTGGCAACTAGATTGCAAGGTTGACTCTCAAAAAAGAATCTTTTAATTATCCATGATTCCACCGACCTGTGTCAGCTCTAAAGTTTCCTGTAGTTAGGCTGACAAAGAATATGTGAATTTGTTTTTTCATGAAGATGCATTCCTCAAGCTAGAGAAAGCTAAGATTTGTTCAGTTGGGTCAAGACTCCCAGCATCACCCTATTTTCTTAAATTTGCACCCTTTAATATTATTGTCACATTTATTTAACACTCTTATCTAAATGAGAACTAGACCTCAATTTTTTCCTTTCTCTGTTTTCTCTCTCTCTCTAGAGAATTGTCTTTGTGGAAAAGATAATTGGTGGGGGTTACAATTTTATTAAAATAGGTTTTACATTAAACTAACATGGGGTGGCATGGGTCAGGTCAGTTGAGGGAAAACTCTTACTATACACATGTGTGGGTAGTTTGGAAGTGAGTTCGTTCACTGGGAATGTACGTCTGTTAGAATGACGGACACCAGTCATTAAACTAAAAGCACTTACAAGAGCTAGACCTCTGTGATGTGATGGAAAACGCTCTTCTGAGCATTAAGACCATGCCCTTTGCATGCATGAGACCAGCAGAATGAAAGGAACACCTTCTGCTCTGTACCTTATGCTCCCGTTTCATGATTTAGAAGATTTGGGTTTTACTGAACTTTGGATGTGCTCAAACACAGAACTCTGATTTGGAAGTATCTGCTGGAAACCCAGCCACATGAAAAAGGTTGAGAAAACAGGTATGATCGCTGGAGTAAAAGGATTCCTGAAATTATGAAATGTAATAAACAGTTAACTAATTAATTAATATGAGGATTTGAACCCAGGAACTGTCAGACAGATGGCTCTATGTAGACTGCCCAGCTTTATAGTCCTGGATGGGACCAGCAGTGGCCCTTGAGAGGCTAGTCTGGGCCACACCTGTGTCAGCACTGTTACAAGACTGTTCAACCCTTCAGTTCTGAATATGACGCAGAGATCAAGAAAGGTCAGCACGGGGCCACTAGAAATGTCCATGTGGGTACATCCTGTGACTCAGGCAGCTGAGATGGGTAAGGTGTGGACCACATAAAAGCCTATGACCCAGAATCCTGAGGGAAGGGAGTGGTTGGGGTGGGGTGCAGGGTGGCAAGGTAGAACTAAAAATATAGCAAAAATAAAAAAGTTACAGTTTTTTCCTCTAGAAGGCAGGGTGAGGGGTGCCCATTCTTATTCAAATCAGTACATTCTTAGATGATCTCCTCATAAAATTAGACCAAATTCATTCTGACTTCCATTTGTGCAAGTTTCTTCTGTGCAGGGAGACAGGGTCCCAGGAATGTTTTGTCTACAGATGGTTTAACCCCAAAAAGAAACACCTTTCCCGTGACATGGTCCATGGCAGCTGCCCCCACGGACTGATGGCTGGCTGCTCCGCGGCCATTCTGTACATCGGGCTGCCCAGAGTGCCTATGTGAGGCTCGTCCGAGGACATGGGAGGCGCATAACGTCGTGAGGATGTCAGGAAGTTCCTGTCTGGGGAAACTCTGGCTGCAGGAAAGAATTGTTACATGAGGTTCCCAGGGTACTTTATGCCCCCTCTCCTTTTGAGAAGACAGAGTCGCTGTCCTCTTCAGCCTGTGCTGGTGGCCGAGTCTCGTCTCCCCTTCTGCCAGCAGCCTTAGCTTCTGTGTCAGCGACCCCAGCCATCATGGCCAAATCCTTTCAGCCCGGAAGTGCTTGCTTCCTTGGTAGCTGCTTCCTGCCTTTCTAGAGTCACCTTTCTTGTGCTCGTTGGACTTCAGGCCTGACTCTCACCTTTCTCAGTGTGTTGGAGGGGACATTATTGTGGGATGCTGCATATCTGTGATCTCAGATTCCAAAATCAACAGGGGACTAGACGGACATAGAGATTGGGGAGCCACGGACCACTGACGGGATAGAACCACAAAGGGGCATGGAATTCCTTTTGGTGACAAAGGATTTTAGAACTGAATGGAAAAATCTCTCAGATTGTCCCTCTTCCTATCTTACCTGGAACCACCAGCCGGATGACCTTGTCTTTGATGTTTAAAAGCAGTCCCTTCTCATCAATAGACCTTCCTCAGGCTAGAGGGTATAAATGTAATATGAGATTAGTAAACAGGGCAGCCCTCCCTGCCCAGGAGACTGTCTCCTGCTTTTGCTTTCTTTCTCCTTCATGTTCTCTAATTAACTTATCCAACTACTCTTTAATGCTCAAGCATGCTTTGTTGAACCATTTGCCACCAAACCCCAGAGCTCCCCATCAAATGGAAAACAGGCTGTCAAAACATTTTGACAGGCAGAAGCTCATGGTTTCTGGACCCACATTGGATAATATCAAAACATGACAAGCAGCTGCTGTAGAAAAGGAAATAGGAGTGTGCCCTGGTAGAGCAGCAGTTAGGTCAATCACCTCCGAAGAATGCAGGTCACATGCCCCTCAGTTCCAGTTCTGGTTCCGGGAGAGAGGGAACAACTAATGTGAATAACTAAATAAGCAAAATAAAGTGTTTCTTCCTCCTCTGCTTTCCTGCTTGCCTGCCTGCCTACTCGGTTTCATTCCTGCCTGCACCTTTCCTTAAAATAAAAGCAAAGGATATATGAAGCAGACATCTCTAAGAACATTCCAGTGTAGAACAAATCACCACTGCAGGCCAGTCTGTGGTTACCAAACCTAAATGTCCTTGCTGGTAGAAATCCAAGGGCATCTAGAAACCGGCAGAGCTGACTAACATGGGTTTAGGTAGAGCATCACCCACACCAACAGATAGAAAATCACCCACACCAATGGGTAGAGCATCACCACACCGATAGGTACAGCATCACCATACCAACAAGTAGAACATCACCACACCAATAGGTACAGCATCACCATACCAACAAGTAGAGCATCACCACACCAATGGGTAGACCATCACCCACACCAATGGACAGAGCATCACCTACACCAGTAGATACAGCAAAACCATACCATTGTAGCCAAAAATAAATACCCTCTCTGAAGCAAAAGTAGAGTGGAGGCCAATGAGTTCACTTCCCAGCTCCTGAGCAAGTCATTTCTCCTTCCAAGGAGCCATGGTCGTCTACCCAGGTGAGCCCTGAACGCTTGCACTGTGGGCTTCTGCAGACCTCTGGGACCTGAGTTTTTAGTACAGCTAACCAGATATAACCCCAAGATCGTCATATTCTCTCTCTCTTATCTTTGCCTCTCTTTCCACTTCTCCTCCCCTGAAACCCATTTTCTGCTCAACTCTGACCATCTCGAGGAGGGTAAGACTTCCTGTGATTCCAGGCTCTCCTTTCATTTCTTAGTTTTCCTTCTTAACTGCTTTTGAAGTTCTCGGCGTGTCGGGTGTGTCTAAACCTTGGGTATCTTCACAGCCAGGTGGAGTTCAACTCCCACAGTCACGTTCATGTTATGCTTAAGGCAGTGCCCACTGTGATGAATATGTTCGGGACCTGTCCTGAATGGTCCACCACGAATTCCTGGGTGCTAAGTTGTCAAGAGACATCTGTTACAAATGGGTTCACAGTCTAGAAACTCAAAGAAATGAGCAGCAAATAGATCAAGAGCAGCAAGATCCAGAGGGTGTAGTGGTGTTTCCGAGTTAAAAGACTCATTTTACTTCTATGTCACACATCTTCTCCCAGTCCTCTTTGGAATTAAGTTAGATATTCATGCATACATCAAATAAAGAATGACTTAAGTGGCACATCTCTACCTTTTATATCGTTCATAATTCTTCAGGGACCTAAAGCAGGGCTCAGCAGGAGAAAGACTAAGTACAGAACGCAGGAGCCCTCTCATACTCAGAAGTATTTTCCTGTTATTTTCTCCTTCCTCCCTATTAGCTAATGTGTGGAAGAAAAAAAAGATAGGTTGAAAAAATATCCGAGAAGGAGGAAGGGCAATACACCCTTTGAATTTCTTTGTAGATATTTAAAAATTGGGTCTTCTTGTAAACCGATATTCAAGAGAATCATTTTAGTGATTATTTTAAAAAAGCATGTTTATGGGTCATCTTTTAGGTTAGGTTTAGGTTTTCTATCCAGAAGAGTCTAAGGTGCCTAGAGCACCAAATTATGAACAGTGAAAGTCTATAAGGAAGAGGTGATCTTGTAGAGGGTTCAATTATTTATTGAGTCTTCCTTGGCAAACTCTTTGAGCAACAATAAAATGTTAAAATTGAGGAATTTATATGCATTCACACACGTGAACGTTCAGACTTTAAAAACAACTGCCTATTGGCATCATGGTATCTCTTCCCAGCAAAATAAATTTTTGCCACTGCCTGTTAGGCCTTGCAGTAAGTAATTCCTTTCAATGCAATAATTACTATGAGATGATGATCAGAATTTTATTTAAATCCAGTTGAAGCTATTATATGCAAGCCGTTACTGTGAAAATGCTGCTAAGCAAATAAACTTTGATTAGAAATGCTACATGTCCTTTGAGCCTGACTAATAGATTTCTTCTCTCCCTAAATATGGAAATAATCAACCTAAATTTTGAAATGCCCAACTAAAGATTTCAGAATACTTTACAAATCATAATAAAACAGCTTTTATTAGACCATAAAACTTAATAAATAAGTTTTATTTAAGTTGAAAGTAAATGTCCTTAAAACTATTCATTCATCTGATGCTTCTACTTACTCATATAGGCTGTTCATTTAATTAAGGCACCAGATCTCAGTTTAACTATTTTATTTACAAACGCGAGTTCAATTGGTTTAATGCCAGGTCTCCAAAGGGCTCTGTTAGAAGTGGAAGAGCATCTCCCCTAAATTCACAGGAAGTACCTCAGACTGTGGTTCAGATAAAATTAGCTGATGAGTCAGGATCATGGAATAGGAGGGGCCCTTTGTCCTCAGAGCTGGAGTTCTCTGAGAAAGGGGTCATTTGGACGCATTCTCAAGAGGCGAAGACCCCGTGAAGACGAAGGCTGAGGTCAAGGTGATGCTGGAGGAACCCCACAGATTGCAGCAGACCCCCAGAAGTGAGGGAAGAAGCTGGAACAGATTCTCCCTGAGGATCTCAGAGAATCAGCTCTGCCAACTCTCCAGTCTTTGACATCAGCCTCCAGAACTGTGAGACAGTATGTTTCTCTTGTGGAGGCCACTGCTATGTTTACTTTGTTATGGTATCGTATTCCTTGTGTGTAGAAACATCATCTTGACCTCTGCCTTCATCTTCTAGGGTCTTCTTCTCCCTGTGCCATCTGTGTCCAAGTGACCCCTTTCTATGAGGACACACACTTGCTGAATTAAGGGCCGACCCTACTCCACTACCCTGCGGGAAACTACTTCAGGTCCCAGCCCAGCAGTCCTTCCCCTTCCCCAGATGTAAGCAGGCACTTTAGGGGTGTTTTCAGTGCTTGTTCTCTCGATCTGCTGCATAGCTCTCCTGGGTTGGAATTTGTCACTGAGATCCCATGTTCCCTCTAGTTTACCCTCATTTAAGTTCCCAAAAAAATGGTACTTAGGAGATAAAACTAAGAAAATGTCAGTATTAAATGCTCACACATGATTATTACTTATTAGATATAAATGGATATAAAATTATTTTCCCATGAATATTTCTACAATCTGATTTTTCTTTGACACTATCAAAATCTGATGATAGATCCAGGTGTGTACTTAATGTTTTTATTTATTGACCTCAGACACTTCCAAATTCAAGAGTCAAGTCCTTTTTCTTGGCCAGAAAATTGTCATGTTATTTTTTAAAAGTCATCTATTTACTTTTTCCTCTCTTTCTGGAATTATTATTAGTCAAATTTTTTAAGTCTTGAATTTTTTTCTCTCTCCTATATTTTCTTATGTGACTTAGAGTCCTTTGCCTTTCCATCATACATTCTGAGAGTTTTCTCCAATATCCAGCATTTCTCTCACCCTATTTATGAGATTTTTAGTTCTGCTTTGTGTTTTGTTTTTGCCAGGATCTAGGGAGATATCATTATTGTTGTTATTTCAATAGTAAGAACTTTCTTCTGTGTTTTCTATAGCCTGTATTCTACTTTTATGAAGGCACACTATCTTTGAATTTCTCTAAGGATATAATTTAGAACTAGGCTTGTTTACTTTTCTCCTTATCTTGAATTATTTCAATTTTCTCTTATGTCATTTTCTTTTTGATTTATACTTATGGGAATCTCTCACTGATTTTGCAGACTAGCGGCGCTCAGTTTTCTGCTCATTTTTAAGACAGAATATATGCACATTGTCGAAGCTTACTTGCTCTATGAGGCTTGACCTCACATCAGCAGGGGCTAGAAAGCTGCTATACTGAGGAGTCCTTTAAATATTTTAATGCAGAAGGCTTCTCTGTGGCTGGATAGCTACATTAGATTATTAGTTCTTTCATGCAGTCAGTGTCTTTGGAGAATGTCCTTTCTTTGTTTTGTACCTGACCTAGGGAGGAAGGCTCAGTAATTTTCTGACTGCTGGGTGTTCTGTCCACCTAAGATAGAAGCAGAGACTGAAAGTCCGGGATCTGTTTCCTCCCTGACAGTCACCCTCTTGTAACCGCCCTTCTCATTCCCACATGCATCTGCTTCTCTGAGTGTCAGTCTTTCCTAGGTTGCCACCAGGACAGTCAGATACTTGGATGGCTTATCAGGACGGGGTTCCCTCTGTTTATATCCTGGGCTATGCTGGCTTCCCCTTCAGCACCATCAGCCCACTTACCTCCATCCGTTGTGCACCTTTGCAGAAATGTGATGAAATTTCTCACATGCTGATTTACTCCTTCCATTCCCTTCTTTATTCCACTATGCCCCATGAAATAACATCTTCCCCGCATGAGTTCTGAACAGTTTGATAGATAAAACAGTGTCAGCAATACTAAATATTATCTCTATTGCTCTTAGAAACCAGGTTGGAGGCATTATTTGAAGTCTGTTAGCCAAGTGAGCGTGCTGATCCCCCAAGAAGTCTGGGTCATAACATTAATTAAACACCCTTCATGGAAGGAGACATTGGAACAGAGGGGAATCGTTTTTCCCCACTTACACCCTCCAGCCTGTTTTATTTTTTTCTCTTTTATCCTATTGACTCCAATCACCCTGGAACATGGTTCTTCTCTCCAAAGCCGGAGCTAAGTATTTTGTCAAGATTGTCTTTCCTCCAGCTTGGTGGACCTTTGCAGCAATCACCTAAGACTCCTGGTGGACACTTTCTGTATTACACCAAGAGCTACTAAAATGGGTCTGAATAGCACATTATTTAAATCGAATCTAGGGCTACTACATTCCCAAGATTTGAAATTAAAGTCCAGATGTGTTTAGTATCCCAAGTAATATCCAGTCACGTTGTCCATCATAGCATAGATTTTTCAGTAAGGTCAGAGGCTCATAGAGATAAAAATTAGACTTTCCAAGAATGAAATACCCACCATGTAGAGATGTTTTGAATTACAATACAAACCCACCAAATATCAAATTCCCAAGGATACATTAAAAAACAAAGTTTAAATTAACTTTCATGTTGAAGTCTGCAGACATTAAAGTTCAAAGGAATTAAAGTCGAAGAATCAGCATCTCTTCACATTGTGTGTTAAAGTTCAAAGACCACAATTATTAAGTTAACCAAAGTGTAGAAACCATCCTCCCCAACTTTTTATTCTGCACAGTCTTTCCATAGGGGTTCTTCGTGCCTCTTTGTGGTCAGGTTTCTTCAGCTGCTGGATCCAAAGCTGCCTCCTACTGGAATTGGTGACCTGCTTTGAGAAGAGGCATCACTTCAGTGACAACCTCCCCTCTCCTCACTGTTCAAGGGTGTAAAACCTGGCTGACGCCCATTGACTTTGCAGGAGAAGTCACATCAAAACGGACTAGCTCAGGAATGCACCCAGAAACCAACCCTAGCCAAGTCACGGAAGCAGCTCAGTCAAGTCTGGTTATCTAGCGTGCAGCCACAAATTTAACCACATAAACGATGCAAATTTATTATCTTTCAGTTCTGGAGGTTAGGAATCCAAACCGAGACTCACTGAGCTAAATCAAGGTGTCAATCAAGCTACGTTCCTTTCTGAAGACTTCAGGGAGGTAATCCTTGCCTTTTCTAGCTTCTAGAAGCTGCCACCTTCCTTACCTGGTGATTCGCTTCCATTCCATCCAAAGTCAGCAATATTGAGTCACTGATGAGTCTTCATATCTTTTCTTTTTTTCTTTTTTTTTAATGAGGTGACTTTAGTTTACGAAATAATGTAAGTTTAGATGTGCACGTTTATTGTTCGTCGAATATATGAGAGCACACCATTCCTATCACCAAGTCATCAATAATCTTCCACCTCTGTCCATTGGACCCCACCACCACTTGCTCCCACATCCCACCCCCATGCCCTCTGTTAACCTCAGTTCTGTGGTCAGTGTCCAAGGGTCAGTGTTTGTTTTGTCTGTTCTTTTGCTTTGTTTCTTTATATTCTGCATATTAACAAGATCATCTGGTATTTGTCTTTCTTCTTCTAACTTACTTTACGTAGCATGATCCCCTCTAGTCCCATTGATGTTGCAAATGGCATGATTTCATCTTCTAAGGGCTGTGTGGTATTCCACTGCGTACACATACTCCATCTTCTATGTCCATGCGCATGTGGTTGTTTCTAGTTCTTGCTTATTGTAAATGCTGCAGTAAACATGGGGGTGCGCTTGTCTCTCATAATTAGTGTTTTTGTGGTTTTGAGGGAAATAACCAGGAGGAGGAGAATGGAGTCATATGGAATTTCCCTTGTCAATTTTTTGAGTAATCTCTATTTATTTTCATAATGCTTACACTAATTTACACTCCCACCAACAGATGTCCTCTGCATCCTCACCTACATTTGTTGTTTCCAATCTTTTGGATAATAGCCATTCTCACAGGTGTGAGTTGATAATATCTCATTGTTGCTTCGATTTGTAATTTCTCTAATAACAAGTGAGGAAGAACATCTTTTCATGTGCCTGTTGGCCATCTGTGTCTTCTTTGGAAAAATGTCTATTCAGATCTTCTGATTTTTTTGGTTGGGTTGTTTTTCTGTTGCTGAATTTTATGAATAATTTATCATTTTGGATATTAACCTCTTGTCAGATGTAAGATTTGCAAATATAGTCCCCCATTTAGTACAGTATCTTTTTGTTTTGGTGATGTTTTCTTTCTGTGCAGAGTATTGTCCCATTTGTTTATTTGTGTTTGTTCCATTGTCATGTTTCTCTTGTTTCTTCCATTCCCAGGAATGGCTCTCTGCTTCTAAGGACTGTGTGATTAGATTGGGCTCCTGGATAATCCAAGGGAACATCCCCATCCCAAGATCCTTAAATGAATCGTGCTGCAGAATCCTACTGCCATGTTGTATAACATATTTACAGGTTCTGGGGGTCAGGACATAGAAGCTTTTGAAGGACTCTAGTTCTGCCTCACAGCATTGGAGGGAAGATGAGTAAATGGAGTTCTCCTTGGTTTTTAGTTATCAGATGATGCCAGTCTGTTGGTGTCTGGCTTTGAGAATCCAGTCTGTGAACTTAAATCAGGAGAAAAAGAAAATTCCCTGCAAAAGGTTCATTTTGGTATGATGCATTTACCAATTAAAGGGAGGATGAATCCTTCCATGCACATTGTGGACATTGCCACCATCTCGCAACACTGAAGTGCTCATGGTGGAAGGATCCTTGTCCCCAGGTAAATCAGCCATGATTTGAGCAGAGATGCAGAAGCAGTATGAGTGATGTGAAAAGGGGAATTTGTTAGGAGGAGGAGACCTGACCCCACTGGGAAGACATCTCAGCAAAGTTTTGCCTCCGTGTTGGCTTGAAGGTGACGCGACAGATCAGGAAGAAACGCTGAACCGAAGCAGGGAGGATCACGGCTCCTTCTCTGCCTCTCCTCCACTTCCCGTCAGCCTGGTGTGTGACACAGAAGCTGGTGCCCTCTACCACTGTCAGTGCAGTGTCCCGGGCCGACTTTGCCTCAAAACTACCAATTGACACCATTTCTCCTGTGGGCACCCTTAACCTGGAGCCCCAGGGAAGGAGTTCTGAGAGGTGGAGCTGCAGTTCAGCTAGTGCGACTCACACACACCCACCACGCGTGGTCTAAGCGACGTCTCCCCATTCCTTCCCCTTCCCTAGAATGTCCTCTTTGGAAGTTGTGCTTCTTGGCTCTGCTGTGCTGGATGTGTGCTGTCTGGTGACGTGCCCATCACTGCGTGGAGCAGACACCCCTCCATCCTAGCCAGCACAGCTCTTCCCCAGGTTCTGATATTTTCAGAAATGACCTCCTTCTATAAGTAGAAAAGTTTCCATGGTTACCCCTGGTGAAAACGTTCTCGTTTATTCTATTTCTACTGCCTGAGCTTTCCCTTATTTTACAATTATTTTTTAATTAAGTCTTTATTATTATTTAGGATATGTTGTGGTACTTTTCTCCCATGACACTTAAGGAAATTGGCAAATTCACACCGAGTTCTGTTAATTAAGCAGCTTATACCCCGTTAACTGTTTCCCTGATAGAAATGCCTTCTCACCCCTCCAAGATTGTTCTGTCCTAGTGTTAAATGGACCAGGAGAGAAAACGTGTGGGTTGACTCTGCCAAATAGCAAATATTATTAATATGTTTAAAATTTAACCATATAATATGCTGACGTACTTCTGTATGTAATTTATCCTGAATGATCCCCAAGTCAGGATTTTTTTTTCAAATAAATAATAAGCAAAAAAAACGTTAGAAAGGAGGGATAAAATAATATCTGCCGTGTGATCCCTGCCTCCACGATTACTACCTCCATCCTCTCTGGCGATGTCACCCATGCTACCGAAGTCCAAAAGTTTAATTTATCAGTTCATCCGCATAGTTTCTCTGTATTCCAAATATAGTGAAGTCACCCAGTATTTGTCTTTCTCCTGACTCACCCCACTCAGCTAACTACTCCCTAGTTCTTTCCATGTTGGTGCTCATGGCACGATTTCACTCTTGATGGCTGAGTAGTATTCCATTGTGTGCACGTGTGAATATCTTTTCTATTGATTCATCTACCATTGGCACGTAGATTGATTCCATTTCTTGGCTATTGTAGTACTGCTTCAATAGACAGGAGCGCATATATCTCTTCAAGTTAATGTTTTCATATTCCTCTGTTGGAAACCTAGGACTGGGATTACTGGATTCTATAGTAGTTCTCTTTTTAATTTTTTGAGGCATCTCCATCTTGTTTTCCAAAGTGACTGTGCCAACCTACATTACCACCTCTCTGCTTTTTGCTTTGGAATCCTGAGTTCTGCTGCCCCTATGAAGGCTGCAGAATCACCCTCCACAGAGTGCCAGGCAGAATGCTCTTGATGTCACTGAAATGCATGTGTCCCAAGGACTTCCACTCTGTTCTGTTCACTCATCCCTGCCTGTTCCTGTTCTGAGCCCTGACACCCCTGCTCCCTATCTCTAGTGCCAGCATGAGAGGTGGCTCATTTTCCTCCACGGGTCCCCTGCAGCTTTCAGGAAGTTGCTAGTTAAGTTTCCACCTGCAGAATTTGCTTCTCATATTGGACACGTGTGATCTGGAATGGTTTCCTGCCTCCACGCCTCTCCTCATTTGCTCTTGAACCTGAACGCATTGCTCTAGGGACAGCATATTGTCTGGCATAGTCCTGGAATCTGGAAAAGGACTTGGCAAACTTTCTGTAAAGGATCAGATAGTAATTGTTGAAGTGTGTGGTCCGTGGACTCTCTACCACATACTCAGTTCTACCTATATTGAGTGAAAGTGACCATAGACAATACACGAATAAATGGGTGTAGCTGTGTTTCAATAGAACTTTATTTCTAAAAGTATATCATGGCCCTCAGACAGTTCATAAAACATTTCATTGTACCCACTCTTCCATAACCAAATTCCAAACAAAGAGAGAAGGCATATAATCAGCTCATTGCTGTAGAGGTAGATTGGAAGTCAGACTAGGCCTGATAGTCCAGTGGGTTTGCCAGCACTGAGTCCAGAATTAGGCAGGTGTATCCACCAACACACAGGGGGCCCTTGGGTCAGAGCAGCCTTCCTCCTCCTCTTCTGCCAGCCCCAGGACACATCCCAGAAAAGTCGACAACCAGAGTTCCCAGGTCATTCATTTCCCAGTGGAGGAAGGACAGAGCTGAGCCAAGCCATGCTAGCTCACTGGTGGTGGGTAAGCTCGCCTCTCAGGAGAAGAGGGAGTGATGGGGGCGATGCTGGTGGCATTCCTTGTGCTGCACTCACAGGAAGGAAACCAGAGCCCTGGGGAAGATCTCGTCTCTGCCGACCATCGTGCTCATTTTAATGGCTCCCCGAAACAGAGAGGACATGGTGTGCTTTGTCTCCCTCTCGACCCGCGGCATCTTTGGATCTGCCAGCTTATAGCTCACACTTTCTTTCTAGAGATGCCTGCTCTTATCGCCTATCGTTGTGGATAAGCCCCGTTGGGGGGTTATCTCTCTATAGAAGATAGCCCAGTTATCTCTGAAAGAAAAGGGCAGAAATCACAACCTCAGCACCAGTTCTGATTTCTAACTTCCTCTCCAACCAGAGTCTCATCAGTTTGAGAAACTCATACCACTAACTGCCTGCCCACCCCCACCCCTAGTCTTAGAGCTGGAAGTAGCTATGTAGGTGTGGCTGCTCTCATGACCCAGATGTTGGCTGAGGGCCTTCAATGTGGCAGTGAGGTTGACATGGTCAGTGGCTACCCAGGTCCCTTCTGGCCATAGGCCATCTGGGCGCTCACTCTCCCCTTTGATCAGGATGGCGAAGCCTGTGAACCAGGGGCCATGGAGGAAGGGAGAAAGGAACAGCATAGTCGGGGTGGGGGGTGGGCAGGGTCTTGTATTCCAGTTGATTCATGTATTAAGGAGTAGTCTTTGTCAGTACTATAAATGTAATTTCATAATCTAGCAACAGAACCATTGCAAGCCTAAAGCTCAGAGACCAGCTCTCATAGAGTTCTCTTTGTGATAGACAAGACAGACAATAAATGAGACCTCAACAAACCTGTAATCTTAGGGGGTAGCAGAGAATTAGCAGGTGATGGAATGTATCTCATAGAATGAAGCTCAGCTTAAAGATAGGAAAGAAACACCCCAAATGCTATGTCAACATAGTTGGAAATTTCTTTCTCACTGCCCTAAATGAAATCAGATATCTTCAGAAACTCAGACTCCTTCCTGCCATAGATCATCCTTCCCAAGGGTGTGACTCTTTTTTCAATGACCAAGATGGTGGCACCTGTGTTCCCAGGGCAAGACACTTGGATATAAAATGTTTTTTTCAAGTTGTAGTAGTTTATACTGTGGTGAAATACAGACTTGTTGGCTGTGTAAGTCATTATTATGTCCCTTACTAAATGTGCCACAGAGTAGGACACTGGTGGGTGTTTCTAGAGCTGATCTGTCACATTATTTTCTGTGTTTTACATCTACGTTGTGCCCCAACGTGCCTAAGAAAGTATTCTCTGCTTTCTTTACCCAAGAAGGATGAGCAGATACTCCCTTTCACTCACTGTCTGTATCACACCATCCCCAACCCCGCCTTAAGTTCTGATGTCTGGGCTCTAGATCTCTGTGGCAACAGCCTGGGGATCCACATATGTAAAAAGAGCCTGGACAGTTCTCAGGCTCCAGCCTGTGTGAGAACCTCCACTTCCTACCCTCACCAGGACAGCAATACAGTGGTGGTTGGGGGAGGAGGGGAAGGAGACAGATGTACTCTGAGAGATACCTAAATAATTTGCTGCTAATGGTAGCTAAATTGTCCAAAGAAACTATGCGGCTCATTGATCATTTTTGCAATACAGGATGAATCTGAGGTTCCCTCTTCTTCCAATGTGCTTGCTCATGTGAGAGAGAAACATAAAGTGGTCTTCTAACAAATGTAGCAGAAACCGCCTCTCAGAGTCCCCGTTCTTACTGCTATTGATGGTGATGTGAACTGGAGGAGAGTTTGCGATAATATAGTCCTCTCCTCCCCTCAAAAGCCTCTTGGGGTTTCATCAGAATCCCCGCCACCCATCTAAGGGTGCCATTTACATTGCCAGGTAAACTGGGAACTCCCTCAATGCTCAGACGTTGCCTTAATTTTTCACCTCCATGATCATTTGTAATGGGGACAGGAAACATACCTGTACTTTCCTACAATTAAGTTTCAGAGCATGCCAAAACATTGGAAAGCTTTAAAAGAAAGTATTACCAGGGGCATTTTGTTTTGTTGGGTTTATTTGCCCGGATGGAAATATACAGGATGTTTTACTTGTTAGGACTGACAATGCAGAACTGATTTGTGGCTCTTCTTTGCAACTCACGAGTTACAAGTTAATTAGAAGCACTTTTCCCTAATTATATTTGAGAGTTTGCTCTATTTGCTCCACAATTATCACAAAAATTACATTAACTCGTGTTAACGAACACAACATGGAAATCCCCATTGGCTCCTGGAGGAGAGGGGAGAATTAAAGAATGTCTGCCTCCCTTCCCCAACACCTGGTTTCCTTTCCAACAGATGTTTTTATTTGTTATTCCTGTTGAAATGTGCAAAATAAACTTCCTCCCTGGTTGTCCTTGGAGGATGAAACTCAGCCTGGAAGGGGGAAGCTTTCGTTTTACATGGCTGTGCTAGACCGTAACTTCTGTTTAAATGGGCCCTGGCAGCCCAGCAGCTAAGTGCCATCAACTTGGTGCCTTCCCAAGGGAATGCCCCTGTGGAGAATGTCTGTGCGCGCCCTGGTGGCTCAGGTGCTAAGCTGGAAGCTGTGGTGACCTGGAACCGTCAGGGGAACAACCAAAGTGAATAAATTAAATTATTTTTAAATAAATAATATTTAAATACTTCCTTCTACTCTTTCTTCCTGTGTCATTTCCTTCCTCTTTAAAAAAACAATGACGAAAGTGAAGAAGAATCTCCATGAAATCTTTTCTTAACATAAAGACTTGTATCAGAGAATAAAAGTACCAGAAGAATAAGAAAATTGACCTCAGCAGCTGGTTGATGGATTTCCTGTTCATCTCTTCTCCTCCCCTCTCTTCTCCTTCCCTCTGAACCACACTTTGGGCAAGATTCTATGAGTGATAGAGAAATGATGGGGACATGAGCTATGTCCCCCAGGAGTTATCAGTCAAGTATGAGAGAGGGTGCAACTGTCCTAGAGAGTAAGCACCAAGAAAGGGCCAGAAGAGCTTAGCAGAGGAAAGAAAATCTCCCAGTAAGATCCAGGACAACAGCATGAAGAAGGTCATGTCTGTAACACATTCTGAAGATGGATGCGTTTTTGCTTTCAGATTCTGGCAGCAGGAGAGTAAAACGTGCATGAAGAGACTAGTGTGTCCCCTCCCATGCTCGTAGACCCACTCTGCTTCAATAAGAATGAATTTATTACGTGTTCTTTGGAGAGAGGGTTTAATGCTCCCCTCCCCAGTTTCATTGCAATACAATTAACATACAACATGGTATTACATCAAGGCGCACAGCATAGTGGTTTGATACACATGTATAGATCGCAAAGTGCTATGGAGCTGAGTTTACTTATAATCATATTACAATTATATCTTTTTTTCTTAGGATGAGAACTTTGAAGATCTGCTCTCTTAGCAGTTTTCAAATATGCAGTATAGTGGCTTTAATACTGGTCCTCATGCTGTACTTTCCATCCCCAGAACAGTTTTGTCTTGTGGGCTGGAAAATTTTACCTTTGGATCTCCATCGCCATTTTCTACGCCCCCTCCCCAACTCTCTGCCTCTGGAAATCACCAGTCTTTTCTGTGTCTATGAGTTTGAGTTTTCTAGACTCCACCTGAGCAGTTGCCATGAAGTATTTCTCTTTCTCTGTTGTAGCTATCCTACGTAGGATGATGTCATTCTTGTAGACCCATGTTGTCCTTAACGGCAGAGTTGTCTTCATTTTTTCATGGCTGAGTAATATTCATGTTTCACATGGAGACGTTTTAGTCAACGATGGACTGAATATATAAACCTGGCCCTTCTGTGTCTCCTAATTGTGTCATAAGCTGGACCACCCAGCTTTGTGTCAGTGCACTCTGACATTCACACACCACCACCACCTCCTAAGAACCCATTTCTCAGAAAATTACCTGTGTCATTAAGCATTTCCCTGTTATCGTGTCCTCATAACCACATCCTCTTTACTTGTTCACAGGTGAGCGAACACCTAGGCCGTTTCCAGGTCTTGGCTTTTGTGAGTCATACTGTGAGAAACGTGGGTGTCCAGAATCTTTTCAATGTCTTGTTTGTATTTCCTTTGGACATACACCCAAAAATGTAATTGCTGGGTCATCTGGCGTCTCTGATTTTGTGCTTTTTTGAGGAAATTTGATACTGTTTTCCATAGCGATGGTATCAGTTTACATTCCCACCAAGAGTGTGAAGCGTTCCTTTTTCCTCAATATTCTCACCAACACTTGTTTTCTCTTACCCTCTGGATAGCAGCCATGCCAAGAGCATGAGGCAATGCACTTACTGTGGTTTCGATTTGCGCTTCCCTGATGATCAGCGACACCGGCACCTTCTCATGCACTGCGGGCCATGTGGGAGTCCTCTTTGACAACATGTCTGTTCAGCTCCTCTGCTCGTTTTGTGATTGGATTGTGTGTTTGCTGTTGAGTTGTATGAACTGTTGTGTGCTTTATTAACCCCTTATCCAATAGGTGGTTTGCAAACATTGTCTCTCACTCTGTAGGGTGCCTTCTCTTTTTGATGATGGTCCCTTTGCAATGCAGTAGTTGTTAGTGTGATGTATCCCCCTCTTTTGCTTTTGTCATCTTGGCTTTTGGTGTCAAATTAAAAAAAAGTCAGTGTCAAGTTTACTGCCTCTGTTTTTTCCTAGGAGTTTAATGGTTTTAGGTCTTATATTCAAGTCTTTAGTCAATTTTGAGTTGATTTTTGTGTCTGATGGTGTTTGTGAATTGGCCCCACACAGAGGACAAGGAGAGACCAGAGAAAGAGGCAGAACGCTGTAGAATAGTAGGTGGAAGTCTTAATAAGCAAAGGAAGATACGCCAAAGGCTTTTCTTGCACAGCCTCAAGACTAGTAGATCTTTATAGTCACCCCCAAAATCTTATTTTCTAAGCTGCAAGCAGGAATGAAGGTGAGCAGACTGGCAGGAGGAGAGAGGAGGAAGAAGCACTTTATCTAGTTAGTTGTTCATGTTGGTTGTTTCCCCAGCCCCGGGACTTGAACCAGGGACTTTGTGATGCATGTGGACTGCCCCGCAGTTGACTAACCCTCTAGGCCACCTCATCTACCGAATCGTAGAAGTTTATGGAGAGGTTCAGCATATACCACTTAGATGGTCTGAACACCACATTACCATTTCCAAGGATATTATGTTCTTGAGGTAGATTCTAGTTTGGGGAAGGCACACCGAGTGCACATTCCAAGAACAGGACGGGTCAGGAGTCCCCAGTTCCCCTGGTCCTGCTCATGGGTGACCTGCTAGTTACATCCTCTTGATGACCTCTTTCAGCAAGTGTGAGAAGAAGGTCTGTCTTCCTCACTTTGCACATGTCTGTCCAGTTTTCCCAACTCTATCTGTTCGAGAATCTGTCCTTTCCCCATTGTGTGCTATTCATTCGGTGTGTGTGTATGTGTATATGTGTATATGTGTGTGTATATGTGTATATGTGTGTGTATATGTGTATATGTGTGTCTCTGTGTGTGTGTGTGTGTAGGCTTATTTCTGGGCTATTTGGTCCCATTAATTTCATGTGTCTATTTTTATTGCAGTATTATTGTTTCAATTACTATAGCTTTGTAGTATCATTTGAAATCTGGAAATGTCATGCCTTCATCTTTGTTTTAATTCTCATGATTACTTTGGCTATTTGGGATCTTTGTGGTTGCATAGAAATTTTAGGATTGTGTATTCTCTTTCTGTGGCAAATGCCACTGGAATGTTGATAGACATGGCATTGAATCTGTAGTGCTTTGGGGAGCATGGACATTTAAAATTTTAATTAAAATCTTCAGTCCATGATGTAGAGTACCTTTCCATTTATTTGTGTCTTCTTCAATTTATTTCATCAGTGTTTAGAAAGTTTTCAGTCTACGGGTCTCTCCCCTTCTTGGTTAAGTGTCTTCCTAAGTGTTTAGCTCTTTTTGATGAATTTGTAAATGGATATTTTTCTTAATTTCTTTCTGATAGTATGTTATTAGTGTATAGAACTTTTTGTATATTGAGTTTGTATCTAATAACTACAGAATTTGTTATTCTAACAGTTTTTGTAGTATCTTTAGGAATTTCTATATATAATACCATGTCATCTGTAAAATAGAGACAGATTTACTTTTACTTTCAAATTTAGATCCCATTTATTACTTTATCCTACCTTACTGCTCTCACTAGGCCTTCTAGTCTGGTGTTGAAAGAAGAGATAGGAATAAACTTCCTTGGTCTTGTTCCTGAGGAAACTCTCCCAGCTTTTCCAGCTGAGTACAGTTATCTGCAGATGTTCATATATAACCTTTATTATACTGAGGTGTATTTTTCTGTGCCACTTTTTGGGGAGCCTTTATCATGAATGAACATTGAATTTTCTCAGATGCTTTTTCTGTCTCTGTTGAGATGACCACATGATTTTTGTTCTTCCTTTCATTAAGTTAAAATATCACATTGATTGGTTTGCAGGTGTTTTCCTTTTAATACCTTCCAAAAAGTACCTTTTAGGAAAAAGGAATAATGGAATAGTGCTTTATAATCCTCTGTATAACTTGATTCACTTCACAAAAACAATTCTGAGTACTCCCGTAGACTGCACTGTCCTCTTTGAAGCTAAAAAAAAATCCCGACACAAAAAACTTCACACACTATTAAGTCACAGTAGTTAATTTGCTGTGCAAATGACAGTTGTTCCGCTTAAAAGTTAGGAAACTTGTAATCATTTGAAAGAAGTAGAAGCTTGAGCATAAAGGATTCACGACTTTCCAGACAGCAGTCCCATAACAGATACATTTAGTACTTACAATAACGATGCATGTTAACTAAAGAGCCACTTGCCTACCATTCCATTTGGTTTTCCTACATGTTGGATTTTTTTTTTTTGAGAAAATGGATTTTAATTCATAAACTCAATTCCATTTTCAAGTAGCACGCCTGCTCTGTTCACAGATATAATTTTGGAAGCATATCTGTGTAGTTACCTAATTAAAAGCAAACATGAGCCTGTACTCTAATATGATTTCCAGATAAAGGGTGAACCATCCTTTAAATTCACATGTATCAGAAGTAAAAGACTACTTCCTCCCTGACATTTTATGTGAACAGATTTTTTTTTCAGATTAAAACACATTATCCTCCATCTTGTCATCTACATTCAATAGTATCTCCCTCTAGAGCTAGTGAGGCAGCACCGGGCTTAGAAATCGCAGGCACAGAAATACAGATTCCAAAGCTTTCAGCCAGCATTTGTGTTAATAAAAAGAGATTTTGAATATTAACTGTAGCCGTTTTTGTTTGATTTTGGGTTTTATTTTTTGTTTGCTTTTTAAATGATTTGAAAGTCCAGATGGAGCAGATTTTGAAGTTATATTGGTCCCAAGCATGCCCATAGCAAAGAAGAGAGAGCTGGGAGAAGAGTGAGGGGATAGAGGGGATACTTTCTTTTTTAAAATTTTGTCAGTGGAGGCTCAACTTTTTGGGGTCTCTTTCCCAGACGGTAAGAGTAGATGCTTTCCTTTTAGCCTTGGTGTTTTCTGATGTGCAACGTCAGTTTACATACCCAATCACATACATATTTCATGAAAGACTTTCATGGACGGCGTGGTGTTCATTTCCTTTAGTTTCCACACCATTTTCAGGAGACTTCCTAATGCTTTATTAAACTAACAGGAAGTAAAAAATTTGTATTTAACACAGTGTGGTTATGACGAACACGGATCATTTAGGATTTTCAAGCAGTTTATCAATTTAATAATTTTCTGCAAAACTGCCCTTGCTATTAACTTAGTTATTGGAGTGTGTAAATACAGATGTGAAATTTTATTGTCATATATAAACTTCACATGGAGCCCAAGTATTGATTTATAACCTCACCTGATGAAAATGTGATTGAAAGGAAAAGAGCACGTGATCCCAGGACAGCAGCTCCCCCCAAAGCAAGCACTAAGTCTGACTAAATAACCCACACACGCAACAAAAGGTAAGGAGCACCTTTCTACAGTTTGTTGATGAACCTACAAATTCCAGGATCTTATTAAAAGTCCCTTCCCCTTGAGGGAGTCACCTTAAGCTTCCATGAGGTCCATGATGTAATGGAACACAGCTGGGTTGCTATGGAAACAGCTTATATCCATGCAAATGACTGGGAAAAAAAAGCATCAGAAATTGTCTGACATGTGAAATTTGCAAGGACTGAAGCCCCCGCTACTCTGGACCATTGAGTCTTGCCTCTTAACTGTCCCTGTTTCTTTTGCTGCATCCGTTTTATGCAAATACTGTTGAATCCTTGGAACGGATCAAGGGCAGTAAGCATTGATCAAGGAGGTAAGGTGAGCACCATCCCCAGGGGTGAGAGTTTTGAGGGCCTCTGTGCATTGAGGGAGAATAAAACTACTTAAACATGACGGGCTCGCAAGAGGCTGGAGTTAGCGCACATCTACCTGCAATGCCGACTGTCTCCCCTTCATCCTTCTCCAGAAACTAGAAGGCACTGGCATGTCCCACATAATCACACAGGTGTGCACACTCACATACGAGCATGCTTGTGCAGAACAGGTATGCCCACACATGCACCCACATATCATGTGAGGAGTGTTGGGTTTGCTGCCTCTTCTGTCACTCATCCAGCCCTGATGCCCCAGGCACCTCTGTGCACTATACACTCTGTGTATCCATTTGACACACAGTGCTTAGGGGGACCACCAGAGAGGTCCAACACCCTGAGCATGGGCCGCACTGCCCTGCAGCCTGTCGCAGTCTCACCTGCTACTCCCGCTGGGCAAAGTGCCCACAGGTATCTGCCCTGATCCCCCAGGAGGCTGTAGCTAAAGTTCATCTGGGACCCAGAGAAGGAAGAATCCCAGGTTCTTTGCATTACAGTTCGTTCTGGAATCTCTCCATTGGCTGTCTTCTGCCCCAGGCATTTCAGGAATAGCTTTATTTCAGTCTTTACCTCCGTGCCTTTCTCCAAAGGATGGAGGCGTGCCCTTATGGTTGCTGAGCTAGGAAGGGATTCAAGTAACGCTTCGTGGACTTGTCCTGGAGTCCAGGAGTCCAGGCGACCCATCCCTGCACCCTGCTCACCCTTGTGGTCAGCCTTCACTCACATCAGCATCCAGTCACGGCCAACCTGCCTGGGTGCGTCAGGGCTGCCACTGTCCCCTTCCTCCAGGGCTGCAGATACGCTAACACACTCCGCAGTCCCTCATCTCTGGGCGTCCCGAGGGCTCAGTCTCTTCACACTCAGCATTGCATGGAGAACTGGCTCAGATTGAAGCTGCCATCCTTGGAGATGAAATCCTTTATGGCAGCTACCAGTGTACGTCATTACAGGTGTGCATCTTCACGCTGGTCCCAAGACGCCAGCTCAGTTGTCATGTTTGCTGTGGAGAAGCAGGACTCACAAAGTCTGTCTGGCCATGAGGAGAAGGTGTCACCTGCCATGGGGGTTAGAGACATGGGCAGCCCAGCTCATCTCCTGGCAGACACCATGATGCCCAGATTTTCTCATGGAAGTGTGAGGCTCAGGTGCACAGTTGGAAGGTGCCTTCTCCACCAAATACATGGTCTTTTTTTCTTTGAAAGCTTTAAATATTAGCCTAAAATTCTACCTTCAAAATAAATGTTATGTTTTAAGCCCACATGATCCTACCTCCTTTGCCGGTTACAGAAGTACCCTAGGCTTAGTCTTCCTTCCATGCAGGTCCATGTTCTGAGTTATTTCCAAGAGTCCTCAGTGAGATGAGTACCATTGTCAGGATCCCCTCATGGGGACAAAGAGGATACATTCACAGGCTGAATCATATGTCCCAACCCCAAAGCTCTTCCTCATTTAAACAGAATCAATTTAGAAAATACAAGTAAGATAGGTAGATTATAGATACATTGTATAGATGGATATACCTGTATACATATGTGTGTACATATAGGTATATATGTGTGTGTGTGTGTGTGTGTGTATATATATATAATTACATATTATCCAGGATTAACTAGCCTGGTATTAATAAAAATTTAATAATGTGTAAGCCTTTAATAGGAGAGTATAAATTAAATGAGATGCCCTCAAACCTCTGATTTACTAACTTTTAAAAGTGGAGATCATAATATGATTCCTCCTGTAATAATCAACTCCTTAGTAAAAATATTTGAAGATGGAGGTATTACAGAATGTAGTGTTTGTCTCTGTTGTGAATGTGTATTTAAAGACATTGTCCATATTTTATGTGAAAGCCTTAGCAAAAACAGTTTTCTTCTGCTTTTTCCTTCCAAAATAAGAGCTAATGTGATTTCAAAGTGTCCATCAGGAAAATGTGGTCATCTGAAATAGAAAACTATTAATTAAGCTATGAAAAGTACTTATTACCTAACATCCAGCCTACATAATTAATACATAATTATAAAATCTATGGGTTAAATCATTCTCAGTGGGGTAATTTTAAAATTATAAGCTGTGACCTGTTGTCACTCAGATGAAAGTCTTCCTTAACAGCTATATTTCTAAAGTCCAAATCTATTACACTTGACTTCCTTATATACTAAATTATTGAGAATCATATTATTTTCCAGTTTGAAATGGTTTAAATAATGAACAACATTTTTGGCCTATTAGCATTTTATTCAGGTCAATTGGAAAAATAAGCCCTCTGGGAGTTGCTTCAAAACATACTGAGTAACTTTTCTTCCCACAGTTTAGCTACTCTGAGGATTTTTGAAAAACAAAAATGTAAATACTATAAATTTCTAACTTTATATACAATCTTTCAAAAGAGTGAAGTTCTACTAGGCTCCACCAACTTCTCTCAGCTCAATTACTTCAGGCTTCTCGCCCTTCCCGTGATTTTGTTGGTAGCATATTCTGCCATGTGACATGTTAATCTTGCTCTCCTTCCAGCGTGTATGTGACAGGCTTACATTCACATCCTACTGCAGATGATGGCATCGTCTCTCTATGGTGAACACAAACCCATCAGCCCACTGAGGGCCAGGGTGGTGTCACAGTCATCTGCTGTCTACCAAGCTCCATCCGGCACCTTCTGAAGCTCAGTAATCTTCTCTTGTATTCGTTTGTTGAAAACTCTATTCCAGTTTTTCTTAGCGCTCCATATCTACGTATCAGACATGCCCCTCAGCCAATCCCTGTATTCTGTTCTTTTAGCTGACTGAGAAAAAGCATTAGAGCAGGGGTGGGGTGGCTTCCATTCCTTGATGACTCAGCTCTGACATCGTAGTGAGAGCCATGGGCAAGTTGTCCTAGTGACAGTATCTAATGTTTCTGTAGAGAATACTTAAACACTACTGCAAGAACTGGGCAATGGGAGAGTCCATTTTCATCTCAAACAATTTAAAATTAGTTTAAATTGTAGACCAGATTTTTGTCTTCTTCTCTACTTCATTACCTCCACCATTACCACCAGCACCACCACCATTTCTTTCTCCAACAACTCTCCTGCCACCTCCTCCAACACCTCCTCCACTATTACCTCCTCCAACTCCTCCACCACTGCTGCTATCACCTTCTTCACCTCCCATCACTTCCATACCACTACCGTCACCAACATGCCTGTACCAGGAATAAATATTACTTGAAATACTTGTATCTTATATAAACACATAGTTTTTAAATTACTTAATACATGCTTTTTTTGTGATGAAATTTTTCATCTAATAATCACAAACCATAATTCACCTAATGAAATAATTAGGAATGCTGTCTAAGTATTGCCATAATGAACAGCTCAGTATCAAAGACCACTAAGGTGGTTTTGGAAATTTTTTCTGAATTTAAATGAATGATTTGAACAGGCCCATCTAAGAGTAAAGTCCAAGTAATTTCATGAGAGCATGTTGTAGATTTAATAGCTCTGAGTAAGAACAAAAGAAAAGATGCTTCAAACTTACTTTTTCTATTTTTTTTAGTCTCCAAGAAATATAGGTATAAACTGTTCTTAATCATTAACAATACATATTTATATGTACAATTTGACTAATTTTTCTGTGTTAAAGAACTCAAATAAGTGGTATCTTAGATTCTTCAGTAGACCAAGAAAACTTCTGTTGCTTTTTTTAAGAAACAGTATGAGTCTGACTATAGCAGTGACTTTGATATCACCATATAGTAGATATAGAGCTGGTAGGAAATTAGAAATCAATTATCTTGGGTTTTTATAATTAAGCTTTGGTTTTCCTGTCTTAACATCTAGAAATAAAAAAGAAGAATTTCCCTTTAGCCTATGGTATAGGCGAGCTATACTTCTTGCTTCCTGGGACCTTGACCAGCTTATCTAGTCCTGGCTGAATCACTAAGTGCTTGGGATTTGTTGGGGTTACCTGAGACGTGATACTCAGCCACCTTTGTAGGGCTTTATAAGCTCCACCTATTCGGAACTCTCAGTCACAGCATTGTGTTCCTGAACCTCATTACTTCAGCTCCCAGAAGAGAGGTTGTATTTGAAGACAATTACTCTCACTCTTTTATTAAGAGTTTATGTAAGAAATTTGTATAAAAGTCATATCTTATTAACTTGGCCCTTTAGGTGGTCACTGGTATGTCATTTGTCCATAAACCTGTGAGTGATGTGGACAAATAGGTGGTATTGAATAGGGCACTGACACGAATCCCTTCTGTAGGACAGAGACATCAGTCTGACAATAATGATGTATGCACCGAAATAATATCCTGGCATGGGATAAACAGAGGTAGAGAGAACAATTAGGTTTTGTGGTATTTCAGTGTGAGTGAGCAAAGACAAATCTCATCTGAATTGTATTTAAAAGAAGGATTAAGCATAGAAAACAGTGAATTAAAAGATGCCATTGAAAGTGAAATGTAGGTGTTCGTAGACCAAGGATCATAAAAGACGAAGATTAGAAAAAAGGAAAAATAAACAATTATGAGCAACTTCGCTAGTTCTTCTGTTTCTAAACACCTCAGGATGCCAACAGCTTTGAAACTTCTAGTAGCTTCATGTTTACTTCTGTGCGTGACCCAATTAAGAAAGAAAATTACAAAAGGTACAACTGGCCTTTCAGAAAACAACATGTGAGGAGCTGACATGCACATAAGAAGACGTCAATTAAAAGGAAAATCAACTAAAGGAGACTCTGTTGGTGACAGTTTTGTGACTATAATCTTTCTGGAGAGCATTTTGGCAACATGGCACAATATTTTAAATGTGCAGACTCTTTGCCCAGCAATTCAAGGTTTAGGAATTTATACTGAAATGCTATTATGAACATTAGAACAAATGAGTTAATACATGGAAAGCATGTAAAACATTCTCTGGCACCCAAGGAGAGAGAGAGAGAATGAGAGAGAGGGAGAGAGAGAGAGAGGGGCGGGGGGCAGAATGGGGGGTGGGAAGGGAGGATCAACCTACTATGACACGTCCATCAGTGCACCACTGGATGAAAACAGTTCACCAAATAGAACAGTATCAGACATTACAAATTAAGATGTGGCTAGATATGTGTTCATATCAAAACATTTGGTAACATATTGAATGCACATAGGAAGTTGCATATCGTGTTGTATTTCTGGACACATACCAGAGGATGTTACCCCTGGGTACATTATTTTTTGACTTCATCCTTTGCTCCTTTTTAATAGGTTAAAGATTTTATGGTTGGCATATGCTAATTTTATAATCATTAAAAAACACCCTTCCTCTCTTAGAAAACTTAAACATATATACCAAAAATATGCACTCTGGGGGCACTTAAAATATGATAAGAATTAACTATGATGAAAAGGTAACTAATAATACAATTTTATAAGAGCCATAGAGAGAAATTGCTCTTGTCCATACAGACAGCATTCTCAAATTTGGTTTGCTGTAGAGCAAACAGAGGAATTCCTACCTTTCAGCATCGTGATTCAGTCAAAGTCACCTTCAATTCCCAGGAGATGATGCAGTTTTGTGCTCACCTGAGGGCCACTCAGCAGGTGAGTGCATTCCATGTGTGCGGCATATTCAGCAACATCTCTAGAAGTCATTTTATCCATTTTGTCATTTTACCTGACAGTAATGCCGATTGTCACATAGCATTTAAATAATCAAGATTGTCACTTTTCCTAAATTGTTTTCTGAAAATCCTATTACACTTTACATCCCTGCCATAATAGAGGCCTGGCCATTATGCATGCTTTGCCGCGCTCTGGATATGTTGCTACAGCTTTGATTCAGAAATACCTAAAATAAGTGATTTTCCCCCATGTCGTTTGTTCTGCTTATAGTCACTGAACACAGCCCATAATGATAACTGGATAACACGTTTTCCTGTGTCCTCAATCAACCCGTTGTTGGGCCTAAAACAGATGCTTCTAAATGAGAACAGCTCCTTGGTTTTTCATGAATGCACATCATAAAAGGAGAACTTGAACTTTCAAAATTACCTATGATAAAAAAAAAGCCCTCAGCAGCAAACAGAGGAAGGTTCTGCTGGGCCTCCAGTTTCTGCAGCTACATTTGTGTGCAGCTTCTCCTCTTCATGCCAGACTGCCTTCACTAGCAGACTCTCCACGTAAACGTGTACAGGACCAGACGTGTATAGGCTTTCAGGTCTTTACTGAAACGCCTTTCCATGACTTCCCCTCACTCCCAGCCCTACACTTAAATCCCATCCGCATACAGATGACTCTGCGTCGTGTCTCTGATACCAGCCTCATGCTCAGCTGCTTCCAGATGTCTTCACTGACTTTCTGGTTGGCATCTCATTGTTAACACATCCACCTTGCAGCCCATGATTTCCCTCCAGCCCACCTCATCCTCTCACCTCGCTGGTCCAGGTCAGAAGGTCTCCATTTCCTTCTGCCTCTGCACTAAGTCCGTCTGTCAGGCAGATAGCCTGCTCTCCAACTGCATATCAAACTGACCACGTCTATTTCTGCTGACATGACCACGTCTCGCCGAGAATTTTGACATCACATTCTAACTGGGCTGCTCACTTCTTTTTGTTTTTCTTTGTGTTGTTTTATTTCACGTGTTCTCACACTCTGTGCATGTAGGATCTTGAAGCAACCCTCAGCCTGTGTATTTCACCCCCAACCCGCCACCAGAGTCCAGGGCTTGGGCCACCACTGTGTTCCTCCTTCCTTCCTCCTTCCTCCTGCCCCCTGGGAGCCAGCCTTGTGTCCTGTGAATTTTGTGGAGATTTGTCCATTCATTTGCTTTGTTTCTTTGTACTCCACAGATGAGTGAAGCCTCCCTGTACTTCTTTTTCTTCCTGACTTGCTTCACTTCACGTGATTTCTTCCAGTTCCATCCAGTTGATGCACAGGACACAGTTTTGTCTTTTTTAACAGCTGCATAGAATTCCATGAGTCTCTGAACCCCAGCTTCCCTATCCAGTCATCTGTGGATGGGCGTTTAGGTTGATTCTGTGTCTCAACTCTTGTGAAAGATGCAGCTCTGAGCAGAGGGCTGCAGATGTTTTTTTCTGACTAGAGTGTCTACTCTCTGGGCACTTGCCTAGGAATGGGAC